>CAJVQX010000003.1:0-600000 GCA_911387935.1 Dolichovespula saxonica | reverse complement strand
AAGCTCAAGAATATCGGCAATAATAGCGTCAATATGGTTGGTAATAACGGCAACAATAACGGCAATGAAAGCCGTAATGACGGGCATAAAACTAGTGATAATAAAGGAAATAATGCCAATAATACCGGAAATAATAAAGGCGATAACGGCAAAAAAATGACCATAATAATAGCAATAATAAAGGCAAGAATAACGGCAATAATAACGTGAATAACGACAACAATAACGGCAATAATAAAGGCAATGAAGTCCTTGTTAACGGGCATAATAAGCGCAATAAAAATGGCAATAATAACGGCAATAATAAAAGTTTTAATGGCAAAAATACAGGCAACAATAAAGGCAATAACGTCACAAATAACGGAAATATTAATGGCAGTAATAAGGGTAATAATAACGACAACAATTACAGCAAAGGCGGCCTTAATGATTGCAATAATAACTGCAATAAAACAGCTATGACGGCCTTAATAACAACAATAATAAGGGCAATAATAACGGTGATAATAACGGCACTATCTGCAATAAAATCGACTTTAATAAAGGCAATAATATGGGTAAAAAATAAAGGTAATGACAGCTACAATAAAGGGCAATAATAACGCCAATAATAAGGGCAAGAATAAGGCAATAATAGCGTCAATATGGTCGGTAATAACGGCAACAACACCGGCAATATTGATGGCAATAACGACAACAATAACGGGAATAATAACTGCAATAATAACGACAATATTAAAGGTAATATCGCAACAATACCGGCAACAGTAAAGGCAATAAAGGCAAAAAAACGGCAACAATAATGGCAATAAAATTGGTAATCATAACGGCAAAAATAACTGTAATAATAACGGCAACGACGGACTTAATAACGGCAAAAATAAGGGCAACTATAACGGTGATAATAACGGCAATATCTGCAATAGTATCGGCAATAATATTGGCAATAATAAGGGAAATAGTAACAGCAATAACGTCAATATAGCCGACAATAATAACGACAAGAATAATGGCAATAATAAGGGCAGTAACAAAGGCAATATTAACGCCTATAATAACGGCAATATAGTCAATAATAGCTCCAATAATAAGGACGAGATAGACGGCATTATCGGTAATAATAACGGCAAGAATAACTGCAATAATAACGACAATAGTAAAGGAAATAACGGTAAAATAACGGATATAATAAACGAAGTAATGACAACAATGACGGCAAAAATAACGGCAATAATAACAGCAAAGATAATAGTAATAATAAGGCCATTATTGGCACAATAATACTGCTATAATAACAGCAACGACGGTCTTAATAACGACAATAATAATGACAATAATAAGGGTGATAATTACGGCAATAATAAAGGCAATAACGTCAATAATAAGGATCATAATAACTGCATTTATATGGGCAATAATAACAGCAATAATAATGGCAATAATAAAGGCAATAATAAAGGCTATAATAACGACAATAATAACGCCTATAAAAGCAATAATAGCGCAAATAATAACGGCAATAACGGTAATAATAACGGCAATAATAATGGCAATAATAAAGGTTATAGCGCGAACAATAGCGCCAATGCTAAAGGAAATAACGTCAACAATAACAGCAATAATAATGGCAATATTAAGGGTAATAATAACTGCAATATTAACTGCAAAAATAACGGCAATGACGGCAATAATTTTGGCTATTATAATGGCAATAATAAGGGTAATAATAACGGCAATAATAACTGCAATAATAACGGCAATTACGATCTTAATGACGAACTTAATAATGACAATAAGAAGGACAATAATAACGGCGATAATAACGGCACTAACGGCAATAATTTTGGCTATAATAATGGCAATAATAAGGGTAACAAAACGGCAATAATAACGGCAATAATAACGGCAATATAGTCAATAATAGCTCCAATAATAAGGACGAGAAAGACGGCATTATCGGTAATAATAACGGCAAGAAAATCGGCAATAATAAGGCCATCAATAACAGTAATAATAAAGGAAATTACAGCAACTATAACGCCAACAATATTGGCAATAATCGTGGTAATCATAACGGCAATAATAACTGCAGTAATAACGGCGAAAATAAAGGTAATAACAGCAATAATAACGCCAACATTAATAACAATAATAAGGGTAATAATAACGGCAAAAATAACTGCAATAATAACGGCAATGACGGACTTAATAACGGCAATAATAAGGGCAACTATAACGGTGATTATAGCGGCAATATCTGCAATAATATCGGCAATAATATTGGCAATAATAAGGGTAATAATAACAGCAATAACGTCAATAAAGCCGATAATACTAACGGCAATAATAATGGCAATATAGTAAATAATAGCTCCAATAATAAGGACTAGAAAGACGGCATTATCGATAATAGTAACGCCAAGAATAACGGCAATAATAAGGGCCATATTAACGGCAATAATAACGGCCATAATAATAGGAATAATAAAGGCAATAATAACGGCAATAATAAGGGCAATAATAAAGGTAATAACTGCCTTAATGACGACCTTAATAACGACAATATGAAGGACAATAATAACGGCTATAAATTCAATAATAGGGCAAATAATTACGGCGATAATAACGGCACTAACGGCAATAATAACGCCAATAATAGGGGCAATATAACGCCAATAACGTCAATATTACCTATAATATTAACGGCAATATTAATGGCAATAAAAAGGACAATAATAACGGCAATAATGAAGGTAATAACGGCAACTATAACGGCAATAATAAAGGCAATAACGGTAACAATAACGGCAATAATAATGGAAAAATAATCGCAATAATAAAGGGCAATAATAAAGGCAATGATAACTGCAATAATTACGGCAATGACGCCATTAATAACGAACATAATAACTGCCATAATAACGGGAATAATAAAGCCAATAATAACGGCAGTAATAACGGCAATAATAACGGCTAAAATAATGGCACATAATAACGGCAATAATAACTGTAATAATAACAGCAATGACGGCCTAAATAACGGCAATAATAATAACAATAATAAGGGTGATAATAAAGTCAATAATAATGGCAATAATAAGGACAATATTGACGGAAATAATAACTGCAATAATAAAAGCAACGACGGCTTTAATGGCTGCAATAATAATGACAATAGAAGGGTGATAATAAAGGCAATATTAACTGCAATAATAACGGCAATGACGTCATTAATAACGGCAATAATAAGGGCAATAATAACGGTGATAATAACGGCACTAACGGCAATATTAACGGCAATAATAATGGCAATAATAACGTCTATAATAAAGGTAATAACAGCTACGATAACGGTAATAATTACGACAATAAAGAGGGCTATAATAACTGTAATAATAAGTGCAATAAAAATGCTAATGACGGCCTTACTTACGCGCATAATAAGGGCAATAATAAGAACAATAATAACGGAGATAATAAAGGCACTAACGGCAATAATAACGGCAATAATAAGAGCAATACTATCTGCAATAATAAACGTAATAACGGCTAAAAACAAGTAATGCTAAAGGGATTGCGGAAACAATAACGGCAATATTTACGACATTGATAAGGGTAATAATAACACTAATAATCACGCACAATAATAGCGGCATTGACTTCCTTAATGACTGCAATAATAACGACAATAATAACGGCGATAATAAAGGAAATAACGGCTAAAATACTGGCAGTAATAAAGACAATAACGGTAACAATAACGGAAAAAATAATGGCATTAATAAGGGCAATAATAACGGCAATAATAGACACAAGAACGTCGATAATAACGACAAAAATAAAGTCAACAATAATTGCAATAATAAGGCCAATAATAACGGCAATAATAATAGCAATAATAACAGTAACGACGGCCTTAATAACGGCATTAATAATGACCATAATAAGGTTGATATTAACGGCAATATAACTGCAATAGTAACGTCAATGACGGCCTTAATAACGGTCATAATAAGGGCAATAACAACGGCAATAATAAAGGTAATAACGGTAACAATAACGGCAATAATAAAGGTAATAACGGCAATAATAAGGGCAACAAGAACGGAAATTATATGGGCAATAATATCGGCAATAATAAAGGCAATAATAAAGGCAATAATAACGGTATTAATATTGACAATAAAAACGGTAATAATATTGACAATAATAACGGCAATAACGTCAATATTACAGACAATAATAATGCTAATAAAAAGGACAATAATAGTAATGACGGCAATATTAACGGCAATAATAATGGCAATAAGAAGGGTAATAATGACTGCAATAATAACTGCAATAATAACGGTAATAATAACGGCACTAATGGCAATAATAACGGCAATAATAACTGCAATAATAGCGGCAATGACGGCTGTAATGACGGCAATAATAACGTCAATCATAACGGCGATAATAAAGGAAATAACGGCAAGAATACCTGCAATAACGGCAATTATAAAGGCAATAATAATGTCAATAATAAGGGTAATAATAACGGCAATAATAAGTGCAATATCAGCGGTAATATTAAAGGTATTAACGGCGACAATAAAGTCAATAATAACGGCAATAATAACTGCAATAATAATGGCAATAAGAATGGCAATAATATCGGCAATATCGGCATTATTAACGGCTATAATGAAAGCAATCAAAACGGTAATAATAAAGGAAATAACGGCAATAATAAAGACAATTACAACGGCAATAATGACGGCAATAATAAAGACAATAACGTCAATAATAACGACAATAAAAACTGCAATTACGGGCTTAATGTCTTTAATAATAAGGGCAATAATAAAGGTGATAACGACAATAATAACTGCAATAATAAAATCAATGACGGTCTTAATAAGAGCAATAATAAGGGCAATAATAACGGTGATAATAACGGCACTAATGGCAATAATAACGGCAATAATAACTGCAATAATAGCGGCAATGACTGCTGTAATGACGGCAATAATAACGTCAATCATAACGGCGATAATAAAGGAAATAACGGCAACAATACCTGCAATAACGGCAATTATAAAGGCAATAATAATGTCAATAATAAGGGTAATTATAACGGCAATAATAAGTGCAATATCAGCGGTAATATTAAAGGTAATAACGGCGACAATAAAGTCAATAATAACGGCAATAATAACTGCAATAATAATGGCAATAAGAATGGCAATAATATCGGCAATATCGGCATTATTAACGGCTATAATGAAAGCAATCATAACTGTAATAATAAAGGAAATAACGGCAATAATAAAGGCAATTACAACGGCAATAATGACGGCAATAATAAAGATAATAACAGCAATAATAAGTGCAATAATAAGGCCAATAACGGCATTAATAATGGCAATAATAATGGCAATAATAAAGGTAATTATAATGGCAATATCGAGGGCAATAATAAAGACAATAACGTCAATAATAACTGCAATAATAACGGCAACAATAATGGTGATAATAATAAAGACAATAACGGCAATAATAAAGCAAATAACGTCCTTAATAATGGCAATGATAAAGGCAATAATAACGGTAATAATAGAGCAATAACGGCAATATTAACTGCAATAATTATGGTAAAATAAATTCAATAAAGGACTTAATAACGGCAATAATAAAGGCAATAATAACTTTAATAATAAAGGCAATATCGATAATAATAATGGCAAAAACAACGACAATAATAACGGCAATAATATGTGTAATAATAAGGCCAATAAGGGCATTAATAATGGCTAAAATAAAGGCAATCATAACTGCAATTGCGGACGTAATAACGGCAAAAATAAATACAATATTAACGGTAATAATAACGATAATAAAGACGATAATAACTGGAATAACTGCCTTAATGGCGAAAATGATAAAGGCAATAATAACAGCAATAATTACGGTAAAATTAACTGCAATAACGGCCTTAATATCGGCAATAATAAAGGCTATAATAACTGTAATAATAAAAGCAATAACGGCAATAATAATAGCAATAACAAAAGCAATAATAATAGTAATATCTTCAATAATAATGGCAATAATAAAGGCAATAATAACGATAATATTAAAGAAATAACGGCAATAATAACGGAAGAAATTATGGCAATAAGATTGGCAATAATAACGACAATAATAAAGAAAATAACGACCATAATAACTGCAATAATAACGGCAATAACGGCCTTATTATTTGCAACAATAAACGCAATAATAACGGCAATATTTAAGATATAACGGCAGTAATAACAGCAGAAATAACGGCAATAATTGCGGCTATAACGACCTTAATAACGGCAATAATAAAGGCAATAATAACGGCAATATTTAAGAAATAACGGCAACAATAATGGCAGAAATAATGGCAATAAGATTGACAATAATTACGGCAATAATAAAGAAAATAACGACCATAATAACTGCAATAATAATGGCAATAACAAAGGCAATAATAACAGCAATATCTTCAATAATAATGGCAGTAATAAAGGCAATAATAACGGCAATATTTAAGAAATAACGGCAATAATAATGGCAGAAATTATGGCAATAAGATTGGAAATAATAACGGCAATAATAAAGAAAATAACGACCACAATAACTACTATAATAACGGCAATAACGACCTTGAAAACTGCAACAGTAATAGCAATAATAACAGCAATAATAAAGAAAAAACGGCAATAATAACTGCAATAATAATGGCTATAACAACGGCAATAATAAAGACAATAACGACAAAAATAACGGCAATAATATAGGCAATATCGGTGTAATTAACGGCAATATTAACTATCACAATAAATGCAATAACGGCCATAATAACGGCAATAATACAGGCAATAATAACTGTAATAATAAAAGGAATAACGGCAACAATAGTGGCAGTAACAACGGCAATAATAATGACCATACTAAAGAAAATAACGGCAATAATAATGGCAATAAACACGACAATAATAAGTACAATAATAAGAGCAATAACGGCATTAATAATGGTAATAATAATGGCACTAATAACGGTAATAATAATAGCAATAACAACGGCAATAGTAAAGACAATAACGTCAATAATAACTGCAATAATAACAGCAATAATAATGGCAATAACAACGGCAACAATAAAGACAATAACGGCAATAGTAACTGAATATTATTGGCAGGAATAACGGCAATATTTTCAATAATAATGGTAATAATAATGACAATAATAAAGACAATATTTAAGAAATAACGGCAATATTAATGGCATAAATTATGGCAATAAGATTGGCAATAATAACAGCAATAATAAAGTAAATAACGGCAATAATATCTGCAATAATAATGGCAATAATAACGGCAATAATAAAGATATTAACGCCAATAATAACTGCAGTAATAATAGCAATAACAACTACAATAATGGCATTAATAACGACATTAATAAAGGGAATAATAGCGGTAATAATAACGAAAATAAGAGCAATAATAACTGCAATAATAACGGTAATAATAATGGCAATAAACGCAATAATAACGGCAATATTAACAACAATATCGGCCTTAATAAAGGCTATAATAAAGGCAATAACGTCAATAATAACTGCAATAATAACGGCAATAAGAACTGCAATAACGGTCTTAATAACAGCAATAATAAACGCAATAATAACGATAATAATAACGATAATTCGGGCAATAGTAATTGCAATAATAACGACAATAATAATGGCAATAACGATGGCAATAATAAAGAATTTAATGGCGATATTAACTGCAATAACGGCCTAAATAATGGCAATAATAAAGGCATTAATACGGTAATAATAACGATAATAAGGGAAATAATAACTTCAATAATAACCGCCATAATAATGGCAATAACAAAGACAATAATAAAGACAATAACGTCAATAATAAATGCAATAATAACGGCAATATTAACTGCAATATCGGCCTTAATAACGGCAATAATAAAGGAAATATCGTCAATAATAACTGCAATAATAACGGCAATAATAACTTCAATATCGACCTTAATAATGGCAATAATAAAGGTAATAATACGGTAATAATAACGTCAATAATAATGAAGACAATAACGGCAAATATATCTGCAAAAATGAGGGCAATTACGGCCTTAATTACGGCAATAATAAAGGCAATAATAATGGTAATAATAACGAATTAAAGGCAATAATAACTGCAATAATAATGGCAATAACAACAGCAATGATAAAGACAATGACGTCAATACTAACTAAAATAATAACGGCAATAGTCATGGCAATAACAACGGTAATAATAACTGCAATAGTAACGTCAATAATAACTGCAATAATAACGGCAATAACGGCCTTAATTATTGCAAGTATGAAGGTAATAACAATGGTAATAATAATGGCAATAATAAGGACAATAATAACGACAATGACGTCAATAATATCTGCAATAATAACTTCAATAATATCTGCATTAATAACGTCAATTATAACGGCAATAATAAATACAATAACGATAATATTAACTGCATTAATAACGGCAATAATAACGGTAATAATAAAGACAATAATAACGCTTATAATAATCACAATAACAACGGCAATAGTAAAGACAATAACATCAACAATAACTGCAGTAATAACGGGAATAATAAAGGCAATAATAACGTTAATAATAACGATAATAAGTGCAATAGTAACTGCAAAAATAACGACAATAATAATGGCAATAACGACGAAAATAATAAAGAATATTAAGTAAATAATAACTACAATAACGACCTTAATAACGGAAAAAATAAAGGCAAAAATAACGGTAATAATAACGATAATAAGGGCAATAATTACTGGAATAATAACGGCAATATTAATGGCAATCACAACTACAATAATAAAGACAATAACGTTATTAATAACTGCAATAATAACGGCAATGGTAACGGCAATAATAACGGTAATAATAACGATAATAAGAGCAATAATAACGGCAATAACAACGGCAATAATAACGGCCTTAATAAGGACAATAACGTCAATAATAACTGCAATAATAACGGCAATAATATACACAATATCGGCAATAACATCTGCAATAATAACGGTAATATCGGCCTTAATAACGGCAAATATAATGGCTATAACAACGGCAATAAGAATGGCAATAATAAAGAAAATAACGGCAATAAATTCAATAAAAATGGCAACAATAACGGCAACAATAAGTGCAATAATAAGGGCAATAACTGCATTAATAATGGAAATAAAAACGGCAATAATAAAGGAATAATAAAGGCAATAATAAAAGCAATAATAACGGTAATAAAAACGATAATAAGTGCAATAATATCTGCAATAATAACGGCAATGACGTCCGTAATAATGCAAATTTTAAAGGTAATAATAACGTTAATAATAATGGCTATAATAACTGCAATAATGGCCTGAATAACAACAAAAATAAAGGCAACAATAATGGTAATAATAACGATAATAATGGCAATAAAATCTACAATAATAACGGCAATATTAGAGGCAATAACAATGGCAATAAAAACTGCAATAATAACGGCAATAACGGCCATGAGAACTGCTACAATAAAGGCAATATTAACGGCAATATTTAAGATATAACGGCAGAAATAACGGCAATAATTGAAGCTATGACGACATTAATAACGGCAATAATAAAGGCAATAATAACGACAATAATAATGGCAATAACAACGGCAAAAAATAAAGACAATAACGGCAATATTAACTGCAATAATAATGGCAACAATAACGGCAATAACTGCCTTAATAATGGCAATAACAACGGCAATAATAACGGCAATAATAAAGACAATAACGGCAATAATAATTGTAATAATGAGTCCAATATCGGCATTAATAATGGCAACAATAATGGAAATAATAAAAGTAATAGTAATGGCAATAGCGACGCCAATAATGAAGACAATAACGTTAATAATAACTGCAATAATTACGGCAATAATAATGGCAATAACAACGGCAATATTAAAGACAATAACGGCAATATTAACTGCAATAATAATGGCAACAATAACGGCAATAACTGCCTTAATAATGGCAATAACACCTGAAATAATAACAGCAATATCTTCAATAATAATGGCAATAATAAAGGCAATAATAACGGCAATATTTAAGAAATAACGGCAATAATAATGGCAGAAATTATGGCAATAAGATTGGCAATAATAACGGCAATAATAAAAAAAATAACGACCATAATAACTGCAATAACTGCCTTAATAAGGGCAAAAATAATGGCACTAATAACGGTAATAATAATGGCAATAACAACGGCAATAGTAAAGACAATAACGTCAATAATATCTGCAATAATAACAGCAATAACGGTATTAATAACGGCAATAATAAAAGCAAAAATAACAGTAATAATAACGATATTAAGGGCAATAATAACTGAATATTAATGGCAATAATAACGGCAATATCTTCAATAATAATGGAAATAATAAAGGCAATATTAACGGAAATAATAAAGATATTAACGCCAATAATAACTGCAGTAATAATAGCAATAACAACTGCAACAACAGCACTAATAACGACACTAATAAAGGGAATAATAGCGGTAATAATAACGAAATTAAGTGCAATAATAACTGCAATAATAACGGTAATAATAATGGCAATAACAACGGCAATAATAAAGAGAATAACGACAAAAATAACGGCAATAATATAGGCAATATCGGCCTAAATAACGGCAATAATAACGGCAACAATAATGGTGATAATAATAAAGACAATAACGGCAATAATAAAGCCAATAACGGCCTTAATAATGGCAATAACAACGACAATAAAAACGGCAATAATATGTGCAACAATAAGGGCAAAAAAGGTATTAATAATGGCAAAAATAAAGACAATCATAACTGCAATTACGGACGTAATAACCGCAATAATAAAGGCAATAACGGCCTTGAAAACTGCAACAATAAAAGCAATAATAACGGCAATATTTAAGATATAACGGTAGTAATAACGGCAGAAATAACGGCAATAATAGCGGCTATATCGACCCTAATAAAGGCAATAATAAAGGCAATAATAACGGCTATAATAACGTCTATAATAAAGGTAGTAACGTTTACAATACCAGCAATAATAAATGTAATAAAGGCAACAATAATTGCAATAATAATGGCAATACTATGGGTAATAATAACGGCAAAAATAACTGCAATTATAACGGCAATGACAGCCTTAATAATGACAGCAATCATAAGGGCAATAATAACGGCGATAATAACGTCACTAATAAGAGAAATAACGTCAATATTATCGACACTAATAACCGCAATAATAATGGCAATATGAAGTACAATAACAACGGCAATAATGAAGGCAATAACGGCAAAAATAATGGCAAAAATAAGGCCAATAATAACGGCAATAATAGCGACAAGAACGTAGATAATAGCGGCAACAATGAGGACAAAAATAATAGCAATAATAGCGGCAGTAATAGCGGCAATAATAAGGACAACATTAACTGGAATAATGTGTTAACTGGATTAAAGTGTATAAGTGAACCAATGACGGAAATAAGAATGGAAATAATAAGGGCAGTAATAAACGCAATAATAACGGCAATAATAAAGATAATAAAGTGAAGAATACCGGCTATAATAAAGGCAATAACGGCAATAATAACTGCTACAATTACGGCAATAACGGCCTTAATAATGGCAATAATAAAGGCAATAATAACAGTAATAATAATGGCAATAATAACGGCCTTAATAACGACAATAACGTCAATAATATCCGCAATAATAACGGCAATAATAACTGCAATAACAGCCTTAATAACGGCAAAAATAAAGACAATAAAAACGGTAATAATAACGATAATTAGGGCAATAATCTCTGCAATAATAACGGCAATAATAATGGCAATAACAATGGCAATAATAAAGACAATAACGTCAATAATAACTGTTATAATTACGGCAATAACGGCTTTAATAATGGCAATAATAAAGGCAATAAAATGGCCAGTAATAACTGCAATATCGACCTACATAACGGCAATAATTACTGCAATATTAACGGCAATAACGGAATTAATAACGGGAATAATAAAGCTAATTATAACGGTAATAATAAAGGCAATAACGGCAATAATTATGGCAATAATAACGGTAATAATAAAGGCAATAACGGCAATAATAACTGCAATAATGGTTGCAATAATAACGGCAATATCTTCAATAATAATGGCAATAATAAAGACAATAATAATAGCAATAATAAGGCCAGTAATAACGGTAATATCGGGCTACATAACAGCAATAATAAGGGCAATAATAACGGTAATAATAAAGGCAATAACGGCAATAATAATGGCAATAACAACGGCAATGAAAGCGCCAATAATAATTGCAATAATAACGGCAACAATAACGTTAATAATGTAGCAATAACGAGAATAAAAAAGGCAATATCAACGGTTATAATAACGGCAATACTAAAGAGAATAACGGCAATAATAAAGAAATAATAACGGCAATAATAAAACCAATAATTACGGTAATAATAACGTTAATAAGTGCAAAAATATCTGCAATAATAACGGCAATGACGTACGTAATAATGCCTATTATAAATGTAATAATAACGTTAATAATAATGGCTATAATAACTGCAATAACGGCCTGAATAAGAGCAAATATAAAGGCAATAATAACGGCAATAATAAAGATAAAAACGACAATATTAACTGCTATAATTACAGCAATAACGTCAACAATATCCGCAATAATAACGGCAATAATAACGGTAATAATAATGGCTATAATAGCGGACTTAATAACGACAATAAGGGCAATAATAACTGCAATAAAAACGGCAATAATAATGGCAATAACGTCGACAATATTAAAGACAAAAAGCGGCAATAATAACTGTGATATTAAAGGCAATAAAGGCAATAATAATGGCAATAACAACGGCAATAATAACGGCAATAATAAAGGTAATAATAATGGCTACATCGACAGCAATATTAAAGACAATAACGTCAATAATAACGGCAATAAAAACGGCAATAATAACTGCAATAACGGTCTTAATAACGGCAATAATAAAGGAAATAATAAAGGTAATAATAACGATAATAAGGGCAATAATCTCTGCAATAATAACGGCAATAATAAAACAAATAACAACGGCAATAATAAAGACAATAACGTCAATAATAACTGTTATAATAACGGCAATAACGGCTTTAATAATGGCAATAATAAAGGCAATAATAACGCTAATATTAACCGGAATAAAAACGGCAATAATAAAGACAATAACGTCAATAATAACTGCAATAATAACGGCAATAACGACCATAATAACGGCAATAATTAAGACAATAAAGGCAATAATAACTGCAATAATAACGGCAATATAAACGACATTAATGTTAATAATATATGCAATAATAACGTCAATAATAATTGCAATAACAACGGCAATGATAACTGCAATAATAACTGCACTAACGGCCTTGAATACGGCACTAATAAAGGCAATAACGGCAATAATATTTGCAAAAACAACGGCAATAAGAACAGAAATAATAAAGGCAATATCGACGGCAATATTAAAGAAAAATAACGTCAATAATAACTTCAATAATAACGGCAATAATAACTGCTATAACGGCCTTAATAACGGCAAAAATAAAGATAATAAAGACGGTAATAATGTCGATAATAAGGGCAATAATATCTGCATTAAAAACGACAATAATAATGGCAATAACGACTGCAATAATAAAGAATATAAAATCAATAATACCTGCAATAACGAAATGAATAACAGCAAAAATAAAGGCAATAATAACGGCAATAATATCTGCTATAATTACGAAAATAACGGCCTAAATAACGACAATAACTTCAACAATATCCGCAATAATAACGGCAATATTAACTGCAAGAACGGCCTTAATAACGGCAAAAATAAAGATAATAAAAACGGTAATTTTAACGATAATAAGGGCAAAAATCTCTGCAATAATAACGGCAATAATAAAAGAAATAACAACGGCAATAATAAAGACAATAACGTCAATAATAACTGTTATAATAACGGCAATAACGGCTTTAATAATGGCAATAATAAAGGCAATAATAACGCTAATATTAACAGAAATAAAAACGGCAATAATAAAGACAATAACGTTAATAATAACTACAATAATAACGGAAATAACAACCATAAAAACGGCAATAATTAAGACAATAAAGGCAATAATAACTGCAATAATAACGGCAATATAAACGACATTAATGTCAATAATAACTGCAATAATTACGGCAATAACGGCCTTAACAACGGCAATAATAAAGGAATAATAACGGAAATAATAAAAGCAATAATAACGGTAATAACGATCATAATAACGGCAATAATTAAGACAATAAAGGCAATAATTACTGCAATAATAACGGCAATATAAACGACATTAATGTCAATAATAAATGCAACAATTACGTCAATAATAATTGCAATAACAACGGCAATGATAACTGCAATAATAACTGCAATAACGGCCTTGAATACGGCACTAATAAAGGCAATAACGGCAATAATATTTGCAAAAACAACGGCAATAAGAACAGTAATAATAAAGGCAATATCGACGGCAATATTAAAGACAATAACGTCAATAATAACTTCAATAATAACGGCAATAATAACTCCAATAACGGCCTTAATAACGGCAATAATAAAGATAATAAAGACGGTAATAATGTCGATAATAAGGGCAATAATATCTGCATTAAAAACGACAATAATAATGGCAATAACGACTGCAATAATAAAGAATATAAAATCAATAATACCTGCAATAACGAAATGAAAACAGCAAAAATAAAGGCAATAATAACGGCAATAATATCTGCTATAATTACGAAAATAACGGCCTAAATAACGACAATAACTTCAACAATATTCCGCAATAATAACGGCAATATTAACTGCAAGAACGGCCTTAATAACGGCAAAAATAAAGACAATAAAAACGGTAATAATAACGATAATTAGGGCAATAATCACTGCAATAATAACGGCAATAATAATGGCAATAACAATGGCAATAATAAAGACAATAACGTCAATAATAACTGTTATAATAACGGCAATAACGGCTTTAATAATGGCAATAATAAAGGCAATAAAAAGGCCAGTAATAACCGCAATATCGGCCTACATAACGTCAATAATAACTGCAATATTAACGGCAATAATAATGGGAAATAACATCGATTATAATATTGACAAACAAGGCAATAATAACTGTGATAATAATGGCAATAACGGCTATAATAACTGCTATAATTACGACAATAACGGCCTCAATAACGGCAATAATAAAGGCAATAATAACTGTAATAATAAAAGCAATAACGGCAATAATAATGGCAATAACAAAGGCAATATTAACAGTAATATCTTCAATAATAATGGCAATAATAAAGGCAATAATAACGGCAATATTTAAGAAATAACGGCAACAATAATGGCAGAAATTATGGCAATAAGATTGACAATAATTACGGCAATAATAAAGAAAATAACGACCATAATAACTGCAATAATAATGGCAATAACAAAGGCAATAATAACAGCAATATCTTCAATAATAATGGCAGTAATAAAGGCAATAATAACGGCAATATTTAAGAAATAACGGCAATAATAATGGCAGAAATTATGGCAATAAGATTGGAAATAATAACGGCAATAATAAAGAAAATAACGACCATAATAACTGCAATAATAACGGCAATAACGACCTTGAAAACTGCAACAATAACAGCAATAATAACAGCAATAATAAAGAAAAAACGGCAATAATAACTGCAATAATAATGGCAATAACAACGGCAATAATAAAGACAATAACGACAAAAATAACGGCAATAATATAGGCAATATCGGTGTAATTAACGGCAATATTAACTATCACAATAAATGCAATAACGGCCATAATAACGGCAATAATACAGGCAATAATAACTGTAATAATAAAAGGAATAACGGCAACAATAGTGGCAGTAACAACGGCAATAATAATGACCATACTAAAGAAAATAACGGCAATAATAATGGCAATAAAAACGACAATAATAAGTACAATAATAAGAGCAATAACGGCATTAATAATGGTAATAATAATGGCACTAATAACGGTAATAATAATAGCAATAACAACGGCAATAGTAAAGACAATAACGTCAATAATAACTGCAATAATAACAGCAATAATAATGGCAATAACAACGGCAACAATAAAGACAATAACGGCAATAGTAACTGAATATTATTGGCAGGAATAACGGCAATATTTTCAATAATAATGACAATAATAATGACAATAATAGCGACAAGAACGTAGATAATAGCGGCAACAATGAGGACAAAAATAATAGCAATAATAGCGGCAGTAATAGCGGCAATAATAAGGACAACATTAACTGGAATAATGTGTTAACTGGATTAAAGTGTATAAGTGAACCAATGACGGAAATAAGAATGGAAATAATAAGGGCAGTAATAAACGCAATAATAACGGCAATAATAAAGATAATAAAGTGAAGAATACCGGCTATAATAAAGGCAATAACGGCAATAATAACTGCTACAATTACGGCAATAACGGCCTTAATAATGGCAATAATAAAGGCAATAATAACAGTAATAATAA
Source organism: Dolichovespula saxonica (assembly GCA_911387935.1). NCBI lineage: Eukaryota > Metazoa > Arthropoda > Insecta > Hymenoptera > Vespidae > Dolichovespula > Dolichovespula saxonica. The sequence goes on along the minus strand of CAJVQX010000003.1, from coordinate 583,197 downwards.
TGGCAATAATAACGGCCTTAATAACGACAATAACGTCAATAATATCCGCAATAATAACGGCAATAATAACTGCAATAACAGCCTTAATAACGGCAAAAATAAAGACAATAAAAACGGTAATAATAACGATAATAAGGGCAATAATCACTGCAATAATAACGGCAATAATAATGGCAATAACAACGGCAATAATAAAGACAATAACGTCAATAATAACTGTTATAATTACGGCAATAACGGCTTTAATAATGGCAATAATAAAGGCAATAAAATGGCCAGTAATAACTGCAATATCGACCTACATAACGGCAATAATTACTGCAATATTAACGGCAATAACGGAATTAATAACGGGAATAATAAAGCTAATTATAACGGTAATAATTAAGGCAATAACGGCAATAATTATGGCAATAATAACGGTAATAATAAAGGCAATAACGGCAATAATAACTGCAATAATTGTTGCAATAATAACGGCAATATCTTCAATAATAATGGCAATTATAAAGACAATAATAATAGCAATAATATGGCCAGTAATAACGGTAATATCGGGCTACATAACAGCAATAATAAGGGCAATAATAACGGTAATAATAAAGGCAATAACGGCAATAATAATGTAATAACAACGGCAATGAAAGCGCCAATAATAATTGCAATAATAACGGCAACAATAACGTTAATAATGTAGCAATAACGAGAATAAAAAAGGCAATATCAACGGTTATAATAACGGCAATACTAAAGAGAATAACGGCAATAATAAAGAAATAATAACGGCAATAATAAAAGAAATAATAAAGGTAATAATAACGTTAATAAGTGCAAAAATATCTGCAATAATAACGGCAATGACGTACGTAATAATGCCTATTATAAATGTAATAATAACGTTAATAATAATGGCTATAATAACTGCAATAACGGCCTGAATAAGAGCAAATATAAAGGCAATAATAACGGCAATAATAAAGATAAAAACGACAATATTAACTGCTATAATTACAGCAATAACGTCAACAATATCCGCAATAATAACGGCAATAATAAATGCAATAACAGCCTTAATAACGGCAAAAATAAAGACAATAAAAACGGTAATAATAACGATAATTAGGGCAATAATCACTGCAATAATAACGGCAATAATAATGGCAATAACAACGGCAATAATAAAGACAATAACGTCAATAAGAAGTGTTATAATTACGGCGATAACGGCTTTAATAATGGCAATAATAAAGGCAATAAAATGGCCTGTAATAACTGCAATATCGGCCTACATAACGGCAATAATTACTGCAATATTAACGGCAATAACGGCATTAATAACGGCAATAATAAAGGCAATTACAACGGTAATAATAAAGGCAATGACGGCAATAATTATGGCAATAATAACGGTAATAATAAAGGCAATAACGGCAATAATAACTGCAATAATTGTTGCAATAATAACGGCAATATCTTCAATAATAATGGTAATTATAAAGACAATAATAATAGCAATAATAAGGCCAATAATAACGGCAATATCGGGCTACATAACAGCAATAATAAGGGCAATAATAACGCTGATAATAAAGGCAATAACGGCAATAATAATGGCAATAACAACGGCAATGAGAGCGCCAATAATAATTGCAATAATAACGGCAACAATAACGTTAATAATGTAGCAAAAACGAGAATAAAAAAGGCATTAACGACGGTTATAATAACGGCAATACTAAAGAGAATAACGGTAATAATAATAGCAATAACAATGGCAATAATAAAGACAATAACGTCAATAATAACTGCAATAATAACGGCAATATTAAAGACATTAATGTTAATAATAAATGCAATAATTACGGCAATAATAATTGCAATAACAACGGCAATGATAACTGCAATAATAACGGCAATAACGGCTTTAATAATGGCAATAATAAAGGCAATAATAACGCTAATAATAATCGGAATAAAAACGGCAATATTAAAGACAATAACGTCAATAATAACTGCAATAATAACGGCAATAATAACTGCAATAACGGCCTTAATAACGGCATAAATAAAGACAATATAAACGGTAATAATATCGATAATAAAGGCAATAAACTCTGCAATAATAACAGCAATAATAATAGCAATTACAACGGCAATAATAAAGACAATAACGTCAATAATAATTGTTATAATAACGGCAATAACGGCTTTAATAATGGCAATAATAAAGGCAATAATAACGCTAATAATAAACGGAATAAAAACTAGAATAATAAAGAAAATAACGTCAATGGTAACTGCAATAATAACGGCAATAACGACCTTGTATACGGCAATAATAAAGGCAATAACAGCAATAATATTTGTGAATACAACGGCAATAAGAACGGTAATAATAATGGCAATATCGACGGTAAATATTAAAGACAATAACGTCAATAATAACTTCAATAATAACGGCAATAATAACTGTAATAATGGTCTTAATTACGAGAATAATAAAGGAAATAATAAAGGTAATAATAACAATAACAAGGGCAATAACAACTGCAATAAAAACGACAATAATAATGGCAATAACGACGGCAATAATAAAGGATATAAAATCAATAATAACTGCAATAACGACATGAATAACAGCAAAAATATAGGCAATAATAACGGTAATAATAAAGAAAAAAACGACAATAATAACTGTGATAATATTGGCAATAACGTCAATAATATCCGCAATAATAACGGCAAAAATAACTGCAATCACGGCCTTGATAACGGCAAAAATAAAGAAAATAAAAACGGTAATAATAACGATAAGGTCAGTAATCTCTGCAATAATAACGGCAATAATAATAGCAACAACAACGGCTATAATAAAGACAATAACGTCAATAATAACTGGAATAATAACGGCAATAACGACCATAATAACGGCATTAATTAAGACAAAAAGGCAATAATTACTGCAATAGTAACGGCAATATAAACGACATTAATGTCAATTATAAATGCAATAATTACGGCAATAATAAATTCAATAATGGCAATAATATTGGCAAAAACAACGGCAATAAGAACGGCAATATTAAAGATTATAACGTCAATAATAACTTCAATAATAATGGCAATGATAACTGCAATAACGCTCTTATTAACGGCAATAATAAAGGAAATAATGAAGGTAATATTAACGATAATAAGGGCAATAATAACTGCAATAAAAACGACAATAATAATGGCAATTACGACGGCAATAATAAAGAATATAAAATCAATAATAATTGCAGTAACGACATGAATAACAGCAAAAATAAATGCAATAACAACGGCAATAATAAAGACAATAACATCAAAAATAACTCCAATAATAACGGCAATAATGACGGCATTAATAAAGACAATTACTTCAATAATAACTGCAACAATAACGGCAATAATATACAAAATATCGGCAATAGCAACTGCAATAATTACGGCATTAACGGCCTTAGAAACTGCAATAATAAAGGAATAATAACGGCAATAATAACTGCAATAATGGTTGCAATAATAACGGCAATATCTTCAATAATAATGGCAATAATAAAAATAATAATAATAGCAATAATAAGCCCAGTACTAACGGCAATATCGGGCTACATAACAGCAATAATAAGGGCAATAATAACGGTAATAATAAAGACAATAACGTCAATAATAACTGCAATAATAACGGCAATAATAACTGCAATGACTGCCTTAATAACGGCGAAAATAAAGACAATAAAAACGGTAATAATAACTATGATAGGGGCAATAATCTCTGCAATAATAACGGCAATAATAATGGCAATAATAACGGCAATAATAAAGAAAATAACGACAATAATAACTGTTATAATAACGGTAATAACGGCTTTAATAATGGCAATAATAAAGGCAATAAAAAGGCTAGTAATAATTGCAATATCGGCCTACATAACGGCAATAATAACTGCAATAATAACGGCCTTAATAAAGACAATAATATGGCCAGTAATAACGGCAATATCGGGCTACATAACAGCAATAATAAGGGCAATAATAACGCTAATAAAAAAGGCAATAAGGGCAATAATAATGGCAATAACAACGGCAATGAGAGCGCCAATAATAATTGCAATAATAACGGCAACATTAACGTTAATAATGTAGCAATAGCGAGAATAAAAAAGGCAATATCAACGGTTTTAATAACGGCAATACCAAATAGAATAACGGCAATAAAAACGGCAGTAATAATGGCAATAACTTCGATAATAATAAAGACAAAAACGGCAATAATAACTGTGATATTAAAGGCAGTAAAGACAATAATAATAGCACTAACAACGGCAATAATAAAGGTAATAATAATGGCAATATCGACGGCAATATTAAAGACAATAACGGCAATAATAGCTTCAATAATAACGGCAATAATAACTGTAATAATGGTATAAATAACGACAATAATAAAGGAAATAATAAAGGTAATAATAACGATAATAAGGGCAATAACAACTGCAATAAAAACGACAATAATAATGGCAATAATGACGGCAATAATAAAGAATATAAAAATAATAATAACTGAAATAACGACATGAATAACAGCAAAGATAAAGGCAATAATAACGGCAATAATAAATAAAATAACAGCAATAATAACTGCTACAATTACGGCAATAACGGCCTTAATAATGGCAATAATTAAGACAATAAAGGCAATAATAACTGCAACAATAACGGCAATATAAACGACATTAATATCAATAATAAATGCAATAATTATGGCAATAATAATTGCAATAACAACGGCAATGATAACAGCAATAATAACGGCAATAACGGCCATGATTACGGCAATAATGAAGGCAATAACGGCAACAATATTTACAAAATCAACGGCAATATGAACGGTAATAATAAAAGCAATATCGACGGCAATATTAAAGACAATAACGGCAATAATAGCTTCAATAATAACGGCAATAATAACTGTAATAATGGTATAAATAACGACAATAATAAAGAAAATAATAAAGGTAATAATAACGATAATAAGGGCAATAACAACTGCAATAAAAACGACAATAATAATGGCAATAATGACGGCAATAATAAAGAATATAAAATTAATAATAACTGAAATAACGACATGAATAACAGCAAAGATAAAGGCAATAATAACGGCAATAATAAATAAAATAACAGCAATAATAACTGCTACAATTACGGCAATAACGGCCTTAATAATGGCAATAATTAAGACAATAAAGGCAATAATAACTGCAACAATAACGGCAATATAAACGACATTAATATCAATAATAAATGCAATAATTATGGCAATAATAATTGCAATAACAACGGCAATGATAACAGCAATAATAACGGCAATAACGGCCATGATTACGGCAATAATGAAGGCAATAACGGCAATAATATTTACAAAATCAACGGCAATATGAACGGTAATAATAAAGGAAATATCGACGGCAATATTAAAGACAATAACGTCAATAATAGCTACAATAATAACGGCAATAATAACTGCAATAACGGCCTTAATAATGGCAAAAATAAAGACAATAAAAACGGTAATAATATCGATAATAAGGGCAATAATCTGTGCAATAATAACAGCAACAATAATAGTAATAACAACGGCAATAATAAAGACAATAACGTCAATAATAACTGTTATAATAACGGCAATAACGGCTTTAATATTGGCAATAATAAAGGCAATAAAAAGGCCAGTAATAACCGCAATATCGGCCTACATAACGGCAAAAATAACTGCAATAAAAACGGCTATAATAATGGGAAATAACATCGATAATAATATTGACAAACAAGGCAATAATAACTGTGATAATAATGGCAATAACGGCTATAATAACTGCTATAATAACAACAATAACGGCCTTAATAATGGTAATAATTAAGGCAATAATAACCGTAATAGTAATGGCAATAATAACGGCCTTAATAATGAAAATAACGTCATAATATCCGCAATAATAACTGCAATAATAACGGCAATAACGAACATAATAACCGCAACAATTAAGACAATAAAGGCAATAATAACTGCAATAATAACGGCAATATAAACGACATTAATGTCAATAATAACTGCAATAATTACGGCAATAACGGCCTTAGCAACGGCAATAATAAAAGAATAATAACGGAAATAATAAAAGCAATAATAACGGTAATAATAACGTTAATAAGTGCAATAATATCTGCAATAATAACGGCAATTACGTACGTAATAATGCCAATTAGAAAGTTAATAATAACGTTAATAATAATGGCTATTATAACGGTAATATCGGCCTGAATAACAGCAAAAATAAAGGCAATAATAACGGCAATAAAAACGGCAATAATTATGGCAAAAAGTCGACAATATTAAAGACAAAAACGGCAATAATAACTGAGATATTAAAGGCAATAAAGGCAATAATAATGGCAATAACAACGGCAATAATAAAGGTAATAATAATGGCAACATCGACTGCAATATTAAAGCGAATAACGTCAATAATAACGGCAATAAAAACGGCAATAATAACTGCTATAACGGTCTTAAAAACGGCAATAATAAAGGAAATAATAAAGGTAATAATAACGTAATAAGGGCAATAATATCTGCAATAAAAACGACAATAATAATGGCAATAACGACTGCAATAATAAAGAATATAAAATCAATAATAACTGCAATAACGAAATGAATAACAGCAAAAATAAAGGCAATAATAACGGCAATAATATCTGCTATAATTACGAAAATAACGGCCTTAATAACGACAATAACTTCAACAATATCCGCATTAATAACGGCAATATTAACTGCAATAACGGCCTTAATAACGGCAAAAATAGAGACAATAAAAACGGTAATATTAATGATAATAAGGGCAAAAATCTCTGCAATAATAACGGCAATAATAAAAGAAATAATAACGGCAATAATAAAGACAATAACGTTAATAATAACTGCAATAATAACGGAAATAACGATCATTATAACGTCAATAATTAAGACAATAAAGGCAATAATAACTGCACTAATAACGGCAATATAAACGACATTAATGTCAATAATAACTGAAATAACTACGGCAATAACGGCCTTAACAACGGCAATAATAAAGGAATAATAACGGAAATAATAAAAGCAATAATAACGGTAATAACGATCATAATAACGGCAATAATTAAGACAATAAATGCAATAATTACTGCAATAATAACGGCAATATAAATGACATTAATGTGAATAATAAATTCAATAATTACGTCAATTATAATTGCAATATCAACGGCAATGATAACTGCAATAATAACTGCAATAACGGCCTTGAATACGGCACTAATAAAGGCAATAACGGCAATAATATTTGCAAAAACAACGGCAATAAGAACAGAAATAATAAAGGCAATATCGACGGCAATATTAAAGATAATAACGGCAATAATAACTTCAATAATAACGGCAATAATAACTACAATAACGGCCTTAATATCGGCAAAAATAAAGACAATAAAAACGGTAATAATATCGGCAATAAGGGCAATAATCTCTGCAATAATAACTGCAATAATAATAGCAATAACAACGGCAATAACAAAGACAATAACGTCAATAATAACTGTTATAATAACGGCAATAACGGCTTTAATAATGGCAATAATAAAGGCAATAATAACGCTAATAATAAACGGAATAAAAACTGGAATAATAAAGACAATAACGTCAATAATAACTGCAATAATAACGGCAATAACGATCATTATAACGGCAATAATTAAGACAATAAAGGCAATAATAACTGCAATAATAACGGCAATATAAACGACATTAATGTCAATAATAAATGCAATATTTACGGCAATAATAATTGCAATAACAACGGCAATGATAACTGCAATAATAACGGCAATATCGGCCTTGAATACGGCAATAATAAAGGCAAAAACGGCAATAATATTTGCAAAATCAACGGCTATAATAAAGGTAATAAAAAAGGCAATATTCACGGCACTAATAAAGACAAAAACGGCAATAATATCTGCTATAATTACGGCAATAATAATAGCAATAACAACGGGAATAATAAAGACAATAATGTCAATAATAACTGTTATAATAACGGCATTAACGTCTTTAATAATGGCAATAATAAAAGCAATAAAAAGGCCAGTAATAACTACAATATCGGCCTACATATCGGCAATAATAACTGCAGTATTAACGGCAATAACAGCATTAATAACGGCAATAATAAAGGCTATTACAACGGTAATAATAAAGGCAATAACGCCAATAATTATGACAATAATAACGGTAATAATAAAGGCAATAACGGCTATAATAATGGCAATAACAACGGCAATGAGAGCGCCAATAATAATTGCAATAATAACCGCAACAATAACGTTAATAATGTAGCAATAACGAGAATAAAAAAGGCAATATCAACGGTTATAATAACGGCAATACTAAAGAGAATAACGGCAATAAAAATGGCAATAACAACGGCAATAATAAAGACAATAACGTCAATAATAACTGTTATAATAACGGCAATAACGGCTTTAATAATGGCAATAATAAAGGCAATAAAAAGGCCAGTAATAACTGCAATATCGGCCTACATATGGGCAATAATAACTGCAATATTAACGGCAATATCAGCATTAATAACGGCAATAATAAAGGCAATAAAATGGCCAGTAATAATTGCAATATCGACCTACATAACGGCAATAATAACTGCAATATTAACGGCAATAATAACTGCAATATTAACGGCAATAACGGCATTAATAACGGCAATAATAAAGGCAATTATAACGGTAATAATAAAGGCAATCAGGGCAATAATTATGGCTATAATAACGGTAATATAAAGGCAATAACGGCTATAATAATGGCAATAACAACGGCAATGAGAGCGCCAATAATAATTGCAATAATAACGGCAACAATAACGTTAATAATGTAGCAATAACAAGAATAAAAAAGGCAATATCAACGGTTATAATAACGGCAATACTAAAGAGAATAACGGCAAAAAATGGCAATAACAACGGCAATAATAAAGACAATAACGTCAATAATAACTGTTATAATAACGGCAATAACGGCTTTAATAATGGCAATAATAAAGGCAATAAAAAGGCCAGTAATAACCGCTATATCGGCCTACATAACGGCAATAATAACTGCAATGACTGCCTTAATAACGGCGAAAATAAAGACAATAAAAACGGTAATAATAACTATGATAGGGGCAATAATCTCTGCAATAATAACGGCAATAATAATGGCAATAATAAAGGCATTAAAAAGGCTTGTAATAACTGCAATATCGGCCTACATAACGGCAATAATAACTGCAATAATAACGGCCTTAATAAAGACAATAACGTCAATAATATCTGCAATAATAACGGCAATAACGGGCTTAGCAAGGGCAATTATAAATGGATAAAAACGGCAATAATAAAAGCTATAATAACGGTAATAATAAAGGCAATAACGGCAATAATAACTGCAATAATGGTTGCAATAATAACGGCAATATCTTCAATAATAATGGCAATTATAAAAACAATAATAATAGCAATAATATGGCCAGTAATAACGGCAATATCGGGCTACATAACAGCAATAATAAGGGCAATAATAACGCTAATAAAAAAGGCAATAACGGCAATAATAATGGCAATAACAACGGCAATGAGAGCGCCAATAATAATTGCAATAATAACGGCGACAATAACGTTAATAATGTAGCAATAACGAGAATAAAAAAGGCTGTATCAACGGTTATAATAACGGCAATACTAAAGAGAATAACGGCAATAAAAATGGCAATAACAACGGCAATAATAAAGACAATAACGTCAATAATAACTGTTAAAATAACGGCAATAACGGCTTTAATAATGGCAATAATAAAGGCAATAATAACGCTACTAATAAACGCAATAATTACGGCAAGAACGGCCTTAATAATGGCAATAATAAAGACAATAATAACGGTAATAATAATGGCAATAATAACGGAATTAGTACGACAATAACGTCAATAATTACTGCAATATTAACGGCAATAACGGCCTTAATAACGGCAATAATAACGATAATAATAACGACTATAAGGGCAATAATAACTGCAATAAAAACGGCAATAATAATGGCCATATCTTCGATAATAATAAAGACAAAAACGGCAATAATAACTGTGATATTAAAGGCAGTAAAGACAATAATAATAGCACTAACAACGGCAATAATAAAGGTAATAATAATGGCAATATCGACGGCAATATTAAAGGCAATAACGGCAATAATAACTTCAATAATAACGGCAATAATATCTTCAATAATAACGGCAATAATAACTGTAATAATGGTCTTAATAACGACAATAATAAAGGAAATAATAAAGGTGATAATAACGATAATAAGGGCAATAACAACTGCAATAAAAACGACAATAATAATGGCAATAATGACGGCAATAATAAAGAATATAAAATTAATAATAACTGAAATAACGACATGAAAAACAGCAAAGATAAAGGCAATAATAACGGCAATAATAAATAAAATAACAGCAATAATAACTGCTACAATTACGGCAATAACGGCCTTTATAATGGCAATAATTAAGACAATAAAGGCAATAATAACTGCAACAATAACGACAATATAAACGACATTAATATCAATAATAAATGCAATAATTATGGCAATAACGGCTTTAGCAACGGCAATAATAAAGGAATAATAACGGCAATAATAAAACCAATAATAACGGTAATAATAACGTTAATAAGTTCAATAATATCTGCAATAATAACGGCAATGACGTACGTAATAATGCCAATTATAAAGGTAATATAAACGTTAATAATAATGGCTATAATAACTGCAAAAACGGCCTGAATAACAGCAAAAATTAAGGCAATAATAACGGTAATAATAAAGACAAAAACGACAATAGTAACTGCTATAATTACGGCAATAACGGCATTAATAACGGCAATAATAAAGGCAATAATAACGGTAATAATAATGGCTATACTAACGGACTTAATAACGACAATAACGTCAATAATATCCGCAATAATAACGGCAATAACGAAAATAATAACGACAATAATTAAGACAATAAGGGCAATAATATCTGTAATAATAACGGCAATATAAACGACATTAATGTCAGTAATAAATGCAATAATTACGGCAATAATAATTGCAATAAAAACGGCAATGATAACTGCAATAATTACGGCGATAACGGCCTTAGCAACGGCAATAACGGCGTTAATAACGGCAATAATAAAGGCAATTATAACGGTAAAAATAAGGGCAATAAAGGCAATAATTATGGCAATATTAACGGTAATAATAAAGTCGATAACGGCAATAATAATGGCAATAACAACGGCAATAATAAAGACAATAATATCAATAATAACTGCAAAAATAATGGCAATATTGACGGCAATAACTGCCTTAATAATGGTAATAACAACGGCAATTATAAAGACAATACAAAAGACAATAGCGTCAATAATAATGGGAATAACAACGGCAATATTATCCGCAATAAAATAGACAATAACGGCAATAATAACTGCTATAAATACGGCAATAACGGCTTTAATAATGGTAATAATAAAGGCAATAATAACGGTAATAATAATGGCAATAATAACGGACTTAATAACGACAATGACGTCAATAATTACTGCAATATTAACGGCAATAATAAAGGAAATAATAATGGCAATATCCACAGCACTATTAATGCCAATAACGTCAATAATAACGGCAATAAAAACGGCAATAATAACTGCTATAACGGTCTTAAAAACGGCAATAATAAAGGAAATAATAAAGATAATAATAACGATAAAAAGGGCAATAATATCTGCAATAAATACGACAATAATAATGGCAATAACGACTGCAATAATAAAGAATATAAAATTAATAATAACTGCAATAACGAAATAAATAACAGCAAAAATAAAGGCAATAATAACGGCAATAATATCTGCTATAATTACGAAAATAACGGCCTTAATAACGACAATAACTTCAACAATATCCGCAATAATAACGGCAATATTAACTGCAATAACGGCCATAATAACGGCAAAAATAAAGACAATAAAAACGGTAATATTAACGATAATAAGGGCAAAAGCTCTGCAATAATAACGGCAATAATAAAAGAAATAACAACGGCAATAATAAAGACAATAACGTCAATAATAACTGTTATAATAACGGCAATAACGGCTTTAATAATGGCAATAATAAAGGCAATAATAACGCTACTAATAAACGGAATAAAAACTGAAATAATAAAGACAATAACGTCAATAATAACTGCAATAATTACGGCAATAATAATTGCAATAACAACGGCAATGATAACTGCAATAATAACGGCAATAACGGCCTTGTATACGGCAATAATAAAGGCAATAACGGCAATAATATTTGCAAAAACAACGGCAATATGAACGGTAATAATAAAGGCAATATCGACGTCAATATTAAAGACAATAACGTCAATAATAACTTCAATAATAACGGCATTAATAACTGTAATAATGGTCTTAATAACGAGAATAATAAAGGAAATAATAAATGTAATAATAACGATAACAAGGGCAATAACAACTGCAATAAAAACGACAATAATAATGGCAATAACGACGGCAATAAAAAAGAATATAAAATCAATAATAACTGCAATAACGACATGAATAACAGAAAAAATAAAGGCAATAATAAAGGCAATAATAAAGAAAAAAACGACAATAATAACTGTGATAATAATGGCAATAACGTCAATAATATCCGCAATAATAACGGCAAAAATAACTGCAATCACGGCCTTGATAACGGCAAAAATAAAGAAAATAAAAACGGTAATAATAACGATAAGGTAAGTAATCTCTGCAATAATAACGTCAATAATAACTTCAATAATAACGGCAATGATAACTGCAATAACGGTCTTATTAACGGCAATAATAAAGGAAATAATGAAGGTAATATTAACGATAATAAGGGCAATAATATAGAATATAAAATCAATAATAATTGCAGTAACGACATGAATAACAGCAAAAATAAATGCAATAACAACGGCAATAATAAAGACAATAACATCAAAAATAACTCCGATAATAACGGCAATAATGACGGCCTTAATAAAGACAATAACGTCAATAATAACTGCAATAATAACGGCAATAATATACAAAATATCGGCAATAGCAACTGCAATAATTACGGCATTAACGGCCTTAGAAACGGCAATAATAACTGCAATATTAACGGCAATAGCGGCATTAATAACGGCAATAATAAAGGCAATTATAACGGTAATAATAAAGGCAATAACGGCAATAATTATGGCAACAATAACGGCAATAATAACTGCAATAATGGTTGCAATAATAACGGCAATATCTTCAATAATAATGGCAATAATAAAGACAATAATAATAGCAATAATAAGGCCAGTACTAACGGCAATATCGGGCTACATAACAGCAATAATAAAAGCAATAATAACGGTAATAATAAAGACAATAACGGCAATAATAACTGCTATAATTACAGCAATAACGGCCTTAATAATGGCAATAATAAAGGCAATATTAACGGTAATAACAATGGCAATAATAACGGACTTAATAAAGACAATAACGTCAATAATTACTGCAATATTAACGGCAATAACGGCCTTAATAACGGCAATAATAACGATAATAATAACGACAATAAGGGCAATAATAACTGCAATAAAAACGGCAATAATAATGGCAATAACGTCGACAATAATAACGGGAATAACAGCAATAATAACTGTGAAATTAAAGGCAATAAAGGCAATAATAATGGCAAAAACATCGGCAATAATAACGGCAATAATAACTGCAATAACGGTCTTAATAACGGCAATAATAAAGGAAATAATAAATGTAATAATAACGATAATGAGGGCAATAATAACTGCAATAAAAACGACAATAATAATGGCAATAACGACGGCAATAATAAAGAAAATAAAATCAATAATAACTGCAATAACGACATGAAAAACAGCAAAAATAAAGGCAATAATAAAGACAATAACATCAAAAATAACTGCAATAATAACGGCAATAATAACGGCCTTAATAAAGTCAGTAACGTCAATAATATCTGCAATAATAACGGCAATGACTTACGTAATAATGCCAATTATATAGGTAATAATAACGTTAATAATAATGGCTATAATAACTGCAATAACTGCCTGAATAACAGCAAAAATAAAGGCAATAATAACGGCAATAATAAAGACAAAAACGGCAATAATAACTGCTATAATTACGGCAATAATAATAGCAATAACAACGGGAATAATAAAGACAATAATGTCAATAATAACTGTTATAATAACGGCAGTAACGTCTTTAATAATGGCAATAATAAAGGCAATAAAAAGGCCAGTAATAACTGTAATATCGGCCTACATATCGGCAATAATAACTGCAATATTAACGGCAATATCAGCATTAATAACGGCAATAATAAAGGCAATAAAAAGGCCAGTAATAATTGCAATATCGGCCTACATAACGGCAATAATAACTGCAATATTAACGGCTATAACCGCATTAATAACGGCAATAATAAAGGCAATTATAACGGTAATAATAAAGGCAATAACGCCAATAATTATGGCAATAATAACGGCAATAATAACGGCAATAACGGCAATAATAGTAGCAATAACAACGGCAATGAGAGCGCCAATAATAATTGCAATAATAACGGCAACAATAACGTTAATAATGTAGCAAAAACGAGAATAAAAAAGGCATTAACGACGCTTATAATAACGGCAATACTAAAGAAAATAACGGTAATAATAATGGCAATAACAACGGCAATAATAAAGACAATATCGGCAATAATAACTGCAATAATAATGGCAATAATAACGGCAATAACTGCCTTAATAATGGCAATAACAACGGCAATTATAAAGACAATACTAAAGACAATAGCGTCAATAATAATGGGAATAACAACGGCAATAGTAACCGCAATAATAAAGACAATAACGGCAATAATAACTGCTATAATTACGGCAATAACGGCCTTAATAACGGCAATAATATCAATAATAATAACGACAATAAGGGCAATAATAACTGCAATAAAAACTACAGTAATAACGGCAATAACGTAGACAATAATAAAGACATAAACGGCAATAATAACTGTGATATTAAAGGCAATAAAGGCAATAATAATGGCAATAACAACGGCAATAATAACGGCAATAATAAAAGTAATAATAATGGCAACATCGACTGCAATATAAAAGCCAATAACGTCAATATTAACTTCAATAGTAACGGCAATAATAACTGCATTAACGGTCTTATTATCGGCAATAATAAAGGAAATAATGAAGGTAATATTAACGCTAATAATAATCGGAATAAAAACTGCAATAATATAGACAATAACGTCAATAATAACTGCAATAATTACGGCAATAATAATTGCAATAACAACGGCAATGATAACTGCAATAATAACGGCAATAACGGCATTGTATACGGCAATAATAAAGGCAATAACGGCAATAATATTTGCGAAAACAACGGCAATAAGAACGATAATAATAATGGCAATATCGACGGTAAATATTAAAAACAATAACGTCAATAATAACTTCAATAATAACGGCATTAATAACTGTAATAATGGTCTTAATTACGAGAATAATAAAGGAAATAATAAATGTAATAATAACGATAACAAGGGCAATAACAACTGCAATAAAAACGACAATATTAATGGCAATAACGACGGCAATAAAAAAGAATATAAAATCAATAATAACTGCAATAACGACATGAATAACAGCAAAAATAAAGGCAATAATAACGGTAATAATAAAGAAAAAAACGACAATAATAACTGTGATAATAATGGCAATAACGTCAATAATATCCGCAATAATAACGGCAAAAATAACTGCAATCACGGCCTTGATAACGGCAAAAATAAAGAAAATAAAAACGGTAATAATAACGATAAGGTCAGTAATCTCTGCAATAATAACGGCAATAATAATAGCAACAACAACGGCTATAATAAAGACAATAACGTCAATAATAACTGGAATAATAACGGCAATAACGACCATAATAACGGCATTAATTAAGACAAAAAGGCAATAATTACTGCAATAGTAACGGCAATATAAACGACATTAATGTCAATTATAAATGCAATAATTACGGCAATAATAAATTCAATAATGGCAATAATATTGGCAAAAACAACGGCAATAAGAACGGCAATAATGAAAGCAATACCGACGGCAATATTAAAGATAATAACGTCAATAATAACTTCAATAATAAAGGCAATGATAAATGCAATAACGGTCTTATTAACGGCAATAATAAAGGAAATAATGAAGGTAATATTAACGATAATAAGGGCAATAATAACTGCAATAAAAACGACAATAATAATGGCAATTACGAAGATAATAATAAAGAATATAAAATCAATAGTAATTGCAGTAACGACATGAATAACAGCAAAAATAAATGCAATAACAACGGCAATAATAAAGACAATAACATCAAAAATAACTCCAATAATAAAGGCAATAATGACGGCCTTAATAAAGACAATTACTTCAATAATAACTGCAACAATAACGGCAATAATATAAAAAATATCGGCAATAGCAACTGCAATAATTACGGCAATAACGGCCTTAGCAACGGCAATAATAAAGGAATAATAACGGCAATAATAATAGCAATAATAACGGTAACAATAACGTTAATATGTGGAATAATATCTGCAATAATAACGGCAATAATAATGGCAATAATAAAGGCAATAAAAAGGCTAGTAATAACTGCAATATCGGCCTACATAACGGCAATAATAACTGCAATAATAACGGCCTTAATAAAGTCAATAACGTCAATAATATCTGCAATAATAACGGCAATAACGGGCTTAGCAAGGGCAATTATAAATGGATAAAAACGGCAATAATAAAAGCTATAATAACGGTAATAATAAAGGCAATAACGGCAATAATAACTGCAATAATGGTTGCAATAATAACGGCAATATCTTCAATAATAATGGCAATTATAAAGACAATAATAATAGCAATAATATGGCCAGTAAAAACGGCAATATCGGGCTACATAACAGCAATAATAAGGGCAATAATAACGCTAATAAAAAAGGCAATAACGGCAATAATAATGGCAATAACAACGGCAATGAGAGCGCCAATAATAATTGCAATAATAACGGCAACAATAACGTTAATAATGTAGCAATAACGAGAATAAAAAAGGCAATATCAACGGTTATAATAACGGCAATACTAAAGAGAATAACGGCAATAAAAATGGCAATAACAACGGCTATAATAAAGACAATAACGTCAATAATAACTGCTATAATAACGGCAATAACGGCTTTAATAATGGCAATAATAAAGGCAATAATAACGCTACTAATAAACGCAATAATTACGGCAAGAACGGCCTTAATAATGGCAATAATAAAGACAATAATAACGGTAATAATAATGGCAATAATAACGGAATTAGTACGACAATAACGTCAATAATTACTGCAATATTAACGGCAATAACGGCCTTAATAACGGCAATAATAACGATAATAATAACGACTATAAGGGCAATAATAACTGCAATAAAAACGGCAATAATAATGGCCATATCTTCGATAATAATAAAGACAAAAACGGCAATAATAACTGTGATATTAAAGGCAGTAAAGACAATAATAATAGCACTAACAACGGCAATAATAAAGGTAATAATAATGGCAATATCGACGGCAATATTAAAGGCAATAACGGCAATAATAACTTCAATAATAACGGCAATAATATCTTCAATAATAACGGCAATAATAACTGTAATAATGGTCTTAATAACGACAATAATAAAGGAAATAATAAAGGTGATAATAACGATAATAAGGGCAATAACAACTGCAATAAAAACGACAATAATAATGGCAATAATGACGGCAATAATAAAGAATATAAAATTAATAATAACTGAAATAACGACATGAATAACAGCAAAGATAAAGGCAATAATAACGGCAATAATAAATAAAATAACAGCAATAATAACTGCTACAATTACGGCAATAACGGCCTTTATAATGGCAATAATTAAGACAATAAAGGCAATAATAACTGCAACAATAACGACAATATAAACGACATTAATATCAATAATAAATGCAATAATTATGGCAATAACGGCTTTAGCAACGGCAATAATAAAGGAATAATAACGGCAATAATAAAACCAATAATAACGGTAATAATAACGTTAATATGTTCAATAATATCTGCAATAATAACGGCAATGACGTACGTAATAATGCCAATTATAAAGGTAATATAAACGTTAATAATAATGGCTATAATAACTGCAAAAACGGCCTGAATAACAGCAAAAATTAAGGCAATAATAACGGTAATAATAAAGACAAAAACGACAATAGTAACTGCTATAATTACGGCAATAACGGCATTAATAACGGCAATAATAAAGGCAATAATAACGGTAATAATAATGGCCATACTAACGGACTTAATAACGACAATAACGTCAATAATATCCGCAATAATAACGGCAATAACGAAAATAATAACGACAATAATTAAGACAATAAGGGCAATAATATCTGTAATAATAACGGCAATATAAACGACATTAATGTCAGTAATAAATGCAATAATTACGGCAATAATAATTGCAATAAAAACGGCAATGATAACTGCAATAATTACGGCGATAACGGCCTTAGCAACGGCAATAACGGCGTTAATAACGGCAATAATAAAGGCAATTATAACGGTAAAAATAAGGGCAATAAAGGCAATAATTATGGCAATATTAACGGTAATAATAAAGTCGATAACGGCAATAATAATGGCAATAACAACGGCAATAATAAAGACAATAATATCAATAATAACTGCAAAAATAATGGCAATATTGACGGCAATAACTGCCTTAATAATGGTAATAACAACGGCAATTATAAAGACAATACAAAAGACAATAGCGTCAATAATAATGGGAATAACAACGGCAATATTATCCGCAATAAAATAGACAATAACGGCAATAATAACTGCTATAAATACGGCAATAACGGCTTTAATAATGGTAATAATAAAGGCAATAATAACGGTAATAATAATGGCAATAATAACGGACTTAATAACGACAATGACGTCAATAATTACTGCAATATTAACGGCAATAATAAAGGAAATAATAATGGCAATATCCACAGCACTATTAATGCCAATAACGTCAATAATAACGGCAATAAAAACGGCAATAATAACTGCTATAACGGTCTTAAAAACGGCAATAATAAAGGAAATAATAAAGGTAATAATAACGATAAAAAGGGCAATAATATCTGCAATAAAAACGACAATAATAATGGCAATAACGACTGCAATAATAAAGAATATAAAATTAATAATAACTGCAATAACGAAATAAATAACAGCAAAAATAAAGGCAATAGTAACGGCAATAATATCTGCTATAATTACGAAAATAACGGCCTTAATAACGACAATAACTTCAACAATATCCGCAATAATAACGGCAATATTAACTGCAATAACGGCCATAATAACGGCAAAAATAAAGACAATAAAAACGGTAATATTAACGATAATAAGGGCAAAAGCTCTGCAATAATAACGGCAATAATAAAAGAAATAACAACGGCAATAATAAAGACAATAACGTCAATAATAACTGTTATAATAACGGCAATAACGGATTTAATAATGGCAATAATAAAGGCAATAATAACGCTACTAATAAACGGAATAAAAACTGAAATAATAAAGACAATAACGTCAATAATAACTGCAATAATTACGGCAATAATAATTGCAATAACAACGGCAATGATAACTGCAATAATAACGGCAATAACGGCCTTGTATACGGCAATAATAAAGGCAATTACGGCAATAATATTTGCAAAAACAACGGCAATATGAACGGTAATAATAAAGGCAATATCGACGTCAATATTAAAGACAATAACGTCAATAATAACTTCAATAATAACGGCATTAATAACTGTAATAATGGTCTTAATAACGAGAATAATAAAGGAAATAATAAATGTAATAATAACGATAACAAGGGCAATAACAACTGCAATAAAAACGACAATAATAATGGCAATAACGACGGCAATAAAAAAGAATATAAAATCAATAATAACTGCAATAACGACATGAATAACAGAAAAAATAAAGGCAATAATAACGGTAATAATAAAGAAAAAAACGACAATAATAACTGTGATAATAATGGCAATAACGTCAATAATATCCGCAATAATAACGGCAAAAATAACTGCAATCACGGCCTTGATAACGGCAAAAATAAAGAAAATAAAAACGGTAATAATAACGATAAGGTAAGTAATCTCTGCAATAATAACGTCAATAATAACTTCAATAATAACGGCAATGATAACTGCAATAACGGTCTTATTAACGGCAATAATAAAGGAAATAATGAAGGTAATATTAACGATAATAAGGGCAATAATATAGAATATAAAATCAATAATAATTGCAGTAACGACATGAATAACAGCAAAAATAAATGCAATAACAACGGCAATAATAAAGACAATAACATCAAAAATAACTCCGATAATAACGGCAATAATGACGGCCTTAATAAAGACAATAACTTCAATAATAACTGCAACAATAACGGCAATAATATACAAAATATCGGCAATAGCAACTGCAATAATTACGGCATTAACGGCCTTAGAAACGGCAATAATAACTGCAATATTAACGGCAATAGCGGCATTAATAACGGCAATAATAAAGGCAATTATAACGGTAATAATAAAAGTAATAACGGCAATAATTATGGCAATAATAAAAATAATAATAGTAGCAATAACGGCAATAATAACTGCAATAATGGTTGCAATAATAACGGCAATATCTTCAATAATAATGGCAATAATAAAAAAAATAATAATAGCAATAATAAGGCCACTACTAACGGAAATATCGGGCTACATAACAGCAATAATAAAAGCAATAATAACGGTAATAATAAAGACAATAACGGCAATAATAACTGCTATAATAACAGCAATAACGGCCTTAATAATGGCAATAATAAAGGCAATAATACCGGTAATAACAATGGCAAAAATAACGGACTTAACAACCACAATAACGTCAATAATTACTGCAATATTAACGCCAATATCGGCCTTAATAACGGCAATAATAACGATAATAATAACGACAATAAGGGCAATAATAACTGCAATAAAAACGGCAATAATAATGGCAATAACGACGGCAATAATAAAGAAAATAAAATCAATAATAACTGCAATAACGACATGAAAAACAGCAAAAATAAAGGCAATAATAAAGACAATAACATCAAAAATAACTGCAATAATAACGGCAATAATAACGGCCTTAATAAAGTCAGTAACGTCAATAATAACTGCAATAATAACGGCAATAATAACTGAAATGACGGCCTTAATAACGGCGAAAATAAAGACAATAAAAACGGTAATAATAACTATGATAGGGGCAATAATCTCTGCAATAATAACGGCTATAATAATGGCAATAATAACGGCAATAATAAAGAAAATAACGTCAATAATAACTGTTATAATAACGGTAATAACGGCTTAAATAATGGCAATAATAAAGGCAATAAAAAGGCTAGTAATAACTGCAATATCGGCCTTCATAACGGCAATAATATCTGCAATAATAACGGCCTTAATAAAGACAATAACGTCAATAATATCTGCAATAATAAGGGCAATAAAGGGCTTAGCAAGGGCAATTATAAATGGATAAAAACGGCAATAATAAAAGCAATAATAACGGTAATAATAAAGGCAATAACGGCAATAATAACTGCAATAATGGTTGCAATAATAACGGCAATATCTTCAATAATAATGGCAATTATAAAGACAATAATAATAGCAATAATAAGGCCAATAATAACGGCAATATCGGGCTACATAACAGCAATAATAAGGGCAATAATAACGGTAATAATAAAGGCAATAATGGCAATAATAGTGGCAATAACAACGGCAATGAGAGCGTCAATAATAATTGCAATAATAACGGCAACAATAACGTTAATAATGTAGCAATAACGAGAATAAAAAAGGCAATATCAACGGTTATAATAACGGCAATACTAAAGAGAATAACGGCAATAAAAATGGCAATAAAAATGGCAATAACAACGGCAATAATAAAGACAATAACGTCAATAATATCTGCAATAATAACGGCAATGACTTACGTAATAATGCCAATTATAAAGGTAATAATAACGTTAATAATAATGGCTATAATAACTTCAATAACTGCCTGAATAACAGCAAAAATAAAGGCAATAATAACGGCAATAATAAAGACAAAAACGGCAATAATAACTGCTATAATTACGGCAATAATAATAGCAATAACAACGGGAATAATAAAGACAATAATGTCAATAATAACTGTTATAATAACGGCATTAACGTCTTTAATAATGGCAATAATAAAAGCAATAAAAAGGCCAGTAATAACTACAATATCGGCCTACATATCGGCAATAATAACTGCAGTATTAACGGCAATAACAGCATTAATAACGGCAATAATAAAGGCAATTATAACGGTAATAATAAAGGCAATAACGTCAATAATTATGACAATAATAACGGTAATAATAAAGGCAATAACGGCTATAATAATGGCAATAACAACGGCAATGAGAGCGCCAATAATAATTGCAATAATAACCGCAACAATAACGTTAATAATGTAGCAATAACGAGAATGAAAAATGCAAAATCAACGGTTATAATAACGGCAATACTAAAGAGAATAACGGCAATAATAATGGCAATATCAACGGCAATAATAAAGACAATACTAAAGACAATAGCCTCAATAATAATGGGAATAACAACGGCAATAGTAACCGCAATAATAAAGACAATAACGGCAATAATAACTGCAATAATAACGGCAATATAAACGACATTAATGTCAATAATAAATGCAATAATTACGGCAATAATAATAGCAATAACAACGGCAATGATAACTGCAATAATAACGGAAATAACGGCCTTGAATACGGCAATAATAAAGGAATAATAACTGCAATAATAAAACCAATAATAACGGTAATAATAACGTTAATATGTGCAATAATATCTGCAATAATAACGGCAATGACGTACGTAATAATACCAATTATAAAGGTATAAAAACGTTAATAATAATGGATATAATAACTGCAATAACGGCCTGAATAACAGCAAAAATAAAAGCAAAAATAACGGCAATAATAAAAAAAAAACGATAATAATAACTACTATAATTACGGCAATAACGTCAATAATATCCGCAATAATAACGGCAATAATAACTGCAATAAGGGCCTTAATAACGGTAAAAATAAAGACAAAAAAAACGGTAATAATAACTGTAATAGGGGCAATAATCTGTGCAATAATAACGGCAATAATAATGGCAATAACAACGGCAATAATAAAGACAATAACGTCAATAATAACTGTTATAATAACGGCAATAACGGCTTTAATAATGGCAATAATAAAGGCAATAAAAAGGCCAGTAATAACTGCAATATAAAGATAATTAGGGCAATTATAACTGCAATAATAACAGCAATATTAACGGCAATTATAATGCAATAACAACGTCAATAATAACGACAATTCTAAAGACAATAACGGCAATAATAATGGCAATAACTACGGCAATATTAAAAAAATATCGGCAATAATAATGGCAAAAATTATGGCAATAAGATTGGCAAAAATAACGGTAATACTAAAGAAAATAACGGCAATAATATCTGCAATAATAATAATAATAATAACGGCAATAATAAAGATATTAACGCCAATAATAACTGCAGTTAGAATAGCAATAACAACTGCAATAACGGCATTAATAACGACATTAATAAATGGAAGAATAGCGGTAATAACTACGAAAATAAGGGCAATAATAACTGCAATAATAACGGTAATAATAACGGCAATAACAACGACAATAACGACAAAAATAACGGCAATAATATAGGCAATATCGGTCTAAATAACGGCCATATTAACTGCAAAAATAACGGCAATGATTTCCTTATTAACGGCAATAATAACTGCAATAATAACGGCAATAACAGCCTTAATAACGGCAATAATAACTGCAAAATTAACGGCAATAACGGCCTGATTAATGGCAATAATATAGGCAATAATAAGCATAATAATAATGGCAATATCAACGGCAATAATGAGGACAATAACGGCAATAATAACTGCATATTCATGACAATAATAACGGCAAAATCTTCAATAATAATGGCAATAATTAAGGCAATAATAACGCCAAAATTATGGCAAAAATGAGGCACTAATATTGGCAAATATAACGGCAATAATACACAAAATAACGGCAATAATAACTGCAATAATTATGGCAATAATAACGGCAATAATAAAGATATTAACACCTATAATAACTGCAATAGTAATAGCAATAACAACTGCAATAACAGCTTTAATAACGACATTAATAAAGGGTATAATAGCGCTAATAATAACGAAAATAAGCGCAATATTAACTGCTATAATAACGGTAATAATAATGGCAATAACAACGGCAATACTAAAGACAATAACTGCAGTAATAAAGGCAATAACAACTACAATAATAACGGCAATACTAAAGACAATACCGGCAATAATAATGGCAATAATAAAGACAATAACGACAATAAGTTCTGTAATAATAACGGTAATAACAAAGGTAATAGAGGCAGTAGAAATGGCAATATCAACAGCTATAATAACGTCAATAATATAGACAATAACGGCAATAATATCTGCAATAATAACGCCAATAGCGGCCTTAATAATGGCATTTATAAAGGCAATAATAACGGCAATATTTACGAAATAACGGCAATAATAACTGCAATAATAATGGCCATAAAAATGGCAATAATAACGGCAATAACGGCCTCAACAATGACAATCATAAAGGCAATATCTACGGCAATAATTAAGACAATAAAGACAATAATAACTGTAATAATAGCGGCAATAATAACGATAATAATAACAACAATAAAGGCAATAATAACTGCAATAAAAACGGAAATAATAATGGCAATAATAACGGCAATAATAAATAAAATAACAGCAATAATAACTGCTACAATTACGGCAATAACGACCTTAATAATGGCAATAATTAAGACAATAAAGGCAATAATAACTGCAACAATAACGGCAATATAAACGACATTAATATCAATAATAAATGCAATAATTACGGCAATAATAATTGCAATAACAACGGCAATGATAACTGCAATAATAACGGCAATAACGGCCTTGATTACGGCAATAATAAAGGCAATAACGGCAATAATATTTGCAAAATCAACGGCAATAATAAAGGTAATAATAAAGGCAATATCCACGGCACTAATAAAGACAATAACGTCAATATTAACTTCAATAATAACGGCAATAATAACTGCAATAACGGTTTTAATAACGGCAATAATAAAGGAAATAGTAAAGGTAATATTAACGATAATAAGGGCAATAATAACTGCAATAAAAACGGCAATAATAATGGCAAATACAAAGGTAATAATAACGATAATAAGGGCAATAATCTCTGAAATAATAACGGCAATAATAATAGCAATAACAATGGCAATAATAAAGACAATAACGTCAATAATAACTGCAATAATAACGGCAATATAAAAGACATTAATGTCAATAATAAATGCAATAATTACGGCAATAATAATTGCAATAACAACGGCAATGATGACTGCAATAATAACGGCAATAACGGCTTTGATAATGGCAATAATAAAGGCAATAATAACGGTAATAATAATCGCAATAACAACGGCAATATTAAAGACAATAACGTCAATAATTACTGCAATATTAACGGCAATAACGGCCTTAATAACGGCAATAATAACAATAATAATAACGACAAGAAGGGCAATAATAACTGCAATAAAAACGGCAATAATAACTGTGATAATAAAGGCAATAAAGGCAATAATAATGGCAATAACAACGGCAATAATAACGGCAATAATAAATACAAAAACGACAATAATAACTAGTATAATTACTGCAATAACGTCAACAATATCCGCAATAATAACGGCAATAATAACTGCAATAACGGCCTTAATAACGGCAAAAATAAAGACAATTAAAACGGTAATAATATCGATAATAAGGGCAATAATCTCTGCAATAATAACAGCAATATTAATAGCAATAACAACGGCAATAATAAAGACAATAACGGCAATAAGGGCTTTAATAATGGCAATAATAAAGGCAATAATAACGCTAATAATAATCGGAGTAAAAACTGCAATAATAAAGACAATAACGTCAATAATATCTGCAATAATAACGGCAATAACGAACATAATAACAGCAACAATTAAGTCAATAAAGGCAATAATAACTGGAATAATAACGGCGATATAAACGACATTAATGTCAGTAATAACTGCAATAATTACGGCAATAACGGCCTTGAATACGACAATAATAAAGTAATAATAACGGCAATAATAATGGCAATAACAACGGCAATAATAAAGACAATAACGGCAATAATAACTGCCATAATAATGGCCATATTGACGGCAATTATAAAGAAAATACAAAAGACAATAGCGTCAATAATAATGGTAATAACAACGGCAATATTAACCGCAATAATATAGACAATAACAGCAATAATAACTGCTATAATTACGGCAAAAACGGCTTTAATAATGGCCATAATAAAGGCAATAATAACGGTAATAATAATGGCAATAATAACGGACTTAATATCGACAATAACGTCAATAATTACTGCAATATCAACGGCAATAACGGCCTTAATAACGGCAATAATAACGAAAATAATAACGACAATAAGGGCAATATTAACTACAAAAAAACGGCAATAATAATGGCAATAACTTCGACAATAATAAAGACAAAAACGCCAATAATATCTGTGACATTAAAGGCAATAAAGGCAATAATAATGGCAATAACAACGGCAATAATAACGGCAATAATAAAGGTAATAATATGGCAATATCGACGGCAATATTAAAGACAATAACGTCAATAATAACTTTAATAATAACGGCAATAATAACTGCAATAACGGCCTTAATAACGGCAAAAATAAAGACAATTAAAACGGTAATAATATCGATAATAAGGGCAATAATCTCTGCAATAATAACAGCAATATTAATAGCAATAACAACGGCAATAATAAAGACAATAACGGCAATAACGGCTTTAATAATGGCAATAATAAAGGCAATAATAACGCTAATAATAATCGGAATAAAAACTGCAATAATAAAGACAATAACGTCAATAATATCTGCAATAATAACGGCAATAACGATCATAATAATGGCAATAATTAAGATAATAAAGGTAATAATAACGGCAATAATAACGGCAATATAAACGACATTAATGTCAATTATAAATGCAATAATTACGGCAATAATAATTGCAATAACAACGGCAATGATAACTGCAATGATAACGGCAATAACGGCCTTGAATACGGCAATAATAAAGGCAATAACGGCAATAATATTTGCAAAAACAACGGCAATAAGAACGGTAATAATAAAGGCAATATCGACGTCAATATTAAAGACAATAACGTCAATAATAACTTCAATAATATCGGCAATAATAACTGCAATAACGGCCTTAATACCGGCAAAAATAAAGACAATATAAACGGTAATAATATCGATAATAAAGGCAATAATCTCTGCAATAATAACAGCAATAATAATAGCAATAACAACGGCAATAATAAAGACAATATCGTCAATAATAACTGCAATATTAACGGCAATAACGGCTTAAATAACGGCAATAATAAAGGCAATTTTAACGGTAATAATAAAGGCAATATCGGCAATATTTATGGCAATAATAACGCTAATAATAATCGGAATAAAAACTGCAATAATATAGACAATAACGTCAATAATAACTGCAATAATTACGGCAATAATAATTGCAATAACAACGGCAATGATAACTGCAATAATAACGGCAATAACGGCCTTGTATTCGGCAATAATAAAGGCAATAACGGCAATAATATTTGCGAAAACAACGGCAATAAGAACGATAATAATAATGGCAATATCGACGGTAAATATTAAAGACAATAACGTCAATAATAACTTCAATAATAACGGCATTAATAACTGTAATAATGGTCTTAATAACGAGAATAATAAAGGAAATAATAAATGTAATAATAACGATAACAAGGGCAATAACAACTGCAATAAAAACGACAATAATAATGGCAATAACGACGGCAATAAAAAAGAATATAAAATCAATAATAACTGCAATAACGACATGAATAACAGAAAAAATAAAGGCAATAATAACGGTAATAATAAAGAAAAAAACGACAATAATAACTGTGATAATAATGGCAATAACGTCAATAATATCCGCAATAATAACGGCAAAAATAACTGCAATCACGGCCTTGATAACGGCAAAAATAAAGAAAATAAAAACGGTAATAATAACGATAAGGTAAGTAATCTCTGCAATAATAACGTCAATAATAACTTCAATAATAACGGCAATGATAACTGCAATAACGGTCTTATTAACGGCAATAATAAAGGAAATAATGAAGGTAATATTAACGATAATAAGGGCAATAATATAGAATATAAAATCAATAATAATTGCAGTAACGACATGAATAACAGCAAAAATAAATGCAATAACAACGGCAATAATAAAGACAATAACATCAAAAATAACTCCGATAATAACGGCAATAATGACGGCCTTAATAAAGACAATAACGTCAATAATAACTGCAATAATAACGGCAATAATATACAAAATATCGGCAATAGCAACTGCAATAATTACGGCATTAACGGCCTTAGAAACGGCAATAATAACTGCAATATTAACGGCAATAGCGGCATTAATAACGGCAATAATAAAGGCAATTATAACGGTAATAATAAAAGTAATAACGGCAATAATTATGGCAATAATAAAAATAATAATAGTAGCAATAACGGCAATAATAACTGCAATAATGGTTGCAATAATAACGGCAATATCTTCAATAATAATGGCAATAATAAAAAAAATAATAATAGCAATAATAAGGCCAGTACTAACGGAAATATCGGGCTACATAACAGCAATAATAAAAGCAATAATAACGGTAATAATAAAGACAATAACGGCAATAATAACTGCTATAATTACAGCAATAACGGCCTTAATAATGGCAATAATAAAGGCAATAATACCGGTAATAACAATGGCAAAAATAACGGACTTAACAACCACAATAACGTCAATAATTACTGCAATATTAACGGCAATTAGGGCCTTAATAACGGCAATAATAACGATAATAATAACGACAATAAGGGCAATAATAACTGCAATAATAACGACAATAAGGGCAATAATAACTGCAATAAAAACGGCAATAATAATGGCAATAACGTCGACAATAATAAAGAAAAAAATGGCAATAATAACTGTGAAATTAAAGGCAATAAAGGCAATAATAATGGCTATAACATCGGCAATAATAACGGCAATAATAACTGCAATAACGGTCTTAATAACGGCAATAATAAAGGAAATAATAAATGTAATAATAACGATAATGAGGGCAATAATAACTGCAATAAAAACGACAATAATAATGGCAATAACGACGGCAATAATAAAGAAAATAAAATCAATAATAACTGCAATAACGACATGAAAAACAGCAAAAATAAAGGCAATAATAAAGACAATAACGTCAATAATAACTGCAATAATAACGGCAATAACAACGGCAATAATAAAGACAATAACGTCAATAATATCTGCAATAATAACGGCAATGACTTACGTAATAATGCCAATTATAAAGGTAATAATAACGTTAATAATAATGGCTATAATAACTGCAATAACGGCCTGAATAACAGCAAAAATAAAGGCAATAATAACGGCAATAATAAAGACAAAAACGGCAATAATAACTGCTATAATTACGGCAATAATAATAGCAATAACAACGGGAATAATAAAGACAATAATGTCAATAATAACTGTTATAATAACGGCAGTAACGTCTTTAATAATGGCAATAATAAAGGCAATAAAAAGGCCAGTAATAACTGTAATATCGGCCTACATATCGGCAATAATAACTGCAATATTAACGGCAATATCAGCATTAATAACGGCAATAATAAAGGCAATAAAAAGGCCAGTAATAATTGCAATATCGGCCTACATAACGGCAATAATAACTGCAATATTAACGGCTATAACCGCATTAATAACGGCAATAATAAAGGCAATTATAACAGTAATAATAAAGGCAATAACGCCAATAATTATGGCAATAATAACGGCAATAATAACGACAATAACGGCAATAATAGTAGCAATAACAACGGCAATGAGAGCGTCAATAATAATTGCAATAATAACGGCAACAATAACGTTAATAATGTAGCAAAAACGAGAATAAAAAAGGCATTAACGACGCTTATAATAACGGCAATACTAAAGAAAATAACGGTAATAATAATGGCAATAACAACGGCAATAATAAAGACAATATCGGCAATAATAACTGCAATATTAATGGCAATAATAACGGCAATAACTGCCTTAATAATGGCAATAACAACGGCAATTATAAAGACAATACTAAAGACAATAGCGTCAATAATAATGGGAATAACAACGGCAATAGTAACCGCAATAATAAAGACAATAACGGCAATAATAACTGCTATAATTACGGCAATAACGGCCTTAATAACGGCAATAATATCAATAATAATAACGACAATAAGGGCAATAATAACTGCAATAAAAACTACAGTAATAACGGCAATAACGTAGACAATAATAAAGACATAAACGGCAATAATAACTGTGATATTAAAGGCAATAAAGGCAATAATAATGGCAATAACAACGGCAATAATAACGGCAATAATAAAAGTAATAATAATGGCAACATCGACTGCAATATAAAAGCCAATAACGTCAATATTAACTTCAATAGTAACGGCAATAATAACTGCATTAACGGTCTTATTATCGGCAATAATAAAGGAAATAATGAAGGTAATATTAACGCTAATAATAATCGGAATAAAAACTGCAATAATATAGACAATAACGTCAATAATAACTGCAATAATTACGGCAATAATAATTGCAATAACAACGGCAATGATAACTGCAATAATAACGACAATAACGGCCTTGTATACGGCAATAATAAAGGCAATAACGGCAATAATATTTGCGAAAACAACAGCAATAAGAACGATAATAATAATGGCAATATCGACGGTAAATATTAAAAACAATAACGTCAATAATAACTTCAATAATAACGGCATTAATAACTGTAATAATGGTCTTAATTACGAGAATAATAAAGGAAATAATAAATGTAATAATAACGATAACAAGGGCAATAACAACTGCAATAAAAACGACAATATTAATGGCAATAACGACGGCAATAAAAAAGAATATAAAATCAATAATAACTGCAATAACGACATGAATAACAGCAAAAATAAAGGCAATAATAACGGTAATAATAAAGAAAAAAACGACAATAATAACTGTGATAATAATGGCAATAACGTCAATAATATCCGCAATAATAACGGCAAAAATAACTGCAATCACGGCCTTGATAACGGCAAAAATAAAGAAAATAAAAACGGTAATAATAACGATAAGGTCAGTAATCTCTGCAATAATAACGGCAATAATAATAGCAACAACAACGGCAATAATAAAGACAATAACGTCAATAATAACTGGAATAATAACGGCAATAACGACCATAATAACGGCATTAATTAAGACAAAAAGGCAATAATTACTGCAATAGTAACGGCAATATAAACGACATTAATGTCAATTATAAATGCAATAATTACGGCAATAATAAATTCAATAATGGCAATAATATTGGCAAAAACAACGGCAATAAGAACGGCAATAATGAAAGCAATACCGACGGCAATATTAAAGATAATAACGTCAATAATAACTTCAATAATAAAGGCAATGATAAATGCAATAACGGTCTTATTAACGACAATAATAAAGGAAATAATGAAGGTAATATTAACGATAATAAGGGCAATAATAACTGCAATAAAAACGACAATAATAATGGCAATTACGAAGATAATAATAAAATATATAAAATCAATAATAATTGCAGTAACGACATGAATAACAGCAAAAATAAATACAATAACAACGGCAATAATAAAGACAATAACATCAAAAATAACTCCAATAATAAAGGCAATAATGACGGCCTTAATAAAGACAATAACGTCAATAATAACTGCAATAATAACGGCAATAATATAAAAAATATCGGCAATAGCAACTGCAATAATTACGGCAATAACGGCCTTAGCAACGGCAATAATAAAGGAATAATAACGGCAATAATAATAGCAATAATAACGGTAACAATAACGTTAATATGTGGAATAATAACTGCAATAATAACGGCAATAATAATGGCAATAATAAAGGCAATAAAAAGGCCAGTAATAACTGCAATATCGGCCTACATAACGGCAATAATAACTGCAATAATAACGGCCTTAATAAAGTCAATAACGTCAATAATATCTGCAATAATAACGGCAATAACGGGCTTAGCAAGGGCAATTATAAATGGATAAAAACGGCAATAATAAAAGCTATAATAACGGTAATAATAAAGGCAATAACGGCAATAATAACTGCAATAATGGTTGCAATAATAACGGCAATATCTTCAATAATAATGGCAATAATAAAGACAATAATAATAGCAATAATAAGGCCAGCAATAACGGCAATATCGGGATACATAACAGCAATAATAAGGGCAATAATAAAGGTAATAGTAAAGGCAATAACGGCAATAATAATGGCAATAACAACGGCAATGAGAGCGCCAATAATAATTGCAATAATAACGGCAACAATAACGTTAATAATGTAGCAATAACGAGAATAAAAAAGGCAATATCAACGGTTATAATAACGGCAATACTAAAGAGAATAACGGCAATAATAATGGCAATAACAACGGCAACAATAAAGACAATAACGTCAATAATAACTGCTATAATAACGGCAATAACGGCTTTAATAATGGCAATAATAAAGGCAATAATAACGGCTATAATAATGGCAATAATAACGGACTTAATAACGACAATAACGTCAATAATTACTGCAATATTAACGGCAATAACGGCCTTAATAACGGCAAAAATAAAGACAATAAAAACGGTAATAATATCGATAATATGGGCAATAATCTCTGCAATAATAACGGCAATAATAATGGCAATAACAACGGCAATAATAAAGACAATAACGTCAATAATAACTGTTATAATAACGGCAATAACGGCTTTAATAATGGCAAAAATGAAGGCTATAATAACGCTAATAATAAACGGAATAAATCTGGAATAATAAAGAAAATAACGTCAATGGTAACTGCAATAATAACGGCAATATCGGACTTGAATACGGCAATAATAAAGTAGTCATAACGGCAATAATAAAAGCAATAATAACGGTAATAATAACTATAATAGGGGCAATAATCTCTGCAATAATAACGGCAATAATAATGGCAATAACAACGGCAATAATAAAGACAATAACGTCAATAATAACTGTTATAATAACGGCAATATAAACGACATTAATGTCAATAATAAATGCAATAATTACGGCAATAATAAATTCAATAATGGCAATAATATTGGCAAAAACAACGGCAATAAGAACGGCAATAATGAAAGCAATATCGACGGCAATATTAAAGATAATAACGTCAATAATAACTTCAATAATAACGGCAATGATAACTGCAATAATGGTCTTATTAACGGCAATAATAAAGGAAATAATGAAGGTAATATTAACGATAATAAGGGCAATAATAACTGCAATAAAAACGACAATAATAATGGCAATAACGAAGGCAATAATAAACAATATAAAATCAATAATAACTGCAATAACAACAAGCATAACAGCAAAAATAAAGGCAATAATAACGGCAATAATAAAGACAATAACATTAAAAATAACTGCAATAATAACTGCAATAACGGCCTTAATAAAGCCAATAACGTCAATAATAACTGCAATAATAACGGCAATAATATACACAATATCGGCAATAGCAACTGCAATAATTACGGCAATAACGGCCTTAGCAACGGCAATAATAAAGGAATAATAACGGCAATAATAAAAGCAATAATAACAGTAATAATAAAGTTAATATGTGGAATAATATCTGCAATAATAACGGCAATAATAATGGCAATAATAAAGGCAATACAAAGGATAGTAATAACTGCAATATCGGCCTACATAACGGCAATAATAACTGCAATAATAACGGCCTTAATAAAGACAATAACGTCAATAATATCTGCAATAATAAGGGCAATAAAGGGCTTAGCAAGGGCAATTATAAATGGATAAAAACGGCAATAATAAAAGCTATAATAACGGTAATAATAAAGGCAATAACGGCAATAATAACTGCAATAATGGTTGCAATAATAACGGCAATATCTTCAATAATAATGGCAATAATAAAGACAATAATAATAGCAATAATAAGGCCAGTAATAACGGCAATATCGGGCTACATAACAGCAATAATAAGGGCAATAATAACGGTAATAAAAAAGGCAATAACGGCAATAATAATGGCAATAACAACGGCAATGAGAGCGCCAATAATAATTGCAATAATAACGGCGACAATAACGTTAATAATGTAGCAATAACGAGAATAAAAAAGGCAATATCAACGGTTATAATAACGGCAATACTAAAGAGAATAACGGCAATAATAATGGCAATAACAACGGCAATAATAAAGACAATAACGTCAATAATAACTGTTAAAGTAACGGCAATAACGGCTTTAATAATGGCAATAATAAAGGCAATAATAACGCTACTAATAAACGCAATAATTACGGCAAGAACGGCCTTAATAATGGCAATAATAAAGACAATAATAACGGTAATAATAATGGCAATAATAACGGAATTAGTTCGACAATAACGTCAATAATTACTGCAATATTAACGGCAATAACGGCCTTAATTACGGCAATAATAACGATAATAATAACGACAATAAGGGCAATAATAACTGCAATAAAAACGGCAATAATAATGGCCATATCTTCGATAATAATAAAGACAAAAACGGCAATAATAACTGTGATATTAAAGGCAGTAAAGACAATAATAATAGCACTAACAACGGCAATAATAAAGGTAATAATAATGGCAATATCGACGGCAATATTAAAGGCAATAACGGCAATAATAACTTCAATAATAACGGCAATAATAACTTCAATAATAACGGCAATAATAACTGTAATAATGGTCTTAATTACGAGAATAATAAAGGAAATAATAAATGTAATAATAACGATAACAAGGGCAATAACAACTGCAATAAAAACGACAATATTAATGGCAATAACGACGGCAATAAAAAAGAATATAAAATCAATAATAACTGCAATAACGACATGAATAACAGCAAAAATAAAGGCAATAATAACGGTAATAATAAAGAAAAAAACGACAATAATAACTGTGATAATAATGGCAATAACGTCAATAATATCCGCAATAATAACGGCAAAAATAACTGCAATCACGGCCTTGATAACGGCAAAAATAAAGAAAATAAAAACGGTAATAATAACGATAAGGTCAGTAATCTCTGCAATAATAACGGCAATAATAATAGCAACAACAACGGCTATAATAAAGACAATAACGTCAATAATAACTGGAATAATAACGGCAATAACGACCATAATAACGGCATTAATTAAGACAAAAAGGCAATAATTACTGCAATAGTAACGGCAATATAAACGACATTAATGTCAATTATAAATGCAATAATTACGGCAATAATAAATTCAATAATGGCAATAATATTGGCAAAAACAACGGCAATAAGAACGGCAATAATGAAAGCAATACCGACGGCAATATTAAAGATAATAACGTCAATAATAACTTCAATAATAAAGGCAATGATAAATGCAATAACGGTCTTATTAACGACAATAATAAAGGAAATAATGAAGGTAATATTAACGATAATAAGGGCAATAATAACTGCAATAAAAACGACAATAATAATGGCAATTACGAAGATAATAATAAAATATATAAAATCAATAATAATTGCAGTAACGACATGAATAACAGCAAAAATAAATACAATAACAACGGCAATAATAAAGACAATAACATCAAAAATAACTCCAATAATAAAGGCAATAATGACGGCCTTAATAAAGACAATAACTTCAATAATAACTGCAACAATAACGGCAATAATATAAAAAATATCGGCAATAGCAACTGCAATAATTACGGCAATAACGGCCTTAGCAACGGCAATAATAAAGGAATAATAACGGCAATAATAATAGCAATAATAACGGTAACAATAACGTTAATATGTGGAATAATAACTGCAATAATAACGGCAATAATAATGGCAATAATAAAGGCAATAAAAAGGCCAGTAATAACTGCAATATCGGCCTACATAACGGCAATAATAACTGCAATAATAACGGCCTTAATAAAGTCAATAACGTCAATAATAACTGCAATAATAACGGCAATAACGGGCTTAGCAAGGGCAATTATAAATGGATAAAAACGGCAATAATAAAAGCTATAATAACGGTAATAATAAAGGCAATAACGGCAATAATAACTGCAATAATGGTTGCAATAATAACGGCAATATCTTCAATAATAATGGCAATTATAAAGACAATAATAATAGCAATAATATGGCCAGTAAAAACGGCAATATCGGGATACATAACAGCAATAATAAGGGCAATAATAACGGTAATAATAAAGGCAATAACGGCAATAATAATGGCAATAACAACGGCAATGAGAGCGCCAATAATAATTGCAATAATAACGGCAACAATAACGTTAATAATGTAGCAATAACGAGAATAAAAAAGGCAATATCAACGGTTATAATAACGGCAATACTAAAGAGAATAACGGCAATAATAATGGCAATAACAACGACAATAATAAAGACATTAACGTCAATAATAACTGCTATAATAACGGCAATAACGGCTTTAATAATGGCAATAATAAAGGCAATAATAACGGTTATAATAATGGCAATAATAACGGACTTAATAACGACAATAACGTCAATAATTACTGCAATATTAACGGCAATAACGGCCTTAATAACGGCAAAAATAAAGACAATAAAAACGGTAATAATATCGGCAATATGGGCAATAATCTCTGCAATAATAACGGCAATAATAATGGCAATAACAACGGCAATAATAAAGACAATAACGTCAATAATAACTGTTATAATAACGGCAATAACGGCTTTAATAATGGCAAAAATAACGCTAATAATAACGCTAATAATAAACGGAATAAATCTGGAATAATAAAGAAAATAACGTCAATGGTAACTGCAATAATAACGGCAATATCGGACTTGAATACGGCAATAATAAAGTAGTCATAACGGCAATAATAAAAGCAATAATAACGGTAATAATAACTATAATAGGGGCAATAATCTCTGCAATAATAACGGCAATAATAATGGTAATAACAACGGCAATAATAAAGACAATAACGTCAATAATAACTGTTATAATAACGGCAATATAAACGACATTAATGTCAATTATAAATGCAATAATTACGGCAATAATAAATTCAATAATGGCAATAATATTGGCAAAAACAACGGCAATAAGAACGGCAATAATGAAAGCAATATCGACGGCAATATTAAAGATAATAACGTCAATAATAACTTCAATAATAACGGCAATGATAACTGCAATAATGGTCTTATTAACGGCAATAATAAAGGAAATAATGAAGGTAATATTAACGATAATAAGGGCAATAATAACTGCAATAAAGACGACAATAATAATGGCAATTACGAAGGCAATAATAAAGAATATAAAATCAATAATAATTGCAGTAACGACATGAATAACAGCAAAAATAAATGCAATAACAACGGCAATAATAAAGACAATAACATTAAAAATAACTCCAATAATAAAGGCAATAATGACGGCCTTAATAAAGCCAATAACTTCAATAATAACTGCAATAATAACGGCAATAATATACACAATATCGGCAATAGCAACTGCAATAATTACGGCAATAACGGCCTTAGCAACGGCAATAATAAAGGAATAATAACGGCAATAATAAAAGCAATAATAACAGTAATAATAAAGTTAATATGTGGAATAATATCTGCAATAATAACGGCAATAATAATGGCAATAATAAAGGCAATACAAAGGATAGTAATAACTGCAATATCGGCCTACATAACGGCAATAATAACTGCAATAATAACGGCCTTAATAAAGACAATAACGTCAATAATATCTGCAATAATAAGGGCAATAAAGGGCTTAGCAAGGGCAATTATAAATGGATAAAAACGGCAATAATAAAAGCTATAATAACGGTAATAATAAAGGCAATAACGGCAATAATAACTGCAATAATGGTTGCAATAATAACGGCAATATCTTCAATAATAATGGCAATTATAAAGACAATAATAATAGCAATAATAAGGCCAGTAATAACGGCAATATCGGGCTACATAACAGCAATAATAAGGGCAATAATAACGCTAATAAAAAAGGCAATAACGGCAATAATAATGGCAATAACAACGGCAATGAGAGCGCCAATAATAATTGCAATAATAACGGCGACAATAACGTTAATAATGTAGCAATAACGAGAATAAAAAAGGCAATATCAACGGTTATAATAACGGCAATACTAAAGAGAATAACGGCAATAAAAATGGCAATAACAACGGCAATAATAAAGACAATAACGTCAATAATAACTGTTAAAGTAACGGCAATAACGGCTTTAATAATGGCAATAATAAAGGCAATAATAACGCTACTAATAAACGCAATAATTACGGCAAGAACGGCCTTAATAATGGCAATAATAAAGACAATAATAACGGTAATAATAATGGCAATAATAACGGAATTAGTTCGACAATAACGTCAATAATTACTGCAATATTAACGGCAATAACGGCCTTAATTACGGCAATAATAACGATAATAATAACGACTATAAGGGCAATAATAACTGCAATAAAAACGGCAATAATAATGGCCATATCTTCGATAATAATAAAGACAAAAACGGCAATAATAACTGTGATATTAAAGGCAGTAAAGACAATAATAATAGCACTAACAACGGCAATAATAAAGGTAATAATAATGGTAATATCGACGGCAATATTAAAGGCAATAACGGCAATAATAACTTCAATAATAACGGCAATAATAACTTCAATAATAACGGCAATAATAACTGTAATAATGGTCTTAATTACGAGAATAATAAAGGAAATAATAAATGTAATAATAACGATAACAAGGGCAATAACAACTGCAATAAAAACGACAATATTAATGGCAATAACGACGGCAATAAAAAAGAATATAAAATCAATAATAACTGCAATAACGACATGAATAACAGCAAAAATAAAGGCAATAATAACGGTAATAATAAAGAAAAAAACGACAATAATAACTGTGATAATAATGGCAATAACGTCAATAATATCCGCAATAATAACGGCAAAAATAACTGCAATCACGGCCTTGATAACGGCAAAAATAAAGAAAATAAAAACGGTAATAATAACGATAAGGTCAGTAATCTCTGCAATAATAACGGCAATAATAATAGCAACAACAACGGCTATAATAAAGACAATAACGTCAATAATAACTGGAATAATAACGGCAATAACGACCATAATAACGGCATTAATTAAGACAAAAAGGCAATAATTACTGCAATAGTAACGGCAATATAAACGACATTAATGTCAATTATAAATGCAATAATTACGGCAATAATAAATTCAATAATGGCAATAATATTGGCAAAAACAACGGCAATAAGAACGGCAATAATGAAAGCAATACCGACGGCAATATTAAAGATAATAACGTCAATAATAACTTCAATAATAAAGGCAATGATAAATGCAATAACGGTCTTATTAACGACAATAATAAAGGAAATAATGAAGGTAATATTAACGATAATAAGGGCAATAATAACTGCAATAAAAACGACAATAATAATGGCAATTACGAAGATAATAATAAAATATATAAAATCAATAATAATTGCAGTAACGACATGAATAACAGCAAAAATAAATACAATAACAACGGCAATAATAAAGACAATAACATCAAAAATAACTCCAATAATAAAGGCAATAATGACGGCCTTAATAAAGACAATAACTTCAATAATAACTGCAACAATAACGGCAATAATATAAAAAATATCGGCAATAGCAACTGCAATAATTACGGCAATAACGGCCTTAGCAACGGCAATAATAAAGGAATAATAACGGCAATAATAATAGCAATAATAACGGTAACAATAACGTTAATATGTGGAATAATATCTGCAATAATAACGGCAATAATAATGGCAATAATAAAGGCAATAAAAAGGCCAGTAATAACTGCAATATCGGCCTACATAACGGCAATAATAACTGCAATAATAACGGCCTTAATAAAGTCAATAACGTCAATAATATCTGCAATAATAACGGCAATAACGGGCTTAGCAAGGGCAATTATAAATGGATAAAAACGGCAATAATAAAAGCTATAATAACGGTAATAATAAAGGCAATAACGGCAATAATAACTGCAATAATGGTTGCAATAATAACGGCAATATCTTCAATAATAATGGCAATTATAAAGACAATAATAATAGCAATAATATGGCCAGTAAAAACGGCAATATCGGGATACATAACAGCAATAATAAGGGCAATAATAACGGTAATAATAAAGGCAATAACGGCAATAATAATGGCAATAACAACGGCAATGAGAGCGCCAATAATAATTGCAATAATAACGGCAACAATAACGTTAATAATGTAGCAATAACGAGAATAAAAAAGGCAATATCAACGGTTATAATAACGGCAATACTAAAGAGAATAACGGCAATAATAATGGCAATAACAACGGTAATAATAAAGACATTAACGTCAATAATAACTGCTATAATAACGGCAATAACGGCTTTAATAATGGCAATAATAAAGGCAATAATAACGGTTATAATAATGGCAATAATAACGGACTTAATAACGACAATAACGTCAATAATTACTGCAATATTAACGGCAATAACGGCCTTAATAACGGCAAAAATAAAGACAATAAAAACGGTAATAATATCGGCAATATGGGCAATAATCTCTGCAATAATAACGGCAATAATAATGGCAATAACAACGGCAATAATAAAGACAATAACGTCAATAATAACTGTTATAATAACGGCAATAACGGCTTTAATAATGGCAAAAATGAAGGCTATAATAACGCTGATAATAAACGGAATAAATCTGGAATAATAAAGAAAATAACGTCAATGGTAACTGCAATAATAACGGCAATATCGGACTTGAATACGGCAATAATAAAGTAGTCATAACGGCAATAATAAAAGCAATAATAACGGTAATAATAACTATAATAGGGGCAATAATCTCTGCAATAATAACGGCAATAATAATGGTAATAACAACGGCAATAATAAAGACAATAACGTCAATAATAACTGTTATAATAACGGCAATATAAACGACATTAATGTCAATTATAAATGCAATAATTACGGCAATAATAAATTCAATAATGGCAATAATATTGGCAAAAACAACGGCAATAAGAACGGCAATAATGAAAGCAATATCGACGGCAATATTAAAGATAATAACGTCAATAATAACTTCAATAATAACGGCAATGATAACTGCAATAATGGTCTTATTAACGGCAATAATAAAGGAAATAATGAAGGTAATATTAACGATAATAAGGGCAATAATAACTGCAATAAAGACGACAATAATAATGGCAATTACGAAGGCAATAATAAAGAATATAAAATCAATAATAATTGCAGTAACGACATGAATAACAGCAAAAATAAATGCAATAACAACGGCAATAATAAAGACAATAACATTAAAAATAACTCCAATAATAAAGGCAATAATGACGGCCTTAATAAAGCCAATAACTTCAATAATAACTGCAATAATAACGGCAATAATATACACAATATCGGCAATAGCAACTGCAATAATTACGGCAATAACGGCCTTAGCAACGGCAATAATAAAGGAATAATAACGGCAATAATAAAAGCAATAATAACAGTAATAATAAAGTTAATATGTGGAATAATATCTGCAATAATAACGGCAATAATAATGGCAATAATAAAGGCAATACAAAGGATAGTAATAACTGCAATATCGGCCTACATAACGGCAATAATAACTGCAATAATAACGGCCTTAATAAAGACAATAACGTCAATAATATCTGCAATAATAAGGGCAATAAAGGGCTTAGCAAGGGCAATTATAAATGGATAAAAACGGCAATAATAAAAGCTATAATAACGGTAATAATAAAGGCAATAACGGCAATAATAACTGCAATAATGGTTGCAATAATAACGGCAATATCTTCAATAATAATGGCAATTATAAAGACAATAATAATAGCAATAATAAGGCCAGTAATAACGGCAATATCGGGCTACATAACAGCAATAATAAGGGCAATAATAACGCTAATAAAAAAGGCAATAACGGCAATAATAATGGCAATAACAACGGCAATGAGAGCGCCAATAATAATTGCAATAATAACGGCGACAATAACGTTAATAATGTAGCAATAACGAGAATAAAAAAGGCAATATCAACGGTTATAATAACGGCAATACTAAAGAGAATAACGGCAATAAAAATGGCAATAACAACGGCAATAATAAAGACAATAACGTCAATAATAACTGTTAAAGTAA
This sequence comes from Dolichovespula saxonica, assembly GCA_911387935.1. Lineage (NCBI taxonomy): Eukaryota > Metazoa > Arthropoda > Insecta > Hymenoptera > Vespidae > Dolichovespula > Dolichovespula saxonica. Next base: position 539,756 of record CAJVQX010000003.1, on the reverse strand, counting down.
CGGCAATAACGGCTTTAATAATGGCAATAATAAAGGCAATAATAACGCTACTAATAAACGCAATAATTACGGCAAGAACGGCCTTAATAATGGCAATAATAAAGACAATAATAACGGTAATAATAATGGCAATAATAACGGAATTAGTTCGACAATAACGTCAATAATTACTGCAATATTAACGGCAATAACGGCCTTAATTACGGCAATAATAACGATAATAATAACGACTATAAGGGCAATAATAACTGCAATAAAAACGGCAATAATAATGGCCATATCTTCGATAATAATAAAGACAAAAACGGCAATAATAACTGTGATATTAAAGGCAGTAAAGACAATAATAATAGCACTAACAACGGCAATAATAAAGGTAATAATAATGGCAATATCGACGGCAATATTAAAGGCAATAACGGCAATAATAACTTCAATAATAACGGCAATAATAACTTCAATAATAACGGCAATAATAACTGCAATAACGGTCTTAATAACGACAATAATAAAGGAAATAATAAAGGTAATAATAACGATAATAAGGGCAATAACAACTGCAATAAAAACGACAATAATAATGGCAATAATGACGGCAATAATAAAGAATATAAAATTAATAATAACTGAAATAACGACATGAATAACAGCAAAGATAAAGGCAATAATAACGGTAATAATAAATAAAATAACAGCAATAATAACTGCTACAATTACGGCAATAACGGCCTTAATAATGGCAATAATTAAGACAATAAAGGCAATAATAACTGCAACAATAACGACAATATAAACGACATTAATATCAATAATAAATGCAATAATTATGGCAATAACGGCTTTAGCAACGGCAATAATAAAGGAATAATAACGGCAATAATAAAAGCAATAATAACGGTAATAATAACGTTAATAAGTGCAATAATATCTGCAATAATAACGGCAATGACGTACGTAATAATGCCAATTATAAAGGTAATATAAACGTTAATAATAATGGCTATAATAACTGCAAAAACGGCCTGAATAACAGCAAAAATTAAGGCAATAATAACGGTAATAATAAAGACAAAAACGACAATAGTAACTGCTATAATTACGGCAATAACGGCATTAATAACGGCAATAATAAAGGCAATAATAACGGTAATAATAATGGCTATACTAACGGACTTAATAACGACAATAACGTCAATAATATCCGCAATAATAAAGGCAATAACGAAAATAATAACGACAATAATTATGACAATAAGGGCAATAATATCTGTAATAATAACGGCAATATAAACGACATTAATGTCAGTAATAAATGCAATAATTACGGCAATAATAATTGCAATAAAAACGGCAATGATAACTGCAATAATTACGGCGATAACGGCCTTAGCAACGGCAATAACGGCGTTAATAACGGCAATAATAAAGGCAATTATAACGGTAAAAATAAGGGCAATAAGGCAATAATTATGGCAATATTAACGGTAATAATAAAGTCGATAACGGCAATAATAATGGCAATAACAACGGCAATAATAAAGACAATAATATCAATAATAACTGCAAAAATAATGGCAATATTGACGGCAATAACTGCCTTAATAATGGTAATAACAACGGCAATTATAAAGACAATACAAAAGACAATAGCGTCAATAATAATGGGAATAACAACGGCAATATTATCCGCAATAAAATAGACAATAACGGCAATAATAACTGCTATAAATACGGCAATAACATCCTTAATAATGGCAATAATAAAGGCAATAATAACGGTAATAATAATGGCAATAATAACGGACTTAATAACGACAATAACGTCAATAATTACTGCAATATTAACGGCAATAATAAAGGAAATAATAATGGCAATATCCACAGCACTAGTAATGCCAATAACGTCAATAATAACGGCAATAAAAACGGCAATAATAACTGCTATAACGGTCTTAAAAACGGCAATAATAAAGGAAATAATAAAGGTAATAATAACGATAAAAAGGGCAATAATATCTGCAATAAAAACGACAATAATAATGGCAATAACGACTGCAATAATAAAGAATATAAAATTAATAATAACTGCAATAACGAAATAAATAACAGCAAAAATAAAGGCAATAATAACGGCAATAATATCTGCTATAATTACGAAAATAACGGCCTTAATAACGACAATAATTCAACAATATCCGCAATAATAACGGCAATATTAACTGCAATAACGGCCATAATAACGGCAAAAATAAAGACAATAAAAACGGTAATATTAACGATAATAAGGGCAAAAGCTCTGCAATAATAACGGCAATAATAAAAGAAATAACAACGGCAATAATAAAGACAATAACGTCAATAATAACTGTTATAATAACGGCAATAACGGCTTTAATAATGGCAATAATAAAGGCAATAATAACGCTACTAATAAACGGAATAAAAAATGAAATAATAAAGACAATAACGTCAATAATAACTGCAATAATTACGGCAATAATAATTGCAATAACAACGGCAATGATAACTGCAATAATAACGGCAATAACGGCCTTGTATACGGCAATAATAAAGGCAATAACGGCAATAATATTTGCAAAAACAACGGCAATATGAACGGTAATAATAAAGGCAATATCGACGTCAATATTATAGACAATAACGTCAATAATAACTTCAATAATAACGGCATTAATAACTGTAATAATGGTCTTAATAACGAGAATAATAAAGGAAATAATAAATGTAATAATAACGATAACAATGGCAATAACAACTGCAATAAAAACGACAATAATAATGGCAATAACGACGGCAATAAAAAAGAATATAAAATCAATAATAACTGCAATAACGACATGAATAACAGCAAAAATAAAGGCAATAATAACGGTAATAATAAAGAAAAAAACGACAATAATAACTGTGATAATAATGGCAATAACGTCAATAATATCCGCAATAATAACGGCAAAAATAACTGCAATCACGGCCTTGATAACGGCAAAAATAAAGAAAATAAAAACGGTAATAATAACGATAAGGTCAGTAATCTCTGCAATAATAACGGCAATAATAATAGCAACAACAACGGCTATAATAAAGACAATAACGTCAATAATAACTGGAATAATAACGGCAATAACGACCATAATAACGGCATTAATTAAGACAAAAAGGCAATAATTACTGCAATAGTAACGGCAATATAAACGACATTAATGTCAATTATAAATGCAATAATTACGGCAATAATAAATTCAATAATGGCAATAATATTGGCAAAAACAACGGCAATAAGAACGGCAATAATGAAAGCAATACCGACGGCAATATTAAAGATAATAACGTCAATAATAACTTCAATAATAAAGGCAATGATAAATGCAATAACGGTCTTATTAACGGCAATAATAAAGGAAATAATGAAGGTAATATTAACGATAATAAGGGCAATAATAACTGCAATAAAAACGACAATAATAATGGCAATTACGAAGATAATAATAAAGAATATAAAATCAATAATAATTGCAGTAACGACATGAATAACAGCAAAAATAAATACAATAACAACGGCAATAATAAAGACAATAACATCAAAAATAACTCCAATAATAAAGGCAATAATGACGGCCTTAATAAAGACAATAACTTCAATAATAACTGCAACAATAACGGCAATAATATAAAAAATATCGGCAATAGCAACTGCAATAATTACGGCAATAACGGCCTTAGCAACGGCAATAATAAAGGAATAATAACGGCAATAATAATAGCAATAATAACGGTAACAATAACGTTAATATGTGGAATAATATCTGCAATAATAACGGCAATAATAATGGCAATAATAAAGGCAATAAAAAGGCTAGTAATAACTGCAATATCGGCCTACATAACGGCAATAATAACTGCAATAATAACGGCCTTAATAAAGTCAATAACGTCAATAATATCTGCAATAATAACGGCAATAACGGGCTTAGCAAGGGCAATTATAAATGGATAAAAACGGCAATAATAAAAGCTATAATAACGGTAATAATAAAGGCAATAACGGCAATAATAACTGCAATAATGGTTGCAATAATAACGGCAATATCTTCAATAATAATGGCAATTATAAAGACAATAATAATAGCAATAATATGGCCAGTAAAAACGGCAATATCGGGCTACATAACAGCAATAATAAGGGCAATAATAACGCTAATAAAAAAGGCAATAACGGCAATAATAATGGCAATAACAACGGCAATGAGAGCGCCAATAATAATTGCAATAATAACGGCGACAATAACGTTAATAATGTAGCAATAACGAGAATAAAAAAGGCAATATCAACGGTTATAATAACGGCAATACTAAAGAGAATAACGGCAATAAAAATGGCAATAACAACGGCAACAATAAAGACAATAACGTCAATAATAACTGCTATAATAACGGCAATAACGGCTTTAATAATGGCAATAATAAAGGCAATAATAACGGCTATAGTAATGGCAATAATAACGGACTTAATAACGACAATGACGTCAATAATTACTGCAATATTAACGGCAATAACGGCCTTAATATCGGCAAAAATAAAGACAATAAAAACGGTAATAATATCGGCAATAAGGGCAATAATCTCTGCAATAATAACTGCAATAATAATAGCAATAACAACGGCAATAACAAAGACAATAACGTCAATAATAACTGTTATAATAACGGCAATAACGGCTTTAATAATGGCAAAAATAACGCTAATAATAACGCTAATAATAAACGGAATAAATCTGGAATAATAAAGAAAATAACGTCAATGGTAACTGCAATAATAACGGCAATATCGGACTTGAATACGGCAATAATAAAGTAGTCATAACGGCAATAATAAAAGCAATAATAACGGTAATAATAACTATAATAGGGGCAATAATCTCTGCAATAATAACGGCAATAATAATGGTAATAGCAACGGCAATAATAAAGACAATAACGTTAATAATAACTGTTATAATAACGGCAATATAAACGACATTAATGTCAATTATAAATGCAATAATTACGGCAATAATAAATTCAATAATGGCAATAATATTGGCAAAAACAACGGCAATAAGAACGGCAATAATGAAAGCAATATCGACGGCAATATTAAAGATAATAACGTCAATAATAACTTCAATAATAACGGCAATGATAACTGCAATAATGGTCTTATTAACGGCAATAATAAAGGAAATAATGAAGGTAATATTAACGATAATAAGGGCAATAATAACTGCAATAAAGACGACAATAATAATGGCAATTACGAAGGCAATAATAAAGAATATAAAATCAATAATAATTGCAGTAACGACATGAATAACAGCAAAAATAAATGCAATAACAACGGCAATAATAAAGACAATAACATTAAAAATAACTCCAATAATAAAGGCAATAATGACGGCCTTAATAAAGCCAATAACTTCAATAATAACTGCAATAATAACGGCAATAATATACACAATATCGGCAATAGCAACTGCAATAATTACGGCAATAACGGCCTTAGCAACGGCAATAATAAAGGAATAATAACGGCAATAATAAAAGCAATAATAACAGTAATAATAAAGTTAATATGTGGAATAATATCTGCAATAATAACGGCAATAATAATGGCAATAATAAAGGCAATACAAAGGATAGTAATAACTGCAATATCGGCCTACATAACGGCAATAATAACTGCAATAATAACGGCCTTAATAAAGACAATAACGTCAATAATATCTGCAATAATAAGGGCAATAAAGGGCTTAGCAAGGGCAATTATAAATGGATAAAAACGGCAATAATAAAAGCTATAATAACGGTAATAATAAAGGCAATAACGGCAATAATAACTGCAATAATGGTTGCAATAATAACGGCAATATCTTCAATAATAATGGCAATTATAAAGACAATAATAATAGCAATAATAAGGCCAGTAATAACGGCAATATCGGGCTACATAACAGCAATAATAAGGGCAATAATAACGCTAATAAAAAAGGCAATAACGGCAATAATAATGGCAATAACAACGGCAATGAGAGCGCCAATAATAATTGCAATAATAACGGCGACAATAACGTTAATAATGTAGCAATAACGAGAATAAAAAAGGCAATATCAACGGTTATAATAACGGCAATACTAAAGAGAATAACGGCAATAAAAATGGCAATAACAACGGCAATAATAAAGACAATAACGTCAATAATAACTGTTAAAGTAACGGCAATAACGGCTTTAATAATGGCAATAATAAAGGCAATAATAACGCTACTAATAAACGCAATAATTACGGCAAGAACGGCCTTAATAATGGCAATAATAAAGACAATAATAACGGTAATAATAATGGCAATAATAACGGAATTAGTTCGACAATAACGTCAATAATTACTGCAATATTAACGGCAATAACGGCCTTAATTACGGCAATAATAACGATAATAATAACGACTATAAGGGCAATAATAACTGCAATAAAAACGGCAATAATAATGGCCATATCTTCGATAATAATAAAGACAAAAACGGCAATAATAACTGTGATATTAAAGGCAGTAAAGACAATAATAATAGCACTAACAACGGCAATAATAAAGGTAATAATAATGGCAATATCGACGGCAATATTAAAGGCAATAACGGCAATAATAACTTCAATAATAACGGCAATAATAACTTCAATAATAACGGCAATAATAACTGCAATAATGGTCTTAATAACGACAATAATAAAGGAAATAATAAAGGTGATAATAACGATAATAAGGGCAATAACAACTGCAATAAAAACGACAATAATAATGGCAATAATGACGGCAATAATAAAGAATATAAAATTAATAATAACTGAAATAACGACATGAATAACAGCAAAGATAAAGGCAATAATAACGGTAATAATAAATAAAATAACAGCAATAATAACTGCTACAATTACGGCAATAACGGCCTTAATAATGGCAATAATTAAGACAATAAAGGCAATAATAACTGCAACAATAACGACAATATAAACGACATTAATATCAATAATAAATGCAATAATTATGGCAATAACGGCTTTAGCAACGGCAATAATAAAGGAATAATAACGGCAATAATAAAACCAATAATAACGGTAATAATAACGTTAATAAGTGCAATAATATCTGCAATAATAACGGCAATGACGTACGTAATAATGCCAATTATAAAGGTAATATAAACGTTAATAATAATGGCTATAATAACTGCAAAAACGGCCTGAATAACAGCAAAAATTAAGGCAATAATAACGGTAATAATAAAGACAAAAACGACAATAGTAACTGCTATAATTACGGCAATAACGGCATTAATAACGGCAATAATAAAGGCAATAATAACGGTAATAATAATGGCTATACTAACGGACTTAATAACGACAATAACGTCAATAATATCCGCAATAATAACGGCAATAACGAAAATAATAACGTCAATAATTATGACAATAAGGGCAATAATATCTGTAATAATAACGGCAATATAAACGACATTAATGTCAGTAATAAATGCAATAATTACGGCAATAATAATTGCAATAAAAACGGCAATGATAACTGCAATAATTACGGCGATAACGGCCTTAGCAACGGCAATAACGGCGTTAATAACGGCAATAATAAAGGCAATTATAACGGTAAAAATAAGGGCAATAAGGCAATAATTATGGCAATATTAACGGTAATAATAAAGTCGATAACGGCAATAATAATGGCAATAACAACGGCAATAATAAAGACAATAATATCAATAATAACTGCAAAAATAATGGCAATATTGACGGCAATAACTGCCTTAATAATGGTAATAACAACGGCAATTATAAAGACAATACAAAAGACAATAGCGTCAATAATAATGGGAATAACAACGGCAATATTATCCGCAATAAAATAGACAATAACGGCAATAATAACTGCTATAAATACGGCAATAACGGCTTTAATAATGGCAATAATAAAGGCAATAATAACGGTAATAATAATGGCAATAATAACGGACTTAATAACGACAATAACGTCAATAATTACTGCAATATTAACGGCAATAATAAAGGAAATAATAATGGCAATATCCACAGCACTAGTAATGCCAATAACGTCAATAATAACGGCAATAAAAACGGCAATAATAACTGCTATAACGGTCTTAAAAACGGCAATAATAAAGGAAATAATAAAGGTAATAATAACGATAAAAAGGGCAATAATATCTGCAATAAAAACGACAATAATAATGGCAATAACGACTGCAATAATAAAGAATATAAAATTAATAATAACTGCAATAACGAAATAAATAACAGCAAAAATAAAGGCAATAATAACGGCAATAATATCTGCTATAATTACGAAAATAACGGCCTTAATAACGACAATAACTTCAACAATATCCGCAATAATAACGGCAATATTAACTGCAATAACGGCCATAATAACGGCAAAAATAAAGACAATAAAAACGGTAATATTAACGATAATAAGGGCAAAAGCTCTGCAATAATAACGGCAATAATAAAAGAAATAACAACGGCAATAATAAAGACAATAACGTCAATAATAACTGTTATAATAACGGCAATAACGGCTTTAATAATGGCAATAATAAAGGCAATAATAACGCTACTAATAAACGGAATAAAAACTGAAATAATAAAGACAATAACGTCAATAATAACTGCAATAATTACGGCAATAATAATTGCAATAACAACGGCAATGATAACTGCAATAATAACGGCAATAACGGCCTTGTATACGGCAATAATAAAGGCAATATCGACGTCAATATTATAGACAATAACGTCAATAATAACTTCAATAATAACGGCATTAATAACTGTAATAATGGTCTTAATAACGAGAATAATAAAGGAAATAATAAATGTAATAATAACGATAACAATGGCAATAACAACTGCAATAAAAACGACAATAATAATGGCAATAACGACGGCAATAAAAAAGAATATAAAATCAATAATAACTGCAATAACGACATGAATAACAGAAAAAATAAAGGCAATAATAACGGTAATAATAAAGAAAAAAACGACAATAATAACTGTGATAATAATGGCAATAACGTCAATAATATCCGCAATAATAACGGCAAAAATAACTGCAATCACGGCCTTGATAACGGCAAAAATAAAGAAAATAAAAACGGTAATAATAACGATAAGGTAAGTAATCTCTGCAATAATAACGTCAATAATAACTTCAATAATAACGGCAATGATAACTGCAATAACGGTCTTATTAACGGCAATAATAAAGGAAATAATGAAGGTAATATTAACGATAATAAGGGCAATAATATAGAATATAAAATCAATAATAATTGCAGTAACGACATGAATAACAGCAAAAATAAATGCAATAACAACGGCAATAATAAAGACAATAACATCAAAAATAACTCCGATAATAACGGCAATAATGACGGCCTTAATAAAGACAATAACTTCAATAATAACTGCAACAATAACGGCAATAATATACAAAATATCGGCAATAGCAACTGCAATAATTACGGCATTAACGGCCTTAGAAACGGCAATAATAACTGCAATATTAACGGCAATAGCGGCATTAATAACGGCAATAATAAAGGCAATTATAACGGTAATAATAAAGGTAATAACGGCAATAATTATGGCAATAATAAAAATAATAATAATAGCAATAACGGCAATAATAACTGCAATAATGGTTGCAATAATAACGGCAATATCTTCAATAATAATGGCAATAATAAAAATAATAATAATAGCAATAATAAGGCCAGTACTAACGGCAATATCGGGCTACATAACAGCAATAATAAAAGCAATAATAACGGTAATAATAAAGACAATAACGGCAATAATAACTGCTATAATTACAGCAATAACGGCCTTAATAATGGCAATAATAAAGGCAATAATAACGGTAATAACAATGGCAAAAATAACGGACTTAACAACCACAATAACGTCAATAATTACTGCAATATTAACGGCAATAACGGCCTTAATAACGGCAATAATAACGATAATAATAACGACAATAAGGGCAATAATAACTGCAATAAAAACGGCAATAATAATGGCAATAACGTCGACAATAATAACGGGAATAACAGCAATAATAACTGTGATATTAAAGGCAATAAAGGCAATAATAATGGCAAAAACATCGGCAATAATAACGGCAATAATAACTGCAATAACGGTCTTAATAACGGCAATAATAAAGGAAATAATAAATGTAATAATAACGATAATGAGGGCAATAATAACTGCAATAAAAACGACAATAATAATGGCAATAACGACGGCAATAATAAAGAAAATAAAATCAATAATAACTGCAATAACGACATGAAAAACAGCAAAAATAAAGGCAATAATAAAGACAATAACATCAAAAATAACTGCAATAATAACGGCAATAATAACGGCCTTAATAAAGTCAGTAACGTCAATAATAACTGCAATAATAACGGCAATAATAACTGAAATGACGGCCTTAATAACGGCGAAAATAAAGACAATAAAAACGGTAATAATAACTATGATAGGGGCAATAATCTCTGCAATAATAACGGCTATAATAATGGCAATAATAACGGCAATAATAAAGAAAATAACGTCAATAATAACTGTTATAATAACGGTAATAACGGCTTAAATAATGGCAATAATAAAAGCAATAAAAAGGCCAGTAATTACTACAATATCGGCCTACATATCGGCAATAATAACTGCAGTATTAACGGCAATAACAGCATTAATAACGGCAATAATAAAGGCAATTATAACGGTAATAATAAAGGCAATAACGCCAATAATTATGACAATAATAACGGTAATAATAAAGGCAATAACGTCTATAATAATGGCAATAACAACGGCAATGAGAGCGCCAATAATAATTGCAATAATAACCGCAACAATAACGTTAATAATGTAGCAATAACGAGAATGAAAAATGCAAAATCAACGGTTATAATAACGGCAATACTAAAGAGAATAACGGCAATAATAATGGCAATATCAACGGCAATAATAAAGACAATACTAAAGACAATAGCCTCAATAATAATGGGAATATCAACGGCAATAGTAACCGCAATAATAAAGACAATAACGGCAATAATAACTGCAATAATAACGGCAATATAAACGACATTAATGTCAATAATAAATGCAATAATTACGGCAATAATAATAGCAATAACAACGGCAATGATAACTGCAATAATAACGGCAATAACGGCCTTGAATACGGCAATAATAAAGGAATAATAACTGCAATAATAAAACCAATAATAACGGTAATAATAACGTTAATATGTGCAATAATATCTGCAATAATAACGGCAATGACGTACGTAATAATACCAATTATAAAGGTATAAAAACGTTAATAATAATGGATATAATAACTGCAATAACGGCCTGAATAACAGCAAAAATAAAAGCAAAAATAACGGCAATAATAAAAAAAAAACGATAATAATAACTACTATAATTACGGTAATAACGTCAATAATATCCGCAATAATAACGGCAATAATAACTGCAATAAGGGCCTTAATAACGGTAAAAATAAAGACAAAAAAAACGGTAATAATAACTGTAATAGGGGCAATAATCTGTGCAATAATAACGGCAATAATAATGGCAATAACAACGGCAATAATAAAGACAATAACGTCAATAATAACTGTTATAATAACGGCAATAACGGCTTTAATAATGGCAATAATAAAGGCAATAAAAAGGCCAGTAATAACTGCAATATAAAGATAATTAGGGCAATTATAACTGCAATAATAACAGCAATATTAACGGCAATTATAATGCAATAACAACGTCAATAATAACGACAATTCTAAAGACAATAACGGCAATAATAATGGCAATAACTACGGCAATATTAAAAAAATATCGGCAATAATAATGGCAAAAATTATGGCAATAAGATTGGCAAAAATAACGGAAATAATAAAGAAAATAACGGCAATAATAACTGCAATAATAATGGCGATAATAACGGCAATAATAAAGATATTAACGCCAATAATAACTGGAGTTATAATAGCAATAACAACTGCAATAACGGCATTAATAACGACATTAATAAATGGAATAATAGCGGTAATAACTACGAAAATAAGGGCAATAATAACTGCAATAATAACGGTAATAATAACGGCAATAACAACGACAATATCGACAAAAATAACGGCAATAATATAGGCAATATCGGTCTAAATAACGGCCATATTAACTGCAAAAATAACGGCAATGATTTCCTTATTAACGGCAATAATAACTGCAATAATAACGGCAATAACAGCCTTAATAACGGCAATAATAACTGCAAAATTAACGGCAATAACGGCCTGATTAATGGCAATAATATAGGCAATAATAAGCATAATAATAATGGCAATATCAACGGCAATAATGAGGACAATATCGACAATAATAACTGCATATTCATGACAATAATAACGGCAAAATCTTCAATAATAATGGCAATAATTAAGGCAATAATAACGCCAAAATTATGGCAAAAATGAGGCAATAATATTGGCAAATATAACGGCAATAATACACAAAATAACGGCAATAATAACTGCAATAATTATGGCAATAATAACGGCAATAATAAAGATATTAACACCTATAATAACTGCAATAGTAATAGCAATAACAACTGCAATAACTGCATTAATAACGACATCAATAAAGGGTATAATAGCGCTAATAATAACGAAAATAAGCGCAATATTAACTGCTATAATAACGGTAATAATAATGGCAATAACAACGGCAATACTAAAGACAATACCGGCAATAATAATGGCAATAATAAAGACAATAACGACAATAAGTTCTGTAATAATAACGGTATTAACAAAGGTAATAGTAGCAGTAGAAATGGCAATATCAACAGCTATAATAACGTCAATAATATAGACAATAACGGCAATAATATCTGCAATAATAACGCCAATAGCGGCCTTAATAATGGCATTTATAAAGGCAATAATAACGGCAATATTTACGAAATAACGGCAATAATAACTGCAATAATAATGGCCATAAAAATGGCAATAATAACGGCAATAACGGCCTCAACAATGGCAATCATAAAGGCAATATCTACGGCAATAATAAAGACAATAAAGACAATAATAACTGCAATAATAGCGGCAATAATAACGATAATAATAACAACAATAAAGGCAATAATAACTGCAATAAAAACGGAAATAATAATGGCAATAATAACGGCAATAATAAATAAAATAACAGCAATAATAACTGCTACAATTACGGCAATAACGACCTTAATAATGGCAATAATTAAGACAATAAAGGCAATAATAACTGCAACAATAACGGCAATATAAACGACATTAATATCAATAATAAATGCAATAATTACGGCAATAATAATTGCAATAACAACGGCAATGATAACTGCAATAATAACGGCAATAACGGCCTTGATTACGGCAATAATAAAGGCAATAACGGCAATAATATTTGCAAAATCAACGGCAATAATAAAGGTAATAATAAAGGCAATATCCACGGCACTAATAAAGACAATAACGTCAATATTAACTTCAATAATAACGGCAATAATAACTGCAATAACGGTTTTAATAACGGCAATAATAAAGGAAATAGTAAAGGTAATATTAACGATAATAAGGGCAATAATAACTGCAATAAAAACGGCAATAATAATGGCAATAACAACGGTAATAATAACGATAATAAGGGCAATAATCTCTGAAATAATAACGGCAATAATAATAGCAATAACAATGGCAATAATAAAGACAATAACGTCAAAAATAACTGCAATAATAACGGCAATATAAAAGACATTACTGTCAATAATAAATGCAATAATTACGGCAATAATAATTGCAATAACAACGGCAATGATGACTGCCATAATAACGGCAATAACGGCTTTGATAATGGCAATAATAAAGGCAATAATAACGCTAATAATAATCGCAATAACAACGGCAATAATAAAGACAATAACGTCAATAATTACTGCAATATTAACGGCAATAACGGCCTTAATAACGGCAATAATAACAATAATAATAACGACAATAAGGGCAATAATAACTGCAATAAAAACGGCAATAATAACGTTGATAATAAAGGCAATAAAGGCAATAATAATGGCAATAACAACGGCAATAATAACGGCAATAATAAATACAAAAACGACAATAATAACTAGTATAATTACTGCAATAACGTCAACAATATCCGCAATAATAACGGCAATAATAACTGCAATAACGGCCTTAATAACGGCAAAAATAAAGACAATTAAAACGGTAATAATATCGATAATAAGGGCAATAATCTCTGCAATAATAACAGCAATATTAATAGCAATAACAACGGCAATAATAAAGACAATAACGGCAATAACGGCTTTAATAATGGCAATAATAAAGGCAATAATAACGCTAATAATAATCGGAATAAAATTGCAATAATAAAGACAATAACGTCAATAATATCTGCAATAATAACGGCAATAACGATCATAATAATGGCAATAATTAAGACAATAAAGGTAATAATAACGGCAATAATAACGGCAATATAAACGACATTAATGTCAATTATAAATGCAATAATTACGGCAATAATATTTGCAAAAACAACGGCAATAAGAACGGTAATAATAAAGGCAATATCGACGTCAATATTAAAGACAATAACGTCAATAATAACTTCAATAATATCGGCAATAATAACTGCAATAACGGCCTTAATACCGGCAAAAATAAAGACAATATAAACGGTAATAATATCGATAATAAAGGCAATAATCTCTGCAATAATAACAGCAATAATAATAGCAATAATAACGGCAATAATAAAGACAATATCGTCAATAATAACTGCAATATTAACGGCAATAACGGCTTAAATAACGGCAATAATAAAGGCAATTTTAACGGTAATAATAAAGGCAATATCGGCAATATTTATGGCAATAATAACGCTAATAATAATCGGAATAAAAACTGCAATAATATAGACAATAACGTCAATAATAACTGCAATAATTACGGCAATAATAATTGCAATAACAACGGCAATGATAACTGCAATAATAACGGCAATAACGGCCTTGTATACGGCAATAATAAAGGCAATAACGGCAATAATATTAGCGAAAACAACGGCAATAAGAACGATAATAATAATGGCAATATCGACGGTAAATATTAAAGACAATAACGTCAATAATAACTTCAATAATAACGGCATTAATAACTGTAATAATGGTCTTAATAACGAGAGTAATAAAAGAAATAATAAATGTAATAATAACGATAACAAGGGCAATAACAACTGCAATAAAAACGACAATAATAATGGCAATAACGTCAATAATATCCGCAATAATAACGGCAAAAATAACTGCAATCACGGCCTTGATAACGGCAAAAATAAAGAAAATAAAAACGGTAATAATAACGATAAGGTAAGTAATCTCTGCAATAATAACGTCAATAATAACTTCAATAATAACGGCAATGATAACTGCAATAACGGTCTTATTAACGGCAATAATAAAGGAAATAATGAAGGTAATATTAACGATAATAAAGGCAATAATATAGAATATAAAATCAATAATAATTGCAGTAACGACATGAATAACAGCAAAAATAAATGCAATAACAACGGCAATAATAAAGACAATAACATCAAAAATAACTCCGATAATAACGGCAATAATGACGGCCTTAATAAAGACAATAACTTCAATAATAACTGCAACAATAACGGCAATAATATACAAAATATCGGCAATAGCAACTGCAATAATTACGGCATTAACGGCCTTAGAAACGGCAATAATAACTGCAATATTAACGGCAATAGCGGCATTAATAACGGCAATAATAAAGGCAATTATAACGGTAATAATAAAAGTAATAACGGCAATAATTATGGCAATAATAAAAATAATAATAGTAGCAATAACGGCAATAATAACTGCAATAATGGTTGCAATAATAACGGCAATATCTTCAATAATAATGGCAATAATAAAAAAAATAATAATAGCAATAATAAGGCCAGTACTAACGGAAATATCGGGCTACATAACAGCAATAATAAAAGCAATAATAACGGTAATAATAAAGACAATAACGGCAATAATAACTGCTATAATTACAGCAATAACGGCCTTAATAATGGCAATAATAAAGGCAATAATACCGGTAATAACAATGGCAAAAATAACGGACTTAACAACCACAATAACGTCAATAATTACTGCAATATTAACGGCTATAACGGCCTTAATAACGGCAATAATAACGATAATAATAACGACAATAAGGGCAATAATAACTGCAATAAAAACGGCAATAATAATGGCAATAACGTCGACAATAATAAAGAAAATAACGGCAATAATAACTGTTATAATAACGGTAATAACGGCTTTAATAATGGCAATAATAAAGGCAATAAAATAGAATAGTAATAACTGCAATATCGGCCTACATAACGGCAATAATAACTGCAATAATAACGGCCTTAATAAAGACAATAACGTCAATAATATCTGCAATAATAACGGCAATAACGGGCTTAGCAAGGGCAATTATAAATGGATAAAAACGGCAATAATAAAAGCTATAATAACGGTAATAATAAAGGCAATAACGCCAATAATAACTGCAATAATGGTTGCAATAATAACGGCAATATCTTCAATAATAATGGCAATTATAAAGACAATAATAATAGCAATAATATGGCCAGTAAAAACGACAATATCGGGCTACATAACAGCAATAATAAGGGCAATAATAACGCTAATAAAAAAGGCAATAACGGCAATAATAATGGCAATAACAACGGCAATGAGAGCGCCAATAATAATTGCAATAATAACGGCAACAATAACGTTAATAATGTAGCAATAACGAGAATAAAAAAGGCAATATCAAAGGTTATAATAGCGGCAATACTAAAGAGAATAGCGGCAATAAAAGTGGCAATAACAACGGCAATACTAAAGACAATAACATCAATAATAACTGCTATAATAACGGCAATAACGGCTTTAATAATGGCAATAATAAAGGCAAAAATAACGGTTATAGTAATGGCAATAATAACGGACTTAATAACGACAATGACGTCAATAATTACTGCAATATTAACGGCAATAACGGCCTTAATAACGGCAATAATATCAATAATAATAACGACAATAAGGGCAATAATAACTGCAATAAAAACGGCAATAATTATGGCAAAAAGTCGACAATAATAAAGACAAAAACAGCAATAATAACTGAGATATTAAAGGCAATAAAGGCAATAATAATGGCAATAACAACGGCAATAATAAAGGTAATAATAATGGCAACATCGACTGCAATATTAAAGCCAATAACGTCAATAATATCAGCAATAATAACGGCAATAATAACTGCTATAACGGTCTTAAAAACGGCAATAATAAAGGAAATAATAAAGGTAATAATAACGATAATAAGGGCAATAATATCTGCAATAAAAACGACAATAATAATGGCAATAACAACGGCAATAATAAAGAATATAAAATCAATAATAACTGCAATAACGAAATGAATAACAGCAAAAATAAAGGCAATAATAACGGCAATAATATCTGCTATAATTACGAAAATAACGGCCTTAATAACGACAATAACTTCAACAATATCCGCATTAATAACGGCAATATTAACTGCAATAACGGCCTTAATAACGGCAAAAATAAAGACAATAAAAACGGTAATATTAATGATAATAAGGGCAAAAATCTCTGCAATAATAACGGCAATAATAAAAGAAATAACAACGGCAATAATAAAGACAATAACGTCAATAATAACTTTAATAATGTTAATAATAAAGGCAATAATAACGCTAATATTAACCGGAATAAATCGGCAATAATAAAGACAATAACGTTAATAATAACTGCAATAATAACGGAAATAACGATCATAAAAACGGCAATAATTAAGACAATAAAGGCAATAATAACTGCAATAATAACGGCAATATAAACGACATTAATGTCAATAATAACTGAAATAACTACGGCAATAACGGCCTTAACAGCGGCAATAATAAAGGAATAATAACGGAATTAATAAAAGCAATAATAACGGTAATAACGATCATAATAACGGCAATAATTAAGACAATAAATGCAATAATTACTGCAATAATAACGGCAATATAAATGACATTAATGTCAATATTAAATTCAATAATTACGTCAATTATAATTGCAATAACAACGGCAATGATAACTGCAATAATAACTGCAATAACGGCCTTGAATACGGCACTAATAAAGGCAATAACGGCAATAATATTTACAAAAACAACGGCAATAAGAACAGAAATAATAAAGGCAATATCGACGGCAATATTAAAGATAATAACGTCAATAATAACTTCAATAATAACGGCAATAATAACTGCAATAACGGCCTTAATATCGGCAAAAATAAAGACAATAAAAACGGTAATAATATCGGCAATAAGGGCAATAATCCCTGCAATAATAACTGCAATAATAATAGCAATAACAACGGCAATAACAAAGACAATAACGTCAATAATAACTGTTATAATAACGGCAATAACGGCTTTAATAATGGCAATAAAAAAGGCAATAATAACGCTAATAATAAACGGAATAAAAACTGGAATAATAAAGACAATAACGTCAATAATAACTGCAATAATAACGGCAATAACGATCATTATAACGGCAATAATTAAGACAATAAAGGCAATAATAACTGCAATAATAACGGCAATATAAACGACATTAATGTCAATAATAAATGCAATATTTATGGCAATAATAATTGCAATAACAACGGCAATGATAACTGCAATAATAACGGCAATATCGGCCTTGAATACGGCAATAATAAAGGCAAAAACGGCAATAATATTTGCAAAAACAACGGCAATAATAACGACAATAATAACTGCAATAACGGCCTTAATAACGGCAAAAATAAAGACAATAAAAACGGTAATAATATCGATAATAGGGGCAATAATCTCTGCAATAATAACAGCAATAATTATAGCAATAACAACGGCAATAATAAAGACAATAACGTCAATAATAACTGTTATAATAACGGCAATAACGGCTTTAATAATGGCAAAAATAACGCTAATAATAACGCTAATAATGAACGGAATAACAACTGGAATAATAAAGAAAATAACGTCAATGGTAACTGCAATAATAACGGCAATATCGGACTTGAATACGGCAATAATAAAGTAATAATAACGGCAATAATAAAAGCAATAATAACGGTAATAATAACTATAATAGGGGCAATAATCTCTGCAATAATAACGGCAATAATAATGGTAATAGCAACGGCAATAATAAAGACAATAACGTTAATAATAACTGTTATAATAACAGCAATAACGGCTTTAATAATGGCTATAATAAAGCCAATAAAAAGGCCAGTAATAACTGCAATATTGGCCTACATAACGGCAATAATAACTGCAATATTAACGGCAATAACGGCATTAATAACGGCAATAATAAAGGCAATTTTAACGGTAATAATAAAAGCAATATCGGCAATATTTATGGCAATAATAACGCTAATAATAATCGAATTAAAAACTGCAATAATAAAGACAATAACGACCATAATAACGGCATTAATTAAGACAAAAAGGCAATAATACCTGCAATAATAACGGCAATATAAACGACATTAATGTCAATTATAAATGCAATAATTACGGCAATAATAAATTCAATAATGGCAATAATATTGGCAAAAACAACGGCAATAAGAACGACAATAATGAAGGCAATATCGACGGTAATATTAAAGACAATAACGTCAATAATAACTTCAATAATAACGGCAATGATAACTGCAATAACGGTCTTATTAACGGCAATAATAAAGGAAATAATAAAGGTAATAATAACGATAATGAGGGCAATAATAACTGCAATAAAAACGACAATAATAATGGCAATAAAGACGGCAATAATAAAGAATATAAAATCAATAATAACTGCAATAACGACATGAATAACAGCAAAAATAAAGGCAATAATAAAGACAATAACATCAAAAATAACTGCAATAATAATGGCAATAATAACGGCCTTAATAAAGTCAGTAACGTCAATAATAAATGCAATAATAACGGCAATAATAACTGCAATGACTGCCTTAATAACGGCGAAAATAAAGACAATAAAAACGGTAATAATAACTATGATAGGGGCAATAATCTCTGCAATAATAACGGCAATAATAATGGCAATAATAACGGCAATAATAAAGAAAATAACGTTAATAATAACTGTTATAATAACGGAAATAACGGCTTTAATAATGGCAATAATAAAGGCAATAAAAAGGACAGTAATAACTGCAATATCGGCCTACATAACGGCAATAATAACTGCAATAATAACGGCCTTAATAAAGACAATAACGTCAATAATATCTGCAATAATAACGGCAATAACGGGCTTAGCAAGGGCAATTATAAATGGATAAATACGGCAATAATAAAAGCTATAATAACGGTAATAATAAAGGCAATAACGGCAATAATAACTGCAATAATGGTTGCAATAATAACGGCAATATCTTCAATAATAATGGCAATTATAGAGACAATAATAATAGCAATAATATGGCCAGTAAAAACGGCAATATCGGGCTACATAACAGCAATAATAAGGGCAATAATAACGCTAATAAAAAAGGCAATAACGGCAATAATAATGGCAATAACAACGGCAATGAGAGCGCCAATAATAATTGCAATAATAACGGCAACAATAACGTTAATAATGTAGCAATAACGAGAATAAAAAAGGCAATATCAACGGTTATAATAACGGCAATACTAAAGAGAATAACGGCAATAAAAATGGCAATAACAACGGCAATAATAAAGACAATAACGTCAATAATAACTGTTATAATAACGGCAATAACGGCTTTAATAATGGCAATAATAAAGGCAATAAAAAGGCCAGTAATAACTGCAATATCGGCCTACATATGGGCAATAATAACTGCAATATTAACGGCAATATCAGCATTAATAACGGCAATAATAAAGGCAATAAAATGGCCAGTAATAATTGCAATATCGACCTACATAACGGCAATAATAACTGCAATATTAACGGCAATAACGGCATTAATAACGGCAATAATAAAGGCAATTATAACGGTAATAATAAAGGCAATCAGGGCAATAAGTATGGCTATAATAACGGTAATATAAAGGCAATAACGGCTATAATAATGGCAATAACAACGGCAATGAGAGCGCCAATAATAATTGCAATAATAACGGCAACAATAACGTTAATAATGTAGCAATAACGAGAATAAAAAAGGCAATATCAACGGTTATAATAACGGCAATACTAAAGAGAATAACGGCAATAATAATGGCAATAACAACGGCAATAATAAAGACAATAACGTCAATAATAACTGTTATAATAACGGCAATAACGGCTTTAATAATGGCAATAATAAAGGCAATAAAAAGGCCAGTAATAACTGCAATATCGGCCTACATATGGGCAATAATAACTGCAATATTAACGGCAATATCAGCATTAATAACGGCAATAATAAAGGCAATAAAATGGCCAGTAATAATTGCAATATCGACCTACATAACGGCAATAATAACTGCAATATTAACGGCAATAACGGCATTAATAACGGCAATAATAAAGGCAATTTTAACGGTAATAATAAAAGCAATATCGGCAATATTTATGGCAATAATAACGCTAATAATAATCGAATTAAAAACTGCAATAATAAAGACAATAACGACCATAATAACGGCATTAATTAAGACAAAAAGGCAATAATACCTGCAATAATAACGGCAATATAAACGACATTAATGTCAATTATAAATGCAATAATTACGGCAATAATAAATTCAATAATGGCAATAATATTGGCAAAAACAACGGCAATAAGAACGACAATAATGAAGGCAATATCGACGCCAATATTAAAGACAATAACGTCAATAATAACTTCAATAATAACGGCAATAATAACTGCAATAACGGTCTTATTAACGGCAATAATAAAGGAAATAATAAAGGTAATAATAACGATAATAAGGGCAATAATAACTGCAATAAAAACGACAATAATAATGGCAATAAAGACGGCAATAATAAAGAATATAAAATCAATAATAACTGCAATAACGACATGAATAACAGCAAAAATAAAGGCAATAATAAAGACAATAACATCAAAAATAACTGCAATAATAATGG
This sequence comes from Dolichovespula saxonica, assembly GCA_911387935.1. Taxonomy (NCBI): domain Eukaryota; kingdom Metazoa; phylum Arthropoda; class Insecta; order Hymenoptera; family Vespidae; genus Dolichovespula; species Dolichovespula saxonica. The sequence continues at coordinate 517,275 of CAJVQX010000003.1, read as the reverse complement.
CAATAATAACGGCCTTAATAAAGTCAGTAACGTCAATAATAAATGCAATAATAACGGCAATAATAACTGCAATGACTGCCTTAATAACGGCGAAAATAAAGACAATAAAAACGGTAATAATAACTATGATAGGGGCAATAATCTCTGCAATAATAACGGCAATAATAATGGCAATAACAACGGCAATAATAAAGGCAATAACGTCAATAATAACTGTTATAATAACGGTAATAACGGCTTTAATAATGGCAATAATAAAGGCAATAAAAAAGGTAATAATAACTGCAATATCGGCCTACATAACGGCAATAATATCTGCAATAATAACGGCAATAACGGGCTTAGCAAGGGCAATTATAAATGGATAAATACGGCAATAATAAAAGCTATAATAACGGTAATAATAAAGGCAATAACGGCAATAATAACTGCAATAATGGTTGCAATAATAACGGCAATATCTTCAATAATAATGGCAATTATAAAGACAATAATAATAGCAATAATATGGCCAGTAAAAACGGCAATATCGGGCTACATAACAGCAATAATAAGGGCAATAATAACGGTAATAATAAAGGCAATAACGGCAATAATAATGGCAATAACAACGGCAATGAGAGCGCCAATAATAATTGCAATAATAACGGCAACAATAACGTTAATAATGTAGCAATAACGAGAATAAAAAAGGCAATATCAACGGTTATAATAACGGCAATACTAAAGAGAATAACGGCAATAATAATGGCAATAACAACGGCAATAATAAAGACAATAACGTCAATAATAACTGTTATAATAACGGCAATAACGGCTTTAATAATGGCAATAATAAAGGCAATAAAAAGGCCAGTAATAACTGCAATATCGACCTACATATGGGCAATAATAACTGCAATATTAACGGCAATATCAGCATTAATAACGGCAATAATAAAGGCAATAAAATGGCCAGTAATAATTGCAATATCGACCTACATAACGGCAATAATAACTGCAATATTAACGGCAATAACGGCATTAATAACGGCAATAATAAAGGCAATTATAACGGTAATAATAAAGGCAATCAGGGCAATAATTATGGCTATAATAACGGTAATATAAAGGCAATAACGGCTATAATAATGGCAATAACAACGGCAATGAGAGCGCCAATAATAATTGCAATAATAACGGCAACAATAACGTTAATAATGTAGCAATAACGAGAATAAAAAAGGCAATATCAACGGTTATAATAACGGCAATACTAAAGAGAATAACGGCAATAATAATGGCAATAACAACGGCAATAATAAAGACAATAACGTCAATAATAACTGTTATAATAACGGCAATAACGGCTTTAATAATGGCAATAATAAAGGCAATAAAAAGGCCAGTAATAACTGCAATATCGGCCTACATATGGGCAATAATAACTGCAATATTAACGGCAATATCAGCATTAATAACGGCAATAATAAAGGCAATAAAATGGCCAGTAATAATTGCAATATCGACCTACATAACGGCAATAATAACTGCAATATTAACGGCAATAACGGCATTAATAACGGCAATAAGAAAGGCAATTATAACGGTAATAATAAAGGCAATCAGGGCAATAATTATGGCTATAATAACGGTAATATAAAGGCAATAACGGCTATAATAATGGCAATAACAACGGCAATGAGAGCGCCAATAATAATTGCAATAATAACGGCAACAATAACGTTAATAATGTAGCAATAACGAGAATAAAAAAGGCAATATCAACGGTTATAATAACGGCAATACTAAAGAGAATAATGGCAATAACAATGGCAATAACAACAGCAATAATAAAGACAATAACGTCAATAATAACTGTTATAATAACGGCAATAACGGCTTTAATAATGGCAATAATAAAGGCAATAAAAAGGCCAGTAATAACTGCAATATCGGCCTACATAACGGCAATAATAACTGCAATATTAACGGCAATAACGGCATTAATATCTGCAATAAAAACGGCAATAATAATGGCAATAACGTCGAAAATAATAAAGACAAAGACGGCAATAATAACTGTGATATTAACGGCAATAACGGCATTAATAACGGCAATAATAAAGGCAATTATAACGGTAATAATAAAGGCAATATCGGCAATAATTATGGCAATAATAACGGCAATAATAACGGCAATAACGGCAATAATAGTAGCAATAACAACGGCAATGAGAGCGCCAATAATAATTGCAATAATAACGGCAACAATAACGTTAATAATGTAGCAAAAACGAGAATAAAAAAGGCATTAACGACGGTTATAATAACGGCAATACTAAAGAGAATAACGGTAATAATAATGGCAATAACAACGGCAATAATAAAGACAATAACGGCAATAATAACTGCAATAATATTGGCAATAATAACGGCAATAACTGCCTTAATAATGGCAATAACAACGGCAATTATAAAGACAATACTAAAGACAATAGCGTCAATAATAATGGGAATAACAACGGCAATAGTAACCGCAATAATATAGACAATAACGGCAATAATAACTGCTATAATTACGGCAATAACGGCCTTAATAACGGCAATAATAACAATAATAATAACGACAATAAGGGCAATAATAACTGCAATAAAAACGACAATAATAATGGCAATAACGACGGCAATAATAAAGAATATAAAATCAATAATAACTGCAATAACGACATGAAAAACAGCAAAAATAAAGGCAATAATAAAGACAATAACATCAAAAATAACTGCAATAATAACGGCAATAATAACGGCCTTAATAAAGTCAGTAACGTCAATAATAAATGCAATAATAACGGCAATAATAACTGCAATGACTGCCTTAATAACGGCGAAAATAAAGATAATAAAAACGGTAATAATAACTATGATGGGGGCAATAATCTCTGCAATAATAACGGCAATAATAATGGCAATAATAAAGGCAATAAAAAGGCTAGTAATAACTGCAATATCGGCCTACATAACGCCAATAATAACTGCAATAATAACGGCCTTAATAAATACAATAACGTCAATAATATCTGCAATAATAACGGCAATAACGGGCTTAGCAAGGGCAATTATAAATGGATAAAAACGGCAATAATAAAAGCTATAATAACGGTAATAATAAAGGCAATAACGGCAATAATAACTGCAATAATGGTTGCAATAATGGTTGCAATAATAACGGCAATATCTTCAATAATAATGGCAATTATAAAGACAATAATAATAGCAATAATATGGCCAGTAAAAACGGCAATATCGGGCTACATAACAGCAATAAGAAGGGCAATAATAACGCTAATAAAAAAGGCAATAACGGCAATAATAATGGCAATAACAACGGCAATGAGAGCGCCAATAATAATTGCAATAATAACGGCAACAATAACGTTAATAATGTAGCAATAACGAGAATAAAAAAGGCAATATCAACGGTTATAATAACGGCAATACTAAAGAGAATAACGGCAATAATAATGGTAATAACAACGGCAATAATAAAGACAATAACGTCAATAATAACTGTTATAATAACGGCAATAACGGCTTTAATAATGGCAATAATAAAGGCAATAAAAAGGCCAGTAATAACTGTAATATCGGCCTTCATATCGGCAATAATAACTGCAATATTAACGGCAATATCAGCATTAATAACGGCAATAATAAAGGCAATAAAAAGGCCAGTAATAATTGCAATATCGGCCTACATAACGGCAATAATAACTGCAATATTAACGGCTATAACCGCATTAATAACGGCAATAATAAAGGCAATTATAACGGTAATGATAAAGGCAATAACGCCAATAATTATGGCAATAATAACGGCAATAATAACGGCAATAACGGCAATAATAGTAGCAATAACAACGGCAATGAGAGCGCCAATAATAATTGCAATAAAAGCGGCAACAATAACGTTAATAATGTAGCAAAAACGAGAATAAAAAAGGCATTAACGACGGTTATAATAACGGCAATACTAAAGAGAATAACGGCAATAATAATGGCAATAACAACGGCAATAATAAAGACAATAACGGCAATAATAACTGCAATAATAATGGCAATAATAACGGCAATAACTGCCTTAATAATGGCAATAACAACGGCAATTATAAAGACAATACTAAAGACAATAGCGTCAATAATAATGGGAATAACAACGGCAATAGTAACCGCAATAATAAAGACAATAACGGCAATAATAACTGCTATAATTACGGCAATAACGGCCTTAATAACGGCAATAATAACAATAATAATAACGTCAATGAGGGCAATAATAACTGCAATAAAAACTACAGTAATATCGGCAATAACGTAGACAATAATAAAGACATAAACGGCAATAATGACTGTGATATTAAAGGCAATAAAGGCAATAATAATGACAATAACAACGGCAATAATAACGGCAATAATAAAGGTAATAATAATGGCAACATCGACTGCAATATTAAAGCCAATAACGTCAATATTAACTTCAATAGTAACGGCAATAATAACTGCATTAACGGTCTTATTAACGGCAATAATAAAGGAAATAATGAAGGTAATATTAACGCTAATAATAATCGGAATAAAAACTGCAATAATATAGACAATAACGTCAATAATAACTGCAATAATTACGGCAATAATAATTGCAATAACAAAGGCAATGATAACTGCAATAATAACGGCAATAACGGCCTTGTATACGGCAATAATAAAGGCAATAACGGCAATAATATTTTCGAAAACAACAGCAATATGAACTATAATAATAATGGCAATATCGACGGTAAATATTAAAGACAATAACGTCAATAATAACTTCAATAATAACGGCATTAATAACTGTAATAATGGTCTTAATTACGAGAATAATAAAGGAAATAATAAATGTAATAATAACGATAACAAGGGCAATAACAACTGCAATAAAAACGACAATATTAATGGCAATAACGACGGCAATAACAACTGCAATAAAAACGACAATATTAATGGCAATAACGACGGCAATAAAAAAGAATATAAAATCAATAATAACTGCAATAACTGCCTGAATAACAGCAAAAATAAAGGCAATAATAACGGTAATAATAAGGAAAAAAACGACAATAATAACTGTGATAATAATGGCAATAACGTCAATAATATCCGCAATAATAACGGCAAAAATAACTGCAATCACGGCCTTGATAACGGCAAAAATAAAGAAAATAAAAACGGTAATAATAACGATAAGGTCAGTAATCTCTGCAATAATAACGGCAATAATAATAGCAACAACAACGGCTACAATAAAGACAATAACGTCAATAATAACTGGAATAATAACGGCAATAACGACCATAATAACGGCATTAATTAAGACAAAAAGGCAATAATTACTGCAATAGTAACGGCAATATAAACGACATTAATGTCAATTATAAATGCAATAATTACGGCAATAATAAATTCAATAATGGCAATAATATTGGCAAAAACAACGGCAATAAGAACGGCAATAATGAAAGCAATACCGACGGCAATATTAAAGATAATAACGTCAATAATAACTTCAATAATAAAGGCAATGATAAATGCAATAACGGTCTTATTAACGGCAATAATAAAGGAAATGATGAAGGTAATATTAACGATAATAAGGGCAATAATAACTGCAATAAAAACGACAATAATAATGGCAATTACGAAGATAATAATAAAGAATATAAAATCAATAATAATTGCAGTAACGACATGAATAACAGCAAAAATAAATGCAATAACAACGGCAATAATAAAGACAATAACATCAAAAATAACTCCAATAATAACGGCAATAATAACGGCCTTAATAAAGACAATAACGTCAATAATAACTGCAATAATAACGGCAATAATATACACAATATCGGCAATAGCAACTGCAATAATTACGGCAATAACGGCCTTAGCAACGGCAATAATAAAGGAATAATAACGGCAATAATAATAGCAATAATAACGGTAATAATAACGTTAATATGTGGAATAATATCTGCAATAATAACGGCAATAACGGCTTTAATAATGGCAATAATAAAGGCAATAAAAAGGCCAGTAATAACTGCAATATCGGCCTACATAACGGCAATAATAACTGCAATATTAACGGCAATAACGGCATTAATAACGGCAATAATAAAGGCATTTATAACGGTAATAATAAAGGCAATAACGGCAATAATTATGGCAATAATAAAAATAATAATAGTAGCAATAACGGCAATAATAACTGCAATAATGGTTGCAATAATAACGGCAATATCTTCAATAATAATGGCAATAATAAAAATAATAATAATAGCAATAATAAGGCCAGTAATAACGGCAATATCGGGCTACATAACAGCAATAATAAGGGCAATAATAACGGTAATAATAAAGACAATAACGGCAATAATAACTGCTATAATTACGGCAATAACGGCCTTAATAATGGCAATAATAAAGGCAATAATAACGGTAATAATAATGGCAATAATAACGGACTTAAGAACGACAATAACGTCTATAATTACTGCAATATTAACGGCAATAACGGCCTTAATAACGGCAATAATAACGATAATAATAACGACAATAAGGGCAATAATAACTGCAATAAAAACTGCAATAATAATGGCAATAACGTAGACAATAATAAAGACAAAAACGGCAATAAAAACTGTGATATTAAAGGCAATAAAGGCAATAATATTGGCAATAACAACGGCAATAATAACGGCAATAATAAAGGTAATAATAAAGGCAATATCGACGGCAATATTAAAGACAATAACGTCAATAATAACTTCAATAATAACGGCAATAATAACTGCAATAACGGTTTTAATAACGGCAATAATAAAGGAAATAGTAAAGGTAATATTAACGATAATAAGGGCAATAATTACTGCAATAAAAACGGCAATAAAAACGGCAATAATAACGATAATAAGGGCAATAAAAAATGCAATAATAACGGCAAAAATAACGGCAATAATAATGGCAATAATAACGACAATAATAATGGCAATATCAACGGCAATAATAAAGACAATAACGGTAATAATAACTGCTGTATTTGCGGCAATAACAGCCTCAATAATGACAAAAATAAAGGCATTAATAACGGTAATAATAATGGCAATAATAACGGTAATAATAACGATAATAAGGGAAATAATAACTGCAATAATAACGGCAAAAATGAGGGCAATTATAACGGTAATAATAACGATAAGAAGGGAAATAATAACTGCAATAATGAAGGTAATAATAAAGGCAATAATAACGGCAATACTATAGACACTAACGGCAATAATAATGCCAATATCAGCGGCAGTAATAACGGCAATATTTAAGACAAAATCGGCAATAATATCGGCTTAACCGGCCATAATAATGGCAATAATATAGGCGGTAATAATAATGGTAATAATAATGGCAATAATAATGGCAATAAAAATAGCAATAACAAAGGCAATAATAAAGACAATAACGTCAATAATAACTGCGATAATAAAGGCAATAACAGCAACAATAACGGCAATAATAAATGCAATAACGGCCTTAATAATGGCAATAATAAAGGCAATAATAACGCTAGTTATTATGGCAATAATATGGGCAATTATAACATCAATAAAGTCAATAATATCTGCAATAATAAGGGCAATAGTAAGTGCAATAATAATGGCAATAATAAAGGCAATAATAAATGCAATAATAAAGACAATATCGGCAATAATAACGGCAATAATTACGGCAATAATCATTCCAATAACGGCAGTAACAACGACAAAAATAAAGTTTATAATAATGGTAATAATAACAATAATAATAATAACAGTAATAATAATGGTAATAATAATAAAGGTAATATCGGCTATAAAAATAGCAATAATAATGGAGAGAACAACGGCAATAATAATTACAATAACGTTAATAATAACTGCAATAATTACGGCAATAACCACGGCAATAACGGCATTCATAACAACGGGCAATAAGGGCAATAATAACGGTAATAATAAAGATAATAAGGGCAATAATAACTACAATAATCACGGCAAAAATAATGGCAATAATAATGGTAATAATAATCACAATAACAACAGCAATAATAAAGACAATAACGTCATTAATAACTGTTATAATAACGGCAATAACGGCTTTAATAATGGCAATAATAAAGGCAATAAAAAGGCCAGTAATAACCGCAATATCGGCCTACATAACGGCAATAATAACTGCAATATTAACGGCAATAACGGCATTAATAACGGCAATAATAAAGGCAATTTCAACGGTAATAATAAAGGCAATATCGGCAATATTTATGGCAATAATAACGCTAATAATAATCGGAATAAAAACTGGAATAATAAAGACAATAACGTCAATAATAACTGCAATAATTACGGCAATAATAATTGCAATAACAACGGCAATGATAACTGCAATAATAACGGCAATAACGGCCTTGTATACGGCAATAATAAAGGCAATAACGGCAATAATATTTTCGAAAACAACAGCAATAAGAACGATAATAATAATGGCAATATCGACGGTAAATATTAAAGACAATAACGTCAATAATAACTTCAATAATAACGGCATTAATAACTGTAATAATGGTCTTAATTACGAGAATAATAAAGGAAATAATAAATGTAATAATAACGATAACAAGGGCAATAACAACTGCAATAAAAACGACAATATTAATGGCAATAACGACGGCAATAAAAAAGAATATAAAAACAATAATAACTGCAATAACGACATGAATAACAGCAAAAATAAAGGCAATAATAACGGTAATAATAAAGAAAAAAACGACAATAATAACTGTGATAATAATGGCAATAACGTCAATAATATCCGCAATAATAACGGCAAAAATAACTGCAATCACGGCCTTGATAACGGCAAAAATAAAGATTATAAAAACGGTAATAATAACGATAAGGTCAGTAATCTCTGCAATAATAACGGCAATAATAATAGCAACAACAACGGCTATAATAAAGACAATAACGTCAATAATAACTGGAATAATAACGGCAATAACGACCATAATAACGGCATTAATTAAGACAAAAAGGCAATAATTACTGCAATAGTAACGGCAATATAAACGACATTAATGTCAATTATAAATGCAATAATTACGGCAATAATAAATTCAATAATGGCAATAATATTGGCAAAAACAACGGCAATAAGAACGGCAATAATGAAAGCAATACCGACGGCAATATTAAAGATAATAACGTCAATAATAACTTCAATAATAAAGGCAATGATAACTGCAATAACGGTCTTATTAACGGCAATAATAAAGGAAATAATGAAGGTAATATTAACGATAATAAGGGCAATAATAACTGCAATAAAGACGACAATAATAATGGCAATTACGAAGGCAATAATAAAGAATATAAAATCAATAATAATTGCAGTAACGACATGAATAACAGCAAAAATAAATGCAATAACAACGGCAATAATAAAGACAATAACATCAAAAATAACTCCAATAATAAAGGCAATAATGACGGCCTTAATAAAGCCAATAACTTCAATAATAACTGCAACAATAACGGCAATAATATACAAAATATCGACAATGGCAACTGCAATAATTACGGCAATAACGGCCTTAGCAACGGCAATAATAAAGGAATAATAACGGCAATAATAATAGCAATAATAACGGTAACAATAACGTTAATATGTGGAATAATATCTGCAATAATAACGGCAATAATAATGGCAATAATAAAGGCAATAAAAAGGCTAGTAATAACTGCAATATCGGCCTACATAACGGCAATAATAACTGCAATAATAACGGCCTTAATAAAGACAATAACGTCAATATTATCTGCAATAATAACGGCAATAACGGGCTTAGCAAGGGCAATTATAAATGGATAAAAACGGCAATAATAAAAGCTATAATAACGGTAATAATAAAGGCAATAACGGCAATAATAACTGCAATAATGGTTGCAATAATGGTTGCAATAATAACGGCAATATCTTCAATAATAATGGCAATTATAAAGACAATAATAATAGCAATAATATGGCCAGTAAAAACGGCAATATCGGGCTACATAACAGCAATAATAAGGGCAATAATAACGGTAATAATAAAGGCAATAACGGCAATAATAATGGCAATAACAACGGCAATGAGAGCGCCAATAATAATTGCAATAATAACGGCAACAATAACGTTAATAATGTAGCAATAACGAGAATAAAAAAGGCAATATCAACGGTTATAATAACGGCAATACTAAAGAGAATAACGGCAATAATAATGGCAATAACAACGGCAATAATAAAGACAATAACGTCAATAATAACTGTTATAATAACGGCAATAACGGCTTTAATAATGGCAATAATAAAGGCAATAAAAAGGCCAGTAATAACTGCTATATCGGCCTACATAACGGCAATAATAACTGCAATATTAACCGCAATAACGGCATTAATAACTGCAATAAAAACGGCAATAATAATGGCAATAACGTCGAAAATATTTAAGACAAAGACGGCAATAATAACTGTGATATTAACGGCAATAACGGCATTAATAACGGCAATAATAAAGGCAATTATAACGGTAATAATAAAGGCAATAACGGCAATAATTATGGCAATAATAACGGCAATAATAACGGCAATAACGGTAATAATAGTAGCAATAACAACGGCAATGAGAGCGCCAATAATAATTGCAATAATAACGGCAACAATAACGTTAATAATGTAGCCAAAACGAGAATAAAAAAGGCATTAACGACGGTTATAATAACGGCAATACTAAAGAGAATAACGGTAATAATAATGGCAATAACAACGGCAATAATAAAGACAATAACGGCAATAATAACTGCAATAATAATGGCAATAATAACGGCAATAACTGCCTTAATAATGGCAATAACAACGGCAATTATAAAGACAATACTAAAGACAATAGCGTCAATAATTATGGGAATAACAACGGCAATAGTAACCGCAATAATAAAGACAATAACGGCAATAATAACTGCTATAATTACGGCAATAACGGCCTTAATAACGGCAATAATAACGATAATAATAACGACAATAAGGGCAATAATAACTGCAATAAAAACGACAATAATAATGGCAATAACGACGGCAATAATAAAGAATATAAAATCAATAATAACTGCAATAACGACATGAATAACAGCAAAAATAAAGGCAATAATAACGGCAATAATAAAGAAAATAACGACAATAATAACTGTGATAATAATGGCAATAACGTCAATAATATCCGCAATAATAACGGCAAAAATAACTGCAATCACGGCCTTGATAACGGCAAAAATAAAGAAAATAAAAACGGTAATAATAACGATAAGGTAAGTAATCTCTGCAATAATAACGGCAATAATAATGGCAATAATAACGGCAATAATAAAGAAAATAACGTTAATAATAACTGTTATAATAACGGTAATAACGGCTTTAATAATGGCAGTAATAAAGGCAATAAAAAGGATAGTAATAACTGCAATATCGGCCTACATAACGGCAATAATATCTGCAATAATAACGGCCTTAATAAAGACAATAACGTCAATAATATCTGCAATAATAACGGCAATAACGGGCTTAGCAAGGGCAATTATAAATGGATAAAAACGGCAATAATAAAAGCTATAATAACGGTAATAATAAAGGCAATAACGCCAATAATAACTGCAATAATGGTTGCAATAATAACGGCAATATCTTCAATAATAATGGCAATTATAAAGACAATAATAATAGCAATAATATGGCCAGTAAAAACGACAATATCGGGCTACATAACAGCAATAATAAGGGCAATAATAACGCTAATTTAAAAGGCAATAACGGCAATAATAATGGCAATAACAACGGCAATGAGAGCGCCAATAATAATTGCAATAATAACGGCAACAATAACGTTAATAATGTAGCAATAACGAGAATAAAAAAGGCAAAATCAACGGTTATAATAACGGCAATACTAAAGAGAATAGCGGCAATAATAATGGCAATAACAACGGCAATAATAAAGACAATAACGTCAATAATAACTGCTATAATAACGGCAATAACGGCTTTAATAATGGCAATAATAAAGGCAAAAATAACGGTTATAGTAATGGCAATAATAACGGACTTAATAACGACAATGACGTCAATAATTACTGCAATATTAACGGCAATAACGGCCTTAATAACGGCAATAATATCAATAATAATAACGACAATAAGGGCAATAATAACTGCAATAAAAACGGCAATAATTATGGCAAAAAGTCGACAATATTAAAGACAAAAGCAGCAATAATAACTGAGATATTAAAGGCAATAAAGGCAATAATAATGGCAATAACAACGGCAATAATAAAGGTAATAATAATGGCAACATCGACTGCAATATTAAAGCCAATAACGTCAATAATAACGGCAATAATAACGGCAATAATAACTGCTATAACGGTCTTAAAAACGGCAATAATAAAGGAAATAATAAAGGTAATAATAACGATAATAAGGGCAATAATATCTGCAATAAAAACGACAATAATAATGGCAATAACAACGGCAATAATAAAGAATATAAAATCAATAATAACTGCAATAACGAAATGAATAACAGCAAAAATAAAGGCAATAATAACGGCAATAATATCTGCTATAATTACGGCAATACGTCAACAATATCCGCAATAATAACGGCAATATTAACTGCAATAACGGCCTTAATAACGGCAAAAATAAAGACAATAAAAACGGTAATATTAATGATAATAAGGGCAAAAATCTCTGCAATAATAACGGCAATAATAAAAGAAATAACAACGGCAATAATAAAGACAATAACGTCAATAATAACTTTAATAATGTTAATAATAAAGGCAATAATAACGCTAATATTAACCGGAATAAAAACGGCAATAATAAAGACAATAAAGTCAATAATAACTGCAATAATAACGGCAATAACGAACATAAAAACGGCAATAATTAAGACAATAAAGGCAATAATAACTGCAATAATAACGGCAATATAAACGACATTAATGTCAATAATAACTGAAATAACTACGGCAATAACGGCCTTAACAGTGGCAATAATAAAGGAATAATAACGGAATTAATAAAAGCAATAATAACGGTAATAACGATCATAATAACGGCAATAATTAAGACAATAAATGCAATAATTACTGCAATAATAACGGCAATATAAATGACATTAATGTCAATATTAAATTCAATAATTACGTCAATTATAATTGCAATAACAACGGCAATGATAACTGCAATAATAACTGCAATAACGGCCTTGAATACGGCACTAATAAAGGCAATAACGGCAATAATATTTACAAAAACAACGGCAATAAGAACAGAAATAATAAAGGCAATATCGACGGCAATATTAAAGATAATAACGTCAATAATAACTTCAATAATAACGGCAATAATAACTGCAATAACGGCCTTAATATCGGCAAAAATAAAGACAATAAAAACGGTAATAATATCGGCAATAAGGGCAATAATCTCTGCAATAATAACTGCAATAATAATAGCAATAACAACGGCAATAACAAAGACAATAACGTCAATAATAACTGTTATAATAACGGCAATAACGGCTTTAATAATGGCAATAAAAAAGGCAATAATAACGCTACTAATAAACGGAATAAAAACTGGAATAATAAAGACAATAACGTCAATAATAACTGCAATAATAACGGCAATAACGACCATAATAACGGCAATAATTAAGACAATAAAGGCAATAATAACTGCAATAATAACGGCAATATAAACGACATTAATGTCAATAATAAATGCAATAATTACGGCAATAATAATTGCAATAACAACGGCAATGATAACTGCAATAATAACGGCAATATCGGCCTTGAATACGGCAATAATAAAGGCAATAACGGCAATAATATTTGCAAAAACAACGGCAATAATAACGGCAATAATAAAGGCAATATCGACGGCAATATTAAAGACAATAACGTCAATAATAACTTCAATAATTACGGCAATAATAACTGCAATAACGGCCTTAATATCGGCAAAAATAAAGACAATAAAAACGGTAATAATATCGGCAATAAGGGCAATAATCTCTGCAATAATAACTGCAATAATAATAGCAATAACAACGGCAATAATAAAGACAATAACGTCAATAATAACTGTTATAATAACGGCAATAACGGCTTTAATAATGGCAATAATAAAGGCAATAATAACGCTAATAATAACCGGAATAAAAACTGGAATAATAAAGACAATAACGTCAATAATAACTGCAATAATAACGGCAATAACGATCATTATAACGGCAATAATTAAGATAATAAAGGCAATAATAACTGCAATAATAACGGCAATAATAACGGCAATATAAACGACATTAATGTCAATAATAAATGCAATATTTACGGCAATAATAATTGCAATAACAACGGCAATGATAACTGCAATAATAACGGCAATATCGGCCTTGAATACGGCAATAATAAAGGCAATAACGGCAATAATATTTGCAAAAACAACGGCAATAATAACGGCAATAATAACTGCAATAACGGCCTTAATAACGGCAAAAATAAAGACAATAAAAACGGTAATAATATCGATAATAAAGGCAATAATCTCTGCAATAATAACAGCAATAATAATATCAATAACAACGGCAATAATAAAGACAATAACGTCAATAATAACTGTTATAATAACGGCAATAACGGCTTTAATAATGGCAAAAATAAAGCCAATAATAACGCTAATAATGAACGGAATAAAAACTGGAATAATAAAGAAAATAACGTCAATGGTAACTGCAATAATAACGGCAATATCGGACTTGAATACGGCAATAATAAAGTAATAATAACGGCAATAATAAAAGCAATAATAACGGTAATAATAACTATAATAGGGGCAATAATCTCTGCAATAATAACGGCAATAATATTAGCAATAGCAACGGCAATAATAAAGACAATAATAGAAATAATAACTGTTATAATAACGGCAATAACGGCTTTAATAATGGCAATAATAAAGCCAATAAAAAGGCCAGTAATAACTGCAATATCAGCCTACATAACGGCAATAATAACTGCAATATTAAGGCAATAACGGCATTAATAACGGCAATAATAAAGGCAATTTTAACGGTAATAATAAAAGCAATATCGGCAATATTTATGGCAATAATAACGCTAATAATAATCGAATTAAAAACTGCAATAATAAAGACAATAACGACCATAATAACGGCATTAATTAAGACAAAAAGGCAATAATACCTGCAATAATAACGGCAATATAAACGACATTAATGTCAATTATAAATGCAATAATTACGGCAATAATAAATTCAATAATGGCAATAATATTGGCAAAAACAACGGCAATAAGAACGACAATAATAAAGGCAATATCGACGACAATATTAAAGACAATAACGTCAATAATAACTTCAATAATAACGGCAATAATAACTGCAATAACGGTCTTATTAACGGCAATAATAAAGGAAATAATAAAGGTAATAATAACGATAATAAGGGCAATAATAACTGCAATAAAAACGACAATAATAATGGCAATAACGACGGCAATAATAAAGAATATAAAATCAATAATAACTGCAATAACGACATGAATAACAGCAAAAATAAAGGCAATAATAAAGACAATAACATCAAAAATAACTGCAATAATAACGGCAATAATAACGGCCTTAATAAAGTCAGTAACGTCAATAATAACTGCAATAATAACGGCAATAATAACTGCAATGACTGCCTTAATAACGGCGAAAATAAAGACAATAAAAACGGTAATAATAACTATAATAGGGGCAATAATCTCTGCAATAATAACGGCAATAATAATGGCAATAATAACGGCAATAATAAAGACAATAACGTTAATAATAACTGTTATAATAACGGAAATAACGGCTTTAATAATGGCAATAATAAAGGCAATAAAAAGGACAGTAATAACTGCAATATCGGCCTACATAACGGCAATAATAACTGCAATAATAACGGCCTTAATAAAGACAATAACGTCAATAATATCTGCAATAATAACGGCAATAACGGGCTTAGCAAGGGCAATTATAAATGGATAAAAACGGCAATAATAAAAGCTATAATAACGGTAATAATAAAGGCAATAACGGCAATAATAACTGCAATAATGGTTGCAATAATAACGGCAATATCTTCAATAATAATGGCAATTATAAAGACAATAATAATAGCAATAATAAGGCCAGTAATAACGGCAATATCGGGCTACATAACAGCAATAATAAGGGCAATAATAACGCTAATAAAAAAGGCAATAACGGCAATAATAATGGCAATAACAACGGCAATGAGAGCGCCAATAATAATTGCAATAATAACGGCGACAATAACGTTAATAATGTAGCAATAACGAGAATAAAAAAGGCAATATCAACGGTTATAATAACGGCAATACTAAAGAGAATAACGGCAATAAAAATGGCAATAACAACGGCAATAATAAAGACAATAACGTCAATAATAACTGTTAAAATAACGGCAATAACGGCTTTAATAATGGCAATAATAAAGGCAATAATAACGCTACTAATAAACGCAATAATTACGGCAAGAACGGCCTTAATAATGGCAATAATAAAGACAATAATAACGGTAATAATAATGGCAATAATAACGGAATTAGTACGACAATAACGTCAATAATTACTGCAATATTAACGGCAATAACGGCCTTAATAACGGCAATAATAACGATAATAATAACGACTATAAGGGCAATAATAACTGCAATAATAACGGCCTTAATAAAGACAATAACGTCAATAATATCTGCAATAATAACGGCAATAACGGGCTTAGCAAGGGCAATTATAAATGGATAAAAACGGCAATAATAAAAGCTATAATAACGGTAATAATAAAGGCAATAACGCCAATAATAACTGCAATAATGGTTGCAATAATAACGGCAATATCTTCAATAATAATGGCAATTATAAAGACAATAATAATAGCAATAATATGGCCAGTAAAAACGACAATATCGGGCTACATAACAGCAATAATAAGGGCAATAATAACGCTAATAAAAAAGGCAATAACGGCAATAATAATGGCAATAACAACGGCAATGAGAGCGCCAATAATAATTGCAATAATAACAGCGACAATAACGTTAATAATGTAGCAATAACGAGAATAAAAAAGGTAATATCAACGGTTATAATAACGGCAATACTAAAGAGAATAACGGCAATAAAAATGGCAATAACAACGGCAATAATAAAGACAATAACGTCAATAATAACTGTTATAATATCGGCAATAACGGCTTTAATAATGGCAATAATAAAGGCAATAAAAAGGCCAGTAATAACTGCAATATCGGCCTACATAACGGCAATAATAACTGCAATATTAACGGCCTTAATAAAGACAATAACGTCAATAATATCTGCAATAATAACGGCAATATCTTCAATAATAATGGCAATTAAAAGACAATAATAATAGCAATAATATGGCCAGTAAAAACGGCAATATCGGGCTACATAACAGCAATAATAAGGGCAATAATAACGCTAATAAAAAAGGCAATAACGGCAATAATAATGGCAATAACAACGGCAATGAGAGCGCCAATAATAATTGCAATAATAACGGCAACAATAACGTTAATAATGTAGCAATAACGAGAATAAAAAAGGCAATATCAACGGTTATAATAACGGCAATACTAAAGAGAATAACGGCAATAATAATGGCAATAACAACGGCAATAATAAAGACAATAACGTCAATAATAACTGTTATAATAACGGCAATAACGGCTTTAATAATGGCAATAATAAAGGCAATAAAAAGGCGAGTAATAACCGCTATATCGGCCTACATAACGGCAATAATAACTGCAATATTAACCGCAATAACGGCATTAATATCTGCAATAAAAACGGCAATAATAATGGCAATAACGTCGAAAATATTTAAGACAAAGACGGCAATAATAACTGTGATATTAACGGCAATAACGGCATTAATAACGGCAATAATAAAGGCAATTATAACGGTAATAATAAAGGCAATAACGGCAATAATTATGGCAATAATAACGGCAATAATAACGGCAATAACGGTAATAATAGTAGCAATAACAACGGCAATGAGAGCGCCAATAATAATTGCAATAATAACGGCAACAATAACGTTAATAATGTAGCCAAAACGAGAATAAAAAAGGCATTAACGACGGTTATAATAACGGCAATACTAAAGAGAATAACGGTAATAATAATGGCAATAACAACGGCAATAATAAAGACAATAACGGCAATAATAACTGCAATAATAATGGCAATAATAACGGCAATAACTGCCTTAATAATGGCAATAACAACGGCAATTATAAAGACAATACTAAAGACAATAGCGTCAATAATAATGGGAATAACAACGGCAATAGTAACCGCAATAATAAAGACAATAACGGCAATAATAACTGCTATAATTACGGCAATAACGGCCTTAATAACGGCAATAATAACAATAATAATAACGACAATAAGGGCAATAATAACTGCAATAAAAACGACAATAATAATGGCAATAACGACGGCAATAATAAAGAATATAAAATCAATAATAACTGCAATAACGACATGAAAAACAGCAAAAATAAAGGCAATAATAAAGACAATAACATCAAAAATAACTGCAATAATAACGGCAATAATAACGGCCTTAATAAAGTCAGTAACGTCAATAATAAATGCAATAATAACGGCAATAATAACTGCAATGACTGCCTTAATAACGGCGAAAATAAAGACAATAAAAACGGTAATAATAACTATAATAGGGGCAATAATCTCTGCAATAATAACGGCAATAATAATGGCAATAATAACGGCAATAATAAAGAAAATAACGTTAATAATAACTGTTATAATAACGGAAATAACGGCTTTAATAATGGCAATAATAAAGGCAATAAAAAGGCCAGTAATAACTGCAATATCGGCCTACATAACGGCAATAATAACTGCAATAATAACGGCCTTAATAAAGACAATAACGTCAATAATATCTGCAATAATAACGGCAATAACGGGCTTAGCAAGGGCAATTATAAATGGATAAAAACGGCAATAATAAAAGCAATAATAACGGTAATAATAAAGGCAATAACGGCAATAATAACTGCAATAATGGTTGCAATAATAACGGCAATATCTTCAATAATAATGGCAATTATAAAGACAATAATAATAGCAATAATAAGGCCAGTAATAACGGCAATATCGGGCTACATAACAGCAATAATAAGGGCAATAATAACGGTAATAATAAAGGCAATAACGGCAATAATAATGGCAATAACAACGGCAATGAGAGCGCCAATAATAATTGCAATAATAACGGCAACAATAACGTTAATAATGTAGCAATAACGAGAATAAAAAAGGCAATATCAACGGTTATAATAACGGCAATACTAAAGAGAATAACGGCAATAAAAATGGCAATAACAACGGCAATAATAAAGACAATAACGTCAATAATAACTGTTATAATAACGGCAATAACGGCTTTAATAATGGCAATAATAAAGGCAATAAAAAGGCCAGTAATAACTGCAATATCGGCCTACATATGGGCAATAATAACTGCAATATTAACGGCAATATCAGCATTAATAACGGCAATAATAAAGGCAATAAAATGGACAGTAATAATTGCAATATCGGCCTACATAACGGCAATAATAACTGCAATATTAACGGCAATAACGGCATTAATAACGGCAATAATAAAGGCAATTATAACGGTAATAATAAAGGCAATAACGGCAATAATAACTGCAATAATGGTTGCAATAATGGTTGCAATAATAACGGCAATATCTTCAATAATAATGGCAATTATAAAGACAATAATAATAGCAATAATATGGCCAGTAAAAACGGCAATATCGGGCTACATAACAGCAATAATAAGGGCAATAATAACGCTAATAAAAAAGGCAATAACGGCAATAATAATGGCAATAACAACGGCAATGAGAGCGCCAATAATAATTGCAATAATAACGGCAACAATAACGTTAATAATGTAGCAATAACGAGAATAAAAAAGGCAAAATCAACGGTTATAATAACGGCAATACTAAAGAGAATAGCGGCAATAAAAATGGCAATAACAACGGCAATACTAAAGACAATAACATCAATAATAACTGCTATAATAACGGCAATAACGGCTTTAATAATGGCAGTAATAAAGGCAATAAAAAGGATAGTAATAACTGCAATATCGGCCTACATAACGGCAATAATATCTGCAATAATAACGGCCTTAATAAAGACAATAACGTCAATAATATCTGCAATAATAACGGCAATAACGGGCTTAGCAAGGGCAATTATAAATGGATAAAAACGGCAATAATAAAAGCTATAATAACGG
This sequence comes from Dolichovespula saxonica, assembly GCA_911387935.1. NCBI lineage: Eukaryota > Metazoa > Arthropoda > Insecta > Hymenoptera > Vespidae > Dolichovespula > Dolichovespula saxonica. Next base: position 496,651 of record CAJVQX010000003.1, on the reverse strand, counting down.
TAATAATAAAGGCAATAACGCCAATAATAACTGCAATAATGGTTGCAATAATAACGGCAATATCTTCAATAATAATGGCAATTATAAAGACAATAATAATAGCAATAATATGGCCAGTAAAAACGACAATATCGGGCTACATAACAGCAATAATAAGGGCAATAATAACGCTAATTTAAAAGGCAATAACGGCAATAATAATGGCAATAACAACGGCAATGAGAGCGCCAATAATAATTGCAATAATAACGGCAACAATAACGTTAATAATGTAGCAATAACGAGAATAAAAAAGGCAAAATCAACGGTTATAATAACGGCAATACTAAAGAGAATAGCGGCAATAATAAGGCAATAACAACGACAATAATAAAGACATTAACGTCAATAATAGCTGCTATAATAACGGCAATAACGGCTTTAATAATGGCAATAATAAAGGCAAAAATAACGGTTATAGTAATGGCAATAATAACGGACTTAATAACGACAATGACGTCAATAATTACTGCAATATTAACGGCAATAACGGCCTTAATAACGGCAATAATATCAATAATAATAACGACAATAAGGGCAATAATAACTGCAATAAAAACGGCAATAATTATGGCAAAAAGTCGACAATATTAAAGACAAAAGCAGCAATAATAACTGAGATATTAAAGGCAATAAAGGCAATAATAATGGCAATAACAACGGCAATAATAAAGGTAATAATAATGGCAACATCGACTGCAATATTAAAGCCAATAACGTCAATAATAACGGCAATAATAACGGCAATAATAACTGCTATAACGGTCTTAAAAACGGCAATAATAAAGGAAATAATAAAGGTAATAATAACGATAATAAGGGCAATAATATCTGCAATAAAAACGACAATAATAATGGCAATAACGACTGCAATAATAAAGAATATAAAATCAATAATAACTGCAATAACGAAATGAATAACAGCAAAAATAAAGGCAATAATAACGGCAATAATATCTGCTATAATTACGAAAATAACGGCCTTAATAACGACAATAATAAAGGAATAATAACGGAATTAATAAAAGCAATAATAACGGTAATAACGATCATAATAACGGCAATAATTAAGACAATAAATGCAATAATTACTGCAATAATAACGGCAATATAAATGGCATTAATGTCAATATTAAATTCAATAATTACGTCAATTATAATTGCAATAACAACGGCAATGATAACTGCAATAATAACTGCAATAACGGCCTTGAATACGGCACTAATAAAGGCAATAACGGCAATAATATTTACAAAAACAACGGCAATAAGAACAGAAATAATAAAGGCAATATCGACGGCAATATTAAAGATAATAACGTCAATAATAACTTCAATAATAACGGCAATAATAACTGCAATAACGGCCTTAATATCGGCAAAAATAAAGACAATAAAAATGGTAATAATATCGGCAATAAGGGCAATAATCCCTGCAATAATAACTGCAATAATAATAGCAATAACAACGGCAATAACAAAGACAATAACGTCAATAATAACTGTTATAATAACGGCAATAACGGCTTTAATAATGGCAATAAAAAAGGCAATAATAACGCTACTAATAAACGGAATAAAAACTGGAATAATAAAGACAATAACGTCAATAATAACTGCAATAATAACGGCAATAACGATCATAATAACGGCAATAATTAAGACAATAAAGGCAATAATAACTGCAATAATAACGGCAATATAAACGACATTAATGTCAATAATAAATGCAATAATTACGGCAATAATAATTGCAATAACAACGGCAATGATAACTGCAATAATAACGGCAATATCGGCCTTGAATACGGCAATAATAAAGGCAATAACGGCAATAATATTTGCAAAAACAACGGCAATAATAACGGCAATAATAAAGGCAATATCGACGGCAATATTAAAGATAATAACGTCAATAATAACTTCAATAATAACGGCAATAATAACTGCAATAACGGCCTTAATAACGGCAAAAATAAAGACAATAAAAACGGTAATAATATCGGCAATAAGGGCAATAATCTCTGCATTAATAACTGCAATAATAATAGCAATAACAACGGCAATAATAAAGACAATAACGTCAATAATAACTGTTATAATAACGGCAATAACGGCTTTAATAATGGCAATAATAAAGGCAATAATAACGCTAATAATAAACGGAATAAAAACGGCAATAATAAAGACAATAACGTCAATAATAACTGCAATAATAACGGCAATAACGACCATAATAACGGCAATAATTAAGACAATAAAGGCAATAATAACTGCAATAATAACGGCAATATAAACGACATTAATGTCAATAATAAATGCAATAATTACGGCAATAATAATTGCAATAACAACGGCAATGATAACTGCAATAATAACGGCAATATCGGCCTTGAATACGGCAATAATTAAGGCAAAAACGGCAATAATATTTGCAAAAACAACGGCAATAATAACGGCAATAATAACTGCAATAACGGCCTTAATAACGGCAAAAATAAAGGCAATAAAAACGGTAATAATGACGATAATAAGGGCAATAATCTCTGCAATAATAACAGCAATAATTATAGCAATAACAACGGCAATAATAAAGACAATAACGTCAATAATAACTGTTATAATAACGGCAATAACGGCTTTAATAATGGCAAAAATAAAGCTAATAATAACGCTAATAATGAACGGAATAAAAACTGGAATAATAAAGAAAATAACGTCAATGGTAACTGCAATAATAACGGCAATATCGGACTTGAATACGGCAATAATAAAGTAATAATAACGGCAATAATAAAAGCAATAATAACGGTAATAATAACTATAATAGGGGCAATAATCTCTGCAATAATAACGGCAATAATAATGGTAATAGCAACGGCAATAATAAAGACAATAACGTTAATAATAACTGTTATAATAACGGCAATAACGGCTTTAATAATGGCAATAATAAAGCCAATAAAAAGGCCAGTAATAACTGCAATATTGGCCTACATAACGGCAATAATAACTGCAATATTAACGGCAATAACGGCATTAATAACGGCAATAATAAAGGCAATTTTAACGGTAATAATAAAAGCAATATCGGCAATATTTATGGCAATAATAACGCTAATAATAATCGAATTAAAAACTGCAATAATAAAGACAATAACGACCATAATAACGGCATTAATTAAGACAAAAAGGCAATAATACCTGCAATAATAACGGCAATATAAACGACATTAATGTCAATTATAAATGCAATAATTACGGCAATAATAAATTCAATATTGGCAATAATATTGGCAAAAACAACGGCAATAAGAACGACAATAATGAAGGCAATATCGACGCCAATATTAAAGACAATAACGTCAATAATAACTTCAATAATAACGGCAATGATAACTGCAATAACGGTCTTATTAACGGCAATAATAAAGGAAATAATAAAGGCAATTTTAACGGTAATAATAAAGGCAATATCGGCAATATTTATGGCAATAATAACGCTAATAATAATCGGAATAAAAACTGCAATAATATAGACAATAACGTCAATAATAACTGCAATAATTACGGCAATAATAATTGCAATAACAACGGCAATGATAACTTCAATAATAACGGCAATAACGGCCTTGTATACGGCAATAATAAAGGCAATAACGGCAATAATATTTGCGAAAACAACGGCAATAAGAACGATAATAATAATGGCAATATCGACGGTAAATATTAAAGACAATAACGTCAATAATAACTTCAATAATAACGGCATTAATAACTGTAATAATGGTCTTAATAACGAGAATAATAAAGGAAATAATAAATGTAATAATAACGATAACAAGGGCAATAACAACTGCAATAAAAACGACAATAATAATGGCAATAACGACGGCAATAAAAAAGAATATAAAATCAATAATAACTGCAATAACGACATGAATAACAGAAAAAATAAAGGCAATAATAACGGTAATAATAAAGATAATAACGACAATAATAACTGTGATAATAATGGCAATAACGTCAATAATATCCGCAATAATAACGGCAAAAATAACTGCAATCACGGCCTTGATAACGGCAAAAATAAAGAAAATAAAAACGGTAATAATAACGATAAGGTAAGTAATCTCTGCAATAATAACGTCAATAATAACTTCAATAATAACGGCAATGATAACTGCAATAACGGTCTTATTAACGGCAATAATAAAGGAAATAATGAAGGTAATATTAACGATAATAAGGGCAATAATATAGAATATAAAATCAATAATAATTGCAGTAACGACATGAATAACAGCAAAAATAAATGCAATAACAACGGCAATAATAAAGACAATAACATCAAAAATAACTCCGATAATAACGGCAATAATGACGGCCTTAATAAAGACAATAACTTCAATAATAACTGCAACAATAACGGCAATAATACACAAAATATCGGCAATAACAACTGCAATAATTACGGCATTAACGGCCTTAGAAACGGCAATAATAACTGCAATATTAACGGCAATAGCGGCATTAATAACGGCAATAATAAAGGCAATTATAACGGTAATAATAAAAGTAATAACGGCAATAATTATGGCAATAATAAAAATAATAATAGTAGCAATAACGGCAATAATAACTGCAATAATGTTTGCAATAATAACGGCAATATCTTCAATAATAATGGCAATAATAAAAATAAAAATAATAGCAATAATAAGGCCAGTACTAACGGAAATATCGGGCTACATAACAGCAATAATAAGGGCAATAATAACGGTAATAATAAAGAAAATAACGGCAATAATAACTGCTATAATTACAGCAATAACGGCCTTAATAATGGCAATAATAAAGGCAATAATAACGGTAATAATAATGGCAAAAATAACGGACTTAACAACCACAATAACGTCAATAATTACTGCAATATTAACGGCAATAACGGCCTTAATAACGGCAATAATAACGATAATAATAACGACAATAAGGGCAATAATAACTGCAATAAAAACGGCAATAATAATGGCAATAACGTCGACAATAATAACGGGAATAACAGCAATAATAACTGTGATATTAAAGGCAATAAAGGCAATAATAATGGCAAAAACATCGGCAATAATAACGGCAATGATAACTGCAATAACGGTCTTATTAACGGCAATAATAAAGGAAATAATAAAGGTAATAATAACGATAATGAGGGCAATAATAACTGCAATAAAAACGACAATAATAATGGCAATAAAGACGGCAATAATAAAGAATATAAAATCAATAATAACTGCAATAACGACATGAATAACAGCAAAAATAAAGGCAATAATAAAGACAATAACATCAAAAATAACTGCAATAATAATGGCAATAATAACGGCCTTAATAACGACAATAACGTCAATAATAACTGCAATAATAACGGCAATAATAACTGCAATAACGGCCTTAATAACGGCAAAAATAAAGACAATATAAACGGTAATAATAACTATAATAAAGGCAATAATCTCTGCAATAATAACAGCAATAATAATAGCAATAACAACGGCAATAATAAAGACAATAACGTCAATAATAACTGCAATATTAACGGCAATAACGGCATTAATAACGGCAATAATAAAGGCAATTTTAACGGTAATAATAAAGGCAATATCGGCAATATTTATGGCAATAATAACGCTAATAATAATCGGAATAAAAACTGCAATAATAAAGACAATAACGTCAATAATAACTGCAATAATTACGGCAATAATAATTGCAATAACAACGGCAATGATAACTTCAATAATAACGGCAATAACGGCCTTGTATACGGCAATAATAAAGGCAATAACGGCAATAATATTTGCGAAAACAACGGCAATAAGAACGATAATAATAATGGCAATATCGACGGTAAATATTAAAGACAATAACGTCAATAATAACTTCAATAATAACGGCATTAATAACTGTAATAATGGTCTTAATAACGAGAATAATAAAGGAAATAATAAATGTAATAATAACGATAACAAGGGCAATAACAACTGCAATAAAAACGACAATAATAATGGCAATAACGACGGCAATAAAAAAGAATATAAAATCAATAATAACTGCAATAACGACATGAATAACAGAAAAAATAAAGGCAATAATAACGGTAATAATAAAGATAAAAACGACAATAATAACTGTGATAATAATGGCAATAACGTCAATAATATCCGCAATAATAACGGCAAAAATAACTGCAATCACGGCCTTGATAACGGCAAAAATAAAGAAAATAAAAACGGTAATAGTAACGATAAGGTAAGTAATCTCTGCAATAATAACGTCAATAATAACTTCAATAATAACGGCAATGATAACTGCAATAACGGTCTTATTAACGGCAATAATAAAGGAAATAATGAAGGTAATATTAACGATAATAAGGGCAATAATATAGAATATAAAATCAATAATAATTGCAGTAACGACATGAATAACAGCAAAAATAAATGCAATAACAACGGCAATAATAAAGACAATAACATCAAAAATAACTCCGATAATAACGGCAATAATGACGGCCTTAATAAAGACAATAACTTCAATAATAACTGCAACAATAACGGCAATAATACACAAAATATCGGCAATAACAACTGCAATAATTACGGCATTAACGGCCTTAGAAACGGCAATAATAACTGCAATATTAACGGCAATAGCGGCATTAATAACGGCAATAATAAAGGCAATTATAACGGTAATAATAAAAGTAATAACGGCAATAATTATGGCAATAATAAAAATAATAATAGTAGCAATAACGGCAATAATAACTGCAATAATGTTTGCAATAATAACGGCAATAACTTCAATAATAATGGCAATAATAAAAATAAAAATAATAGCAATAATAAGGCCAGTACTAACGGAAAAATGGGGCTACATAACAGCAATAATAAGGGCAATAATAACGGTAATAATAAAGGCATTAACGGCAATAATAACTGCTATAATTACAGCAATAACGGCCTTAATAATGGCAATAATAAAGGCAATAATAACGGTAATAATAATTTCAATAATAACGGACTTAATAACGACAATAACGTCAATAATTACTGCAATATTAACGGCAATAACGGCCTTAATAACGGCAATAATAACGATAATAATAACGACAATAAGGGCAATAATAACTGCAATAAAAACGGCAATAATAATGGCAATAACGTCGACAATAATAACGGGAATAACAGCAATAATAACTGTGAAATTAAAGGCAATAAAGGCAATAATAATGGCTATAACATCGGCAATAATAACGGCAATGATAACTGCAATAACGGTCTTATTAACGGCAATAATAAAGGAAATAATAAAGGTAATAATAACGATAATAAGGCCAATAATAACTGCAATAAAAACGACAATAATAATGGCAATAAAGACGGCAATAATAAAGAATATAAAATCAATAATAACTGCAATAACGACATGAATAACAGCAAAAATAAAGGCAATAATAAAGACAATAACATCAAAAATAACTGCAATAATAATGGCAATAATAACGGCCTTAATAAAGTCAGTAACGGCAATAATAAATTCAATAATAACGGCAATAATAACTGCAATAACGGCCTTAATAACGGCAAAAATAAAGACAATATAAACGGTAATAATATCGATAATAAAGGCAATAATCTCTGCAATAATAACAGCAATAATAATAGCAATAACAACGGCAATAATAAAGACAATAACGTCAATAATAACTGCAATATTAACGGCAATAACGGCTTAAATAACGGCAATAATAAAGGCAATTTTAACGGTAATAATAAAGGCAATATCGGCAATATTTATGGCAATAATAACGCTAATAATAATCGGAATAAAAACTGCAATAATATAGACAATAACGTCAATAATAACTGCAATAATTACGGCAATAATAATTGCAATAACAACGGCAATGATAACTTCAATAATAACGGCAATAACGGCCTTGTATACGGCAATAATAAAGGCAATAACGGCAATAATATTTGCGAAAACAACGGCAATAAGAACGATAATAATAATGGCAATATCGACGGTAAATATTAAAGACAATAACGTCAATAATAACTTCAATAATAACGGCATTAATAACTGTAATAATGGTCTTAATAACGAGAATAATAAAGGAAATAATAAATGTAATAATAACGATAACAAGGGCAATAACAACTGCAATAAAAACGACAATAATAATGGCAATAACGACGGCAATAAAAAAGAATATAAAATCAATAATAACTGCAATAACGACATGAATAACAGAAAAAATAAAGGCAATAATAACGGTAATAATAAAGATAAAAACGACAATAATAACTGTGATAATAATGGCAATAACGTCAATAATATCCGCAATAATAACGGCAAAAATAACTGCAATCACGGCCTTGATAACGGCAAAAATAAAGAAAATAAAAACGGTAATAATAACGATAAGGTAAGTAATCTCTGCAATAATAACGTCAATAATAACTTCAATAATAACGGCAATGATAACTGCAATAACGGTCTTATTAACGGCAATAATAAAGGAAATAATGAAGGTAATATTAACGATAATAAAGGCAATAATATAGAATATAAAATCAATAATAATTGCAGTAACGACATGAATAACAGCAAAAATAAATGCAATAACAACGGCAATAATAAAGACAATAACATCAAAAATAACTCCGATAATAACGGCAATAATGACGGCCTTAATAAAGACAATAACTTCAATAATAACTGCAACAATAACGGCAATAATATACAAAATATCGGCAATAGCAACTGCAATAATTACGGCATTAACGGCCTTAGAAACGGCAATAATAACTGCAATATTAACGGCAATAGCGGCATTAATAACGGCAATAATAAAGGCAATTATAACGGTAATAATAAAAGTAATAACGGCAATAATTATGGCAATAATAAAAATAATAATAGTAGCAATAACGGCAATAATAACTGCAATAATGGTTGCAATAATAACGGCAATATCTTCAATAATAATGGCAATAATAAAAAAAATAATAATAGCAATAATAAGGCCAGTACTAACGGAAATATCGGGCTACATAACAGCAATAATAAAAGCAATAATAACGGTAATAATAAAGACAATAACGGCAATAATAACTGCTATAATTACAGCAATAACGGCCTTAATAATGGCAATAATAAAGGCAATAATACCGGTAATAACAATGGCAAAAATAACGGACTTAACAACCACAATAACGTCAATAATTACTGCAATATTAACGGCTATAACGGCCTTAATAACGGCAATAATAACGATAATAATAACGACAATAAGGGCAATAATAACTGCAATAAAAACGGCAATAATAATGGCAATAACGTCGACAATAATAAAGAAAAAAATGGCAATAATAACTGTGAAATTAAAGGCAATAAAGGCAATAATAATGGCTATAACATCGGCAATAATAACGGCAATAATAACTGCAATAACGGTCTTGTTAACGGCAATAATAAAGGAAATAATAAAGGTAATAATAACGATAATAAGGCCAATAATAACTGCAATAAAAACGACAATAATAATGGCAATAAAGACGGCAATAATAAAGAATATAAAATCAATAATAACTGCAATAACGACATGAAAAACAGCAAAAATAAAGGCAATAATAAAGACAATAACATCAAAAATAACTGCAATAATAATGGCAATAATAACGGCCTTAATAAAGTCAGTAACGTCAATAATAAATGCAATAATAACGGCAATAATAACTGCAATGACTGCCTTAATAACGGCGAAAATAAAGACAATAAAAACGGTAATAATAACTATGATAGGGGCAATAATCTCTGCAATAATAACGGCAATAATAATGGCAATAATAACGGCAATAATAAAGAAAATAACGTTAATAATAACTGTTATAATAACGGTAATAACGGCTTTAATAATGGCAATAATAAAGGCAATAAAAAAGAATAGTAATAACTGCAATATCGGCCTACATAACGGCAATAATAACTGCAATAATAACGGCCTTAATAAAGACAATAACGTCAATAATATCTGCAATAATAACGGCAATAACGGGCTTAGCAAGGGCAATTATAAATGGATAAAAACGGCAATAATAAAAGCTATAATAACGGTAATAATAAAGGCAATAACGCCAATAATAACTGCAATAATGGTTACAATAATAACGGCAATATCTTCAATAATAATGGCAATTATAAAGACAATAATAATAGCAATAATATGGCCAGTAAAAACGACAATATCGGGCTACATAACAGCAATAATAAGGGCAATAATAACGCTAATAAAAAAGGCAATAACGGCAATAATAATGGCAATAACAACGGCAATGAGAGCGCCAATAATAATTGCAATAATAACGGCAACAATAACGTTAATAATGTAGCAATAACGAGAATAAAAAAGGCAATATCAAAGGTTATAATAACGGCAATACTAAAGAGAATAGCGGCAATAAAAGTGGCAATAACAACGGCAATACTAAAGACAATAACATCAATAATAACTGCTATAATAACGGCAATAACGGCTTTAATAATGGCAATAATAAAGGCAAAAATAACGGTTATAGTAATGGCAATAATAACGGACTTAATAACGACAATGACGTCAATAATTACTGCAATATTAACGGCAATAACGGCCTTAATAACGGCAATAATATCAATAATAATAACGACAATAAGGGCAATAATAACTGCAATAAAAACGGCAATAATTATGGCAAAAAGTCGACAATATTAAAGACAAAAACAGCAATAATAACTGAGATATTAAAGGCAATAAAGGCAATAATAATGGCAATAACAACGGCAATAATAAAGGTAATAATAATGGCAACATCGACTGCAATATTAAAGCCAATAACGTCAATAATAACGGCAATAAAAACGGCAATAATAACTGCTATAACGGTCTTAAAAACGGCAATAATAAAGGAAATAATAAAGGTAATAATAACGATAATAAGGGCAATAATATCTGCAATAAAAACGACAATAATAATGGCAATAACGACTGCAATAATAAAGAATATAAAATCAATAATAACTGCAATAACGAAATGAATAACAGCAAAAATAAAGGCAATAATAACGGCAATAATATCTGCTATAATTACGAAAATAACGGCCTTAATAACGACAATAACTTCAACAATATCCGCATTAATAACGGCAATATTAACTGCAATAACGGTTGCAATAATAACGGCAATATCTTCAATAATAATGGCAATTATAGAGACAATAATAATAGCAATAATATGGCCAGTAAAAACGGCAATATCGGGCTACATAACAGCAATAATAAGGGCAATAATAACGCTAATAAAAAAGGCAATAACGGCAATAATAATGGCAATAACAACGGCAATGAGAGCGCCAATAATAATTGCAATAATAACGGCAACAATAACGTTAATAATGTAGCAATAACGAGAATAAAAAAGGCAATATCAACGGTTATAATAACGGCAATACTAAAGAGAATAACGGCAATAAAAATGGCAATAACAACGGCAATAATAAAGACAATAACGTCAATAATAACTGTTATAATAACGGCAATAACGGCTTTAATAATGGCAATAATAAAGGCAATAAAAAGGCCAGTAATAACTGCAATATCGGCCTACATATGGGCAATAATAACTGCAATATTAACGGCAATATCAGCATTAATAACGGCAATAATAAAGGCAATAAAATGGCCAGTAATAATTGCAATATCGACCTACATAACGGCAATAATAACTGCAATATTAACGGCAATAACGGCATTAATAACGGCAATAATAAAGGCAATTATAACGGTAATAATAAAGGCAATCAGGGCAATAATTATGGCTATAATAACGGTAATATAAAGGCAATAACGGCTATAATAATGGCAATAACAACGGCAATGAGAGCGCCAATAATAATTGCAATAATAACGGCAACAATAACGTTAATAATGTAGCAATAACGAGAATAAAAAAGGCAATATCAACGGTTATAATAACGGCAATACTAAAGAGAATAACGGCAATAATAATGGCAATAACAACGGCAATAATAAAGACAATAACGTCAATAATAACTGTTATAATAACGGCAATAACGGCTTTAATAATGGCAATAATAAAGGCAATAAAAAGGCCAGTAATAACTGCAATATCGGCCTACATATGGGCAATAATAACTGCAATATTAACGGCAATATCAGCATTAATAACGGCAATAATAAAGGCAATAAAATGGCCAGTAATAATTGCAATATCGACCTACATAACGGCAATAATAACTGCAATATTAACGGCAATAACGGCATTAATAACGGCAATAATAAAGGCAATTTTAACGGTAATAATAAAAGCAATATCGGCAATATTTATGGCAATAATAACGCTAATAATAATCGAATTAAAAACTGCAATAATAAAGACAATAACGACCATAATAACGGCATTAATTAAGACAAAAAGGCAATAATACCTGCAATAATAACGGCAATATAAACGACATTAATGTCAATTATAAATGCAATAATTACGGCAATAATAAATTCAATAATGGCAATAATATTGGCAAAAACAACGGCAATAAGAACGACAATAATGAAGGCAATATCGACGCCAATATTAAAGACAATAACGTCAATAATAACTTCAATAATAACGGCAATAATAACTGCAATAACGGTCTTATTAACGGCAATAATAAAGGAAATAATAAAGGTAATAATAACGATAATAAGGGCAATAATAACTGCAATAAAAACGACAATAATAATGGCAATAAAGACGGCAATAATAAAGAATATAAAATCAATAATAACTGCAATAACGACATGAATAACAGCAAAAATAAAGGCAATAATAAAGACAATAACATCAAAAATAACTGCAATAATAATGGCAATAATAACGGCCTTAATAAAGTCAGTAACGTCAATAATAAATGCAATAATAACGGCAATAATAACTGCAATGACTGCCTTAATAACGGCGAAAATAAAGACAATAAAAACGGTAATAATAACTATGATAGGGGCAATAATCTCTGCAATAATAACGGCAATAATAATGGCAATAATAACGGCAATAATAAAGAAAATAACGTCAATAATAACTGTTATAATAACGGTAATAACGGCTTTAATAATGGCAATAATAAAGGCAATAAAAAAGATAGTAATAACTGCAATATCGGCCTACATAACGGCAATAATATCTGCAATAATAACGGCAATAACGGGCTTAGCAAGGGCAATTATAAATGGATAAATACGGCAATAATAAAAGCTATAATAACGGTAATAATAAAGGCAATAACGGCAATAATAACTGCAATAATGGTTGCAATAATAACGGCAATATCTTCAATAATAATGGCAATTATAAAGACAATAATAATAGCAATAATATGGCCAGTAAAAACGGCAATATCGGGCTACATAACAGCAATAATAAGGGCAATAATAACGGTAATAATAAAGGCAATAACGGCAATAATAATGGCAATAACAACGGCAATGAGAGCGCCAATAATAATTGCAATAATAACGGCAACAATAACGTTAATAATGTAGCAATAACGAGAATAAAAAAGGCAATATCAACGGTTATAATAACGGCAATACTAAAGAGAATAACGGCAATAATAATGGCAATAACAACGGCAATAATAAAGACAATAACGTCAATAATAACTGTTATAATAACGGCAATAACGGCTTTAATAATGGCAATAATAAAGGCAATAAAAAGGCCAGTAATAACTGCAATATCGACCTACATATGGGCAATAATAACTGCAATATTAACGGCAATATCAGCATTAATAACGGCAATAATAAAGGCAATAAAATGGCCAGTAATAATTGCAATATCGACCTACATAACGGCAATAATAACTGCAATATTAACGGCAATAACGGCATTAATAACGGCAATAATAAAGGCAATTATAACGGTAATAATAAAGGCAATCAGGGCAATAATTATGGCTATAATAACGGTAATATAAAGGCAATAACGGCTATAATAATGGCAATAACAACGGCAATGAGAGCGCCAATAATAATTGCAATAATAACGGCAACAATAACGTTAATAATGTAGCAATAACGAGAATAAAAAAGGCAATATCAACGGTTATAATAACGGCAATACTAAAGAGAATAACGGCAATAATAATGGCAATAACAACGGCAATAATAAAGACAATAACGTCAATAATAACTGTTATAATAACGGCAATAACGGCTTTAATAATGGCAATAATAAAGGCAATAAAAAGGCCAGTAATAACTGCAATATCGGCCTACATATGGGCAATAATAACTGCAATATTAACGGCAATATCAGCATTAATAACGGCAATAATAAAGGCAATAAAATGGCCAGTAATAATTGCAATATCGACCTACATAACGGCAATAATAACTGCAATATTAACGGCAATAACGGCATTAATAACGGCAATAAGAAAGGCAATTATAACGGTAATAATAAAGGCAATCAGGGCAATAATTATGGCTATAATAACGGTAATATAAAGGCAATAACGGCTATAATAATGGCAATAACAATGGCAATGAGAGCGCCAATAATAATTGCAATAATAACGGCAACAATAACGTTAATAATGTAGCAATAACGAGAATAAAAAAGGCAATATCAACGGTTATAATAACGGCAATACTAAAGAGAATAACGGCAATAACAATGGCAATAACAACAGCAATAATAAAGACAATAACGTCAATAATAACTGTTATAATAACGGCAATAACGGCTTTAATAATGGCAATAATAAAGGCAATAAAAAGGCCAGTAATAACTGCAATATCGGCCTACATAACGGCAATAATAACTGCAATATTAACCGCAATAACGGCATTAATATCTGCAATAAAAACGGCAATAATAATGGCAATAACGTCGAAAATATTTAAGACAAAGACGGCAATAATAACTGTGATATTAACGGCAATAACGGCATTAATAACGGCAATAATAAAGGCAATTATAACGGTAATAATAAAGGCAATAACGCCAATAATTATGGCAATAATAACGGCAATAATAACGGCAATAACGGCAATAATAGTAGCAATAACAACGGCAATGAGAGCGCCAATAATAATTGCAATAATAACGGCAACAATAACGTTAATAATGTAGCAAAAACGAGAATAAAAAAGGCATTAACGACGGTTATAATAACGGCAATACTAAAGAGAATAACGGTAATAATAATGGCAATAACAACGGCAATAATAAAGACAATAACGTCAATAATAACTGCAATAATATTGGCAATAATAACGGCAATAACTGCCTTAATAATGGCAATAACAACGGCAATTATAAAGACAATACTAAAGACAATAGCGTCAATAATAATGGGAATAACAACGGCAATAGTAACCGCAATAATAAAGACAATAACGGCAATAATAACTGCTATAATTACGGCAATAACGGCCTTAATAACGGCAATAATAACAATAATAATAACGACAATAAGGGCAATAATAACTGCAATAAAAACGACAATAATAATGGCAATAACGACGGCAATAATAAAGAATATAAAATCAATAATAACTGCAATAACGACATGAAAAACAGCAAAAATAAAGGCAATAATAAAGACAATAACATCAAAAATAACTGCAATAATAACGGCAATAATAACGGCCTTAATAAAGTCAGTAACGTCAATAATAAATGCAATAATAACGGCAATAATAACTGCAATGACTGCCTTAATAACGGCGAAAATAAAGACAATAAAAACGGTAATAATAACTATGATAGGGGCAATAATCTCTGCAATAATAACGGCAATAATAATGGCAATAATAACGGCAATAATAAAGAAAATAACGTTAATAATAACTGTTATAATAACGGTAATAACGGCTTTAATAATGGCAATAATAAAGGCAATAAAAAGGATAGTAATAACTGCAATATCGGCCTACATAACGGCAATAATAACTGCAATAATAACGGCCTTAATAAAGACAATAACGTCAATAATATCTGCAATAATAACGGCAATAACGGGCTTAGCAAGGGCAATTATAAATGGATAAAAACGGCAATAATAAAAGCTATAATAACGGTAATAATAAAGGCAATAACGGCAATAATAACTGCAATAATGGTTGCAATAATAACGGCAATATCTTCAATAATAATGGCAATTATAAAGACAATAATAATAGCAATAATATGGCCAGTAATAACGGCAATATCGGGCTACATAACAGCAATAATAAGGGCAATAATAACGCTAATAAAAAAGGCAATAACGGCAATAATAATGGCAATAACAACGGCAATAATAAAGACAATAACGTCAATAATAACTGTTATAATAACGGCAATAACGGCTTTAATAATGGCAATAATAAAGGCAATAAAATGGCCAGTAATAATTTCAATATCGACCTACATAACGGCAATAATAACTGCAATATTAACGGCAATAACGGCATTAATAACGGCAATAATAAAGGCAATTATAACGGTAATAATAAAGGCAATCAGGGCAATAATTATGGCTATAATAACGGTAATATAAAGGCAATAACGGCTATAATAATGGCAATAACAACGGCAATGAGAGCGCCAATAATAATTGCAATAATAACGGCAACAATAACGTTAATAATGTAGCAATAACGAGAATAAAAAAGGCAATATCAACGGTTATAATAACGGCAATACTAAAGAGAATAACGGCAATAACAATGGCAATAACAACAGCAATAATAAAGACAATAACGTCAATAATAACTGTTATAATAACGGCAATAACGGCTTTAATAATGGCAATAATAAAGGCAATAAAAAGGCCAGTAATAACCGCTATATCGGCCTACATAACGGCAATAATAACTGCAATATTAACCGCAATAACGGCATTAATATCTGCAATAAAAACGGCAATAATAATGGCAATAACGTCGAAAATATTTAAGACAAAGACGGCAATAATAACTGTGATATTAACGGCAATAACGGCATTAATAACGGCAATAATAAAGGCAATTATAACGGTAATAATAAAGGCAATAACGCCAATAATTATGGCAATAATAACGGCAATAATAACGGCAATAACGGTAATAATAGTAGCAATAACAACGGCAATGAGAGCGCCAATAATAATTGCAATAATAACGGCA
Organism: Dolichovespula saxonica; assembly: GCA_911387935.1. Taxonomy (NCBI): domain Eukaryota; kingdom Metazoa; phylum Arthropoda; class Insecta; order Hymenoptera; family Vespidae; genus Dolichovespula; species Dolichovespula saxonica. Next base: position 479,349 of record CAJVQX010000003.1, on the reverse strand, counting down.
ACAATAACGTTAATAATGTAGCCATAACGAGAATAAAAAAGGCATTAACGACGGTTATAATAACGGCAATACTAAAGAGAATAACGGTAATAATAATGGCAATAACAGCGGCAATAATAAAGACAATATCGGCAATAATAACTGCAATATTAATGGCAATAATAACGGCAATAACTGCCTTAATAATGGCAATAACAACGGCAATTATAAAGACAATACTAAAGACAATAGCGTCAATAATAATGGGAATAACAACGGCAATAGTAACCGCAATAATATAGACAATAACGGCAATAATAACTGCTATAATTACGGCAATAACGGCCTTAATAACGGCAATAATAACAATAATAATAACGACAATAAGGGCAATAATAACTGCAATAAAAACGACAATAATAATGGCAATAACGACGGCAATAATAAAGAATATAAAATCAATAATAACTGCAATAATGACATGAAAAACAGCAAAAATAAAGGCAATAATAAAGACAATAACATCAAAAATAACTGCAATAATAACGGCAATAATAACGGCCTTAATAAAGTCAGTAACGTCAATAATAAATGCAATAATAACGGCAATAATAACTGCAATGACTGCCTTAATAACGGCGAAAATAAAGACAATAAAAACGGTAATAATAACTATGATAGGGGCAATAATCTCTGCAATAATAACGGCAATAATAATGGCAATAATAACGGCAATAATAAAGAAAATAACGTTAATAATAACTGTTATAATAACGGTAATAACGGCTTTAATAATGGCAATAATAAAGGCAATAAAAAGGATAGTAATAACTGCAATATCGGCCTACATAACGGCAATAATAACTGCAATAATAACGGCCTTAATAAAGACAATAACGTCAATAATATCTGCAATAATAACGGCAATAACGGGCTTAGCAAGGGTAATTATAAATGGATAAATACGGCAATAATAAAAGCTATAATAACGGTAATAATAAAGGCAATAACGGCAATAATAACTGCAATAATGGTTGCAATAATAACGGCAATATCTTCAATAATAATGGCAATTATAAAGACAATAATAATAGCAATAATATGGCCAGTAATAACGGCAATATCGGGCTACATAACAGCAATAATAAGGGCAATAATAACGCTAATAAAAAAGGCAATAACGGCAATAATAATGGCAATAACAACGGCAATGAGAGCGCCAATAATAATTGCAATAATAACGGCGACAATAACGTTAATAATGTAGCAATAACGAGAATAAAAAAGGCAATATCAACGGTTATAATAACGGCAATACTAAAGAGAATAACGGCAATAAAAATGGCAATAACAACGGCAATAATAAAGACAATAACGTCAATAATAACTGTTAAAATAACGGCAATAACGGCTTTAATAATGGCAATAATAAAGGCAATAATAACGCTACTAATAAACGCAATAATTACGGCAAGAACGGCCTTAATAATGGCAATAATAAAGACAATAATAACGGTAATAATAATGGCAATAATAACGGAATTAGTTCGACAATAACGTCAATAATTACTGCAATATTAACGGCAATAACGGCCTTAATTACGGCAATAATAACGATAATAATAACGACTATAAGGGCAATAATAACTGCAATAAAAACGGCAATAATAATGGCCATATCTTCGATAATAATAAAGACAAAAACGGCAATAATAACTGTGATATTAAAGGCAGTAAAGACAATAATAATAGCACTAACAACGGCAATAATAAAGGTAATAATAATGGCAATATCGACGGCAATATTAAAGGCAATAACGGCAATAATACCTTCAATAATAACGGCAATAATAACTGTAATAATGGTCTTAATAACGACAATAATAAAGGAAATAATAAAGGTGATAATAACGATAATAAGGGCAATAACAACTGCAATAAAAACGACAATAATAATGGCAATAATGACGGCAATAATAAAGAATATAAAATTAATAATAACTGAAATAACGACATGAATAACAGCAAAGATAAAGGCAATAATAACGGCAATAATAAATAAAATAACAGCAATAATAACTGCTACAATTACGGCAATAACGGCCTTAATAATGGCAATAATTAAGACAATAAAGGCAATAATAACTGCAACAATAACGACAATATAAACGACATTAATATCAATAATAAATGCAATAATTATGGCAATAACGGCTTTAGCAACGGCAATAATAAAGGAATAATAACGGCAATAATAAAACCAATAATAACGGTAATAATAACGTTAATAAGTGCAATAATATCTGCAATAATAACGGCAATGACGTACGTAATAATGCCAATTATAAAGGTAATATAAACGTTAATAATAATGGCTATAATAACTGCAAAAACGGCCTGAATAACAGCAAAAATTAAGGCAATAATAACGGTAATAATAAAGACAAAAACGACAATAATAACTGCTATAATTACGGCAATAACGGCATTAATAACGGCAATAATAAAGGCAATAATAACGGTAATAATAATGGCTATACTAACGAACTTAATAACGACAATAACGTCAATAATATCCGCAATAATAACGGCAATAACGAAAATAATAACGACAATAATTAAGACAATAAGGGCAATAATATCTGTAATAATAACGGCAATATAAACGACATTAATGTCAGTAATAAATGCAATAATTACGGCAATAATAATTGCAATAACAACGGCAATGATAACTGCAATAATTACGGCGATAACGGCCTTGATTACGGCAATAATAAAGGCAATAACGGCAATAATATTTGCAAAAACAACGGCAATATGAACGGTAATAATAAAGGCAATATCGACGGCAATATTAAAGACAATAACGTCAATAATAACTTCAATAATATCGGCAATAATAACTGCCATAACGGCCTTAATAACGGCAAAAATAAAGACAATATAAACGGTAATAATATCGATAATAAAGGCAATAATCTCTGCAATAATAACAGCAATAATAATAGCAATAACAACGGCAATAATAAAGACAATATCGTCAATAATAACTGCAATATTAACGGCAATAACGGCTTAAATAACGGCAATAATAAAGGCAATTTTAACGGTAATAATAAAGGCAATATCGGCAATATTTATGGCAATAATAACGCTAATAATAATCGGAATAAAAACTGCAATAATATAGACAATAACGTCAATAATAACTGCAATAATTACGGCAATAATAATTGCAATAACAACGGCAATGATAACTGCAATAATAACGGCAATAACGGCCTTGTATACGGCAATAATAAAGGCAATAACGGCAATAATATTTACGAAAACAACGGCAATAAGAACGATAATAATAATGGCAATATCGACGGTAAATATTAAAGACAATAACGTCAATAATAACTTCAATAATAACGGCATTAATAACTGTAATAATGGTCTTAATAACGAGAATAATAAAGGAAATAATAAATGTAATAATAACGATAACAAGGGCAATAACAACTGCAATAAAAACGACAATAATAATGGCAATAACGACGGCAATAAAAAAGAATATAAAATCAATAATAACTGCAATAACGACATGAATAACAGAAAAAATAAAGGCAATAATAACGGTAATAATAAAGATAAAAAGGACAATAATAACTGTGATAATAATGGCAATAACGTCAATAATATCCGCAATAATAACGGCAAAAATAACTGCAATCACGGCCTTGATAACGGCAAAAATAAAGAAAATAAAAACGGTAATAATAACGATAAGGTAAGTAATCTCTGCAATAATAACGTCAATAATAACTTCAATAATAACGGCAATGATAACTGCAATAACGGTCTTATTAACGGCAATAATAAAGGAAATAATGAAGGTAATATTAACGATAATAAGGGCAATAATATAGAATATAAAATCAATAATAATTGCAGTAACGACATGAATATCAGCAAAAATAAATGCAATAACAACGGCAATAATAAAGACAATAACATCAAAAATAACTCCGATAATAACGGCAATAATGACGGCCTTAATAAAGACAATAACTTCAATAATAACTGCAACAATAACGGCAATAATATACAAAATATCGGCAATAGCAACTGCAATAATTACGGCATTAACGGCCTTAGAAACGGCAATAATAACTGCAATATTAACGGCAATAGCGGCATTAATAACGGCAATAATAAAGGCAATTATAACGGTAATAATAAAAGTAATAACGGCAATAATTATGGCAATAATAAAAATAATAATAGTAGCAATAACGGCAATAATAACTGCAATAATGGTTGCAATAATAACGGCAATATCTTCAATAATAATGGTAATAATAAAAAAAATAATAATAGCAATAATAAGGCCAGTACTAACGGAAATATCGGGCTACATAACAGCAATAATAAGGGCAATAATAACGGTAATAATAAAGACAATAACGGCAATAATAACTGCTATAATTACAGCAATGACGGCCTTAATAATGGCAATAATAAAGGCAATAATACCGGTAATAACAATGGCAAAAATAACGGACTTAACAACCACAATAACGTCAATAATTACTGCAATATTAACGGCTATAACGGCCTTAATAACGGCAATAATAACGATAATAATAACGACAATAAGGGCAATAATAACTGCAATAAAAACGGCAATAATAATGGCAATAACGTCGACAATAATAAAGAAAAAAATGGCAATAATAACTGTGAAATTAAAGGCAATAAAGGCAATAATAATGGCTATAACATCGGCAATAATAACGGCAATAATAACTGCAATAACGGTCTTAATAACGGCAATAATAAAGGAAATAATAAATGTAATAATAACGATAATGAGGGCAATAATAACTGCAATAAAAACGACAATAATAATGGCAATAACGACGGCAATAATAAAGAAAATAAAATCAATAATAACTGCAATAACGACATGAAAAACAGCAAAAATAAAGGCAATAATAAAGACAATAACATCAAAAATAACTGCAATAATAACGGCAATAACAACGGCAATAATAAAGACAATAACGTCAATAATATCTGCAATAATAACGGCAATGACTTACGTAATAATGCCAATTATAAAGGTAATAATAACGTTAATAATAATGGCTATAATAACTGCAATAACGGCCTGAATAACAGCAAAAATAAAGGCAATAATAACGGCAATAATAAAGACAAAAACGGCAATAATAACTGCTATAATTACGGCAATAATAATAGCAATAACAACGGCAATAATAAAGACAATAATGTCAATAATAACTGTTATAATAACGGCAGTAACGTCTTTAATAATGGCAATAATAAAGGCAATAAAAAGGCCAGTAATAACTGTAATATCGGCCTACATATCGGCAATAATAACTGCAATATTAACGGCAATATCAGCATTAATAACGGCAATAATAAAGGCAATAAAAAGGCCAGTAATAATTGCAATATCGGCCTACATAACGGCAATAATAACTGCAATATTAACGGCTATAACCGCATTAATAACGGCAATAATAAAGGCAATTATAACGGTAATAATAAAGGCAATAACGCCAATAATTATGGCAATAATAACGGCAATAATAACGGCAATAACGGCAATAATAGTAGCAATAACAACGGCAATGAGAGCGCCAATAATAATTGCAATAATAACGGCAACAATAACGTTAATAATGTAGCAAAAACAAGAATAAAAAAGGCATTAACGACGCTTATAATAACGGCAATACTAAAGAAAATAACGGTAATAATAATGGCAATAACAACGGCAATAATAAAGACAATATCGGCAATAATAACTGCAATATTAATCGCAATAATAACGGCAATAACTGCCTTAATAATGGCAATAACAACGTTAATTATAAAGACAATACTAAATACAATAGCGTCAATAATAATGGGAATAACAACGGCAATAGTAACCGCAATAATAAAGACAATAACGGCAATAATAACTGCTATAATTACGGCAATAATTTCCTTAATAACGGCAATAATATCAATAATAATAACGACAATAAGGGCAATAATAACTGCAATAAAAACTACAGTAATAACGGCAATAACGTAGACAATAATAAAGACATAAACGGCAATAATAACTGTGATATTAAAGGCAATAAAGGCAATAATAATGGCAATAACAACGGCAATAATAACGGCAATAATAAAAGTAATAATAATGGCAACATCGACTGCAATATAAAAGCCAATAACGTCAATATTAACTTCAATAGTAACGGCAATAATAACTGCATTAACGGTCTTATTATCGGCAATAATAAAGGAAATAATGAAGGTAATATTAACGCTAATAATAATCGGAATAAAAACTGCAATAATATAGACAATAACGTCAATAATAACTGCAATAATTACGGCAATAATAATTGCAATAACAACGGCAATGATAACTGCAATAATAACGGCAATAACGGCCTTGTATACGGCAATAATAAAGGCAATAACGGCAATAATATTTGCGAAAACAACAGCAATAAGAACGATAATAATAATGGCAATATCGACGGTAAATATTAAAAACAATAACGTCAATAATAACTTCAATAATAACGGCATTAATAACTGTAATAATGGTCTTAATTACGAGAATAATAAAGGAAATAATAAATGTAATAATAACGATAACAAGGGCAATAACAACTGCAATAAAAACGACAATATTAATGGCAATAACGACGGCAATAAAAAAGAATATAAAATCAATAATAACTGCAATAACGACATGAATAACAGCAAAAATAAAGGCAATAATAACGGTAATAATAAAGAAAAAAACGACAATAATAACTGTGATAATAATGGCAATAACGTCAATAATATCCGCAATAATAACGGCAAAAATAACAGCAATCACGGCCTTGATAACGGCAAAAATAAAGAAAATAAAAACGGTAATAATAACGATAAGGTCAGTAATTTCTGCAATAAAAACGGCAATAATAATAGCAACAACAACGGCTATAATAAAGACAATAACGTCAATAATAACTGGAATAATAACGGCAATAACGACCATAATAACGGCATTAATTAAGACAAAAAGGCAATAATTACTGCAATAGTAACGGCAATATAAACGACATTAATGTCAATTATAAATGCAATAATTACGGCAATAATAAATTCAATAATGGCAATAATATTGGCAAAAACAACGGCAATAAGAACGGCAATAAAGAAAGCAATACCGACGGCAATATTAAAGATAATAACGTCAATAATAACTTCAATAATAAAGGCAATGATAAATGCAATAACGGTCTTATTAACGGCAATAATAAAGGAAATAATGAAGGTAATATTAACGATAATAAGGGCAATAATAACTGCAATAAAAACGACAATAATAATGGCAATTACGAAGATAATATTAAAGAATATAAAATCAATAATAATTGCAGTAACGACATGAATAACAGCAAAAATAAATGCAATAACAACGGCAATAATAAAGACAATAACATCAAAAATAACTCCAATAATAAAGGCAATAATGACGGCCTTAATAAAGACAATAACTTCAATAATAACTGCAACAATAACGGCAATAACATACAAAATATCGGCAATAGCAACTGCAATAATTACGGCAATAACGGCCTTAGCAACGGCAATAATAAAGGAATAATAACGGCAATAATAATAGCAATAATAACGGTAACAATAACGTTAATATGTGGAATAATATCTGCAATAATAACGGCTATAACGGCTTTAATAATGGCAATAATAAAGGCAATAAAAAGGCCAGTAATAACTGCAATATCGGCCTACATAACGGCAATAATAACTGCAATATTAACGGCAATAGCGGCATTAATAACGGCAATAATAAAGGCATTTATAGCGGTAATAATAAAAGTAATAACGGCAATAATTATGGCAATAATAAAAATAATAATAGTAGCAATAACGGCAATATTAACTGCAATAATGGTTGCAATAATAACGGCAATATCTTCAATAATAATGGCAATAATAAAAATAATAATAATAGCAATAGTAAGGCCAGTAATAACGGCAATATCGGGCTACATAGCAGCAATAATAAGGGCAATAATAACGGTAATAATAAAGACAATAACGGCAATAATAACTGCTATAATTACGGCAATAACGGCCTTAATAATGGCAATAATAAAGGCAATAATACCGGTAATAACAATGGCAAAAATAACGGACTTAACAACTACAATAACGTCTATAATTACTGCAATATTAACGGCAATAACGGCCTTAATAACGGCAATAATAACGATAATAATAACGACCATAAGGGCAATAATAACTGCAATAAAAACTACAATATTAACGGCAATAACGTAGACAATAATAAAGACAAAAACGGCTATAAAAACTGTGATATTAAAGGCAATAAAGGCAATAATATTGGCAATAACAACGGCAATAATAACGGCAATAATAAAGGTAATAATAAAGGCAATATCCACGGCACTAATAAAGACAATAACGTCAATATTAACTTCAATAATAACGGCAATAATAACTGCAATAACGGTTTTAATAACGGCAATAATAAAGGAAATAGTAAAGGTAATATTAACGATAATAAGGGCAATAATTACTGCAATAAAAACGGCAATAAAAACGGCAATATTAACGATAATAAGGGCAATAAAAACTGCAATAATGACGGCAAAAATAACGGCAATAATAATGGCAATAATAACGACAATAATAATGGCAATATCAACGGCAATAATAAAGACAATAACGGTAATAATAACTGCTGTATTTGCGGCAATAACAGCCTCAATAATGACAAAAATAAAGGCATTAATAACGGTAATAATAATGGCAATAATAACGGTAATAATAACGATAATAAGGGAAATAATAACTGCAATAATAACGGCAAAAATGAGGGCAATTATAACGGTAATAATAACGATAAGAAGGGAAATAATAACTGCAATAATGAAGGTAATAATAAAGGCAATAATAACGGCAATACTATAGACACTAACGGCAATAATAATGCCAATATCAGCGGCAGTAATAACGGCAATATTTAAGACAAAATCGGCAATAATATCGGCTTAACCGGCCATAATAATGGCAATAATATAGGCGGTAATAATAATGGTAATAATAATGGCAATAATAATGGCAATAAAAATAGCAATAACAAAGGCAATAATAAAGACAATAACGTCAATAATAACTGCGATAATAAAGGCAATAACAGCAACAATATCTGCAATAATGACGGCAATAACGGCCTTAATAATGGCAATAATAAAGGCAATAATAACGCTAGTTATTATGGCAATAATATGGGCAATTATAACATCAATAAAGTCAATAATATCTGCAATAATAAGGACAATAGTAAGTGCAATAATAATGGCAATAATAAAGGCAATAATAAATGCAATAATAAAGACAATATCGGCAATAATAACGGCAATAATTACGGCAATAATCATTCCAATAACGGCAGTAACAACGACAAAAATAAAGTTTATAATAATGGTAATAATAACAATAATAATAATAACAGTAATAATAATGGTAATAATAATAAAGGTAATATCGGCTATAAAAATAGCAATAATAATGGAGAGAACAACGGCAATAATAATTACAATAACGTTAATAATAACTGCAATAATTACGGCAATAACCACGGCAATAACGGCATTCATAACAACGGGCAATAAGGGCAATAATAACTACAATAATCACGGCAAAAATAATGGCAATAATAATGGTAATAATAATCACAATAACAACAGCAATAATAAAGACAATAACGTCATTAATAACTGTTATAATAACGGCAATAACGGCTTTAATAATGGCAATAATAAAGGCAATAAAAAGGCCAGTAATAACCGCAATATCGGCCTACATAACGGCAATAATTACTGCAATATTAACGGCAATAACGGCATTAATAACGGGAATAATAAAGGCAATTTCAACGGTAATAATAAAGGCAATATCGGCAATATTTATGGCAATAATAACGCTAATAATAATCGGAATAAAAACTGGAATAATAAAGACAATAACGTCAATAATAACTGCAATAATTACGGCAATAATAATTGCAATAACAACGGCAATGATAACTGCAATAATAACGGCAATAACGGCCTTGTATACGGCAATAATAAAGGCAATAACGGCAATAATATTTTCGAAAACAACAGCAATAAGAACGATAATAATAATGGCAATATCGACGGTAAATATTAAAGACAATAACGTCAATAATAACTTCAATAATAACGGCATTAATAACTGTAATAATGGTCTTAATTACGAGAATAATAAAGGAAATAATAAATGTAATAATAACGATAACAAGGGCAATAACAACTGCAATAAAAACGACAATATTAATGGCAATAACGACGGCAATAAAAAAGAATATAAAATCAATAATAACTGCAATAACGACATGAATAACAGCAAAAATAAAGGCAATAATAACGGTAATAATAAAGAAAAAAACGACAATAATAACTGTGATAATAATGGCAATAACGTCAATAATATCCGCAATAATAACGGCAAAAATAACTGCAATCACGGCCTTGATAACGGCAAAAATAAAGAAAATAAAAACGGTAATAATAACGATAAGGTCAGTAATCTCTGCAATAATAACGGCAATAATAATAGCAACAACAACGGCTATAATAAAGACAATAACGTCAATAATAACTGGAATAATAACGGCAATAACGACCATAATAACGGCATTAATTAAGACAAAAAGGCAATAATTACTGCAATAGTAACGGCAATATAAACGACATTAATGTCAATTATAAATGCAATAATTACGGCAATAATAAATTCAATAATGGCAATAATATTGGCAAAAACAACGGCAATAAGAACGGCAATAATGAAAGCAATACCGACGGCAATATTAAAGATAATAACGTCAATAATAACTTCAATAATAAAGGCAATGATAACTGCAATAACGGTCTTATTAACGGCAATAATAAAGGAAATAATGAAGGTAATATTAACGATAATAAGGGCAATAATAACTGCAATAAAGACGACAATAATAATGGCAATTACGAAGGCAATAATAAAGAATATAAAATCAATAATAATTGCAGTAACGACATGAATAACAGCAAAAATAAATGCAATAACAACGGCAATAATAAAGACAATAACATCAAAAATAACTCCAATAATAAAGGCAATAATGACGGCCTTAATAAAGCCAATAACTTCAATAATAACTGCAACAATAACGGCAATAATATACAAAATATCGACAATGGCAACTGCAATAATTACGGCAATAACGGCCTTAGCAACGGCAATAATAAAGGAATAATAACGGCAATAATAATAGCAATAATAACGGTAACAATAACGTTAATATGTGGAATAATATCTGCAATAATAACGGCAATAATAATGGCAATAATAAAGGCAATAAAAAGGCTAGTAATAACTGCAATATCGGCCTACATAACGGCAATAATAACTGCAATAATAACGGCCTTAATAAAGACAATAACGTCAATATTATCTGCAATAATAACGGCAATAACGGGCTTAGCAAGGGCAATTATAAATGGATAAAAACGGCAATAATAAAAGCTATAATAACGGTAATAATAAAGGCAATAACGGCAATAATAACTGCAATAATGGTTGCAATAATGGTTGCAATAATAACGGCAATATCTTCAATAATAATGGCAATTATAAAGACAATAATAATAGCAATAATATGGCCAGTAAAAACGGCAATATCGGGCTACATAACAGCAATAATAAGGGCAATAATAACGCTAATAAAAAAGGCAATAACGGCAATAATAATGGCAATAACAACGGCAATGAGAGCGCCAATAATAATTGCAATAATAACGGCAACAATAACGTTAATAATGTAGCAATAACGAGAATAAAAAAGGCAATATCAACGGTTATAATAACGGCAATACTAAAGAGAATAACGGCAATAATAATGGCAATAACAACGGCAATAATAAAGACAATAACGTCAATAATAACTGTTATAATAACGGCAATAACGGCTTTAATAATGGCAATAATAAAGGCAATAAAAAGGCCAGTAATAACTGCTATATCGGCCTACATAACGGCAATAATAACTGCAATATTAACCGCAATAACGGCATTAATATCTGCAATAAAAACGGCAATAATAATGGCAATAACGTCGAAAATATTTAAGACAAAGACGGCAATAATAACTGTGATATTAACGGCAATAACGGCATTAATAACGGCAATAATAAAGGCAATTATAACGGTAATAATAAAGGCAATAACGGCAATAATTATGGCAATAATAACGGCAATAATAACGGCAATAACGGTAATAATAGTAGCAATAACAACGGCAATGAGAGCGCCAATAATAATTGCAATAATAACGGCAACAATAACGTTAATAATGTAGCCAAAACGAGAATAAAAAAGGCATTAACGACGGTTATAATAACGGCAATACTAAAGAGAATAACGGCAATAATAATGGCAATAACAACGGCAATAATAAAGACAATAACGGCAATAATAACTGCAATAATAATGGCAATAATAACGGCAATAACTGCCTTAATAATGGCAATAACAACGGCAATTATAAAGACAATACTAAAGACAATAGCGTCAATAATTATGGGAATAACAACGGCAATAGTAACCGCAATAATAAAGACAATAACGGCAATAATAACTGCTATAATTACGGCAATAACGGCCTTAATAACGGCAATAATAACGATAATAATAACGACAATAAGGGCAATAATAACTGCAATAAAAACGACAATAATAATGGCAATAACGACGGCAATAATAAAGAATATAAAATCAATAATAACTGCAATAACGACATGAATAACAGCAAAAATAAAGGCAATAATAACGGCAATAATAAAGAAAAAAACGACAATAATAACTGTGATAATAATGGCAATAACGTCAATAATATCCGCAATAATAACGGCAAAAATAACTGCAATAACGGCCTTGATAACGGCAAAAATAAAGAAAATAAAAACGGTAATAATAACGATAAGGTAAGTAATCTCTGCAATAATAACGGCAATAATAATGGCAATAATAACGGCAATAATAAAGAAAATAACGTTAATAATAACTGTTATAATAACGGTAATAACGGCTTTAATAATGGCAGTAATAAAGGCAATAAAAAGGATAGTAATAACTGCAATATCGGCCTACATAACGGCAATAATATCTGCAATAATAACGGCCTTAATAAAGACAATAACGTCAATAATATCTGCAATAATAACGGCAATAACGGGCTTAGCAAGGGCAATTATAAATGGATAAAAACGGCAATAATAAAAGCTATAATAACGGTAATAATAAAGGCAATAACGCCAATAATAACTGCAATAATGGTTGCAATAATAACGGCAATATCTTCAATAATAATGGCAATTATAAAGACAATAATAATAGCAATAATATGGCCAGTAAAAACGACAATATCGGGCTACATAACAGCAATAATAAGGGCAATAATAACGCTAATTTAAAAGGCAATAACGGCAATAATAATGGCAATAACAACGGCAATGAGAGCGCCAATAATAATTGCAATAATAACGGCAACAATAACGTTAATAATGTAGCAATAACGAGAATAAAAAAGGCAAAATCAACGGTTATAATAACGGCAATACTAAAGAGAATAGCGGCAATAATAAGGCAATAACAACGACAATAATAAAGACAATAACGTCAATAATAGCTGCTATAATAACGGCAATAACGGCTTTAATAATGGCAATAATAAAGGCAAAAATAACGGTTATAGTAATGGCAATAATAACGGACTTAATAACGACAATGACGTCAATAATTACTGCAATATTAACGGCAATAACGGCCTTAATAACGGCAATAATATCAATAATAATAACGACAATAAGGGCAATAATAACTGCAATAAAAACGGCAATAATTATGGCAAAAAGTCGACAATATTAAAGACAAAAGCAGCAATAATAACTGAGATATTAAAGGCAATAAAGGCAATAATAATGGCAATAACAACGGCAATAATAAAGGTAATAATAATGGCAACATCGACTGCAATATTAAAGCCAATAACGTCAATAATAACGGCAATAATAACGGCAATAATAACTACAAAAACGGTCTTAAAAACGGCAATAATAAAGGAAATAATAAAGGTAATAATAACGATAATAAGGGCAATAATATCTGCAATAAAAACGACAATAATAATGGCAATAACGACTGCAATAATAAAGAATATAAAATCAATAATAACTGCAATAACGACATTAATAACAGCAAAAATAAAGGCAATAATAACGGCAATAATATCTGCTATAATTACGGCAATACGTCAACAATATCCGCAATAATAACGGCAATATTAACTGCAATAACGGCCTTAATAACGGCAAAAATAAAGACAATAAAAACGGTAATATTAATGATAATAAGGGCAAAAATCTCTGCAATAATAACGGCAATAATAAAAGAAATAACAACGGCAATAATAAAGACAATAACGTCAATAATAACTTTAATAATGTTAATAATAAAGGCAATAATAACGCTAATATTAACCGGAATAAAAACGGCAATAATAAAGACAATAACGTTAATAATAACTGCAATAATAACGGCAATAACGAACATAAAAACGGCAATAATTAAGACAATAAAGGCAATAATAACTGCAATAATAACGGCAATATAAACGACATTAATGTCAATAATAACTGAAATAACTACGGCAATAACGGCCTTAACAGTGGCAATAATAAAGGAATAATAACGGAATTAATAAAAGCAATAATAACGGTAATAACGGTCATAATAACGGCAATAATTAAGACAATAAATGCAATAATTACTGCAATAATAACGGCAATATAAATGACATTAATGTCAATATTAAATTCAATAATTACGTCAATTATAATTGCAATAACAACGGCAATGATAACTGCAATAATAACTGCAATAACGGCCTTGAATACGGCACTAATAAAGGCAATAACGGCAATAATATTTACAAAAACAACGGCAATAAGAACAGAAATAATAAAGGCAATATCGACGGCAATATTAAAGATAATAACGTCAATAATAACTTCAATAATAACGGCAATAATAACTGCAATAACGGCCTTAATATCGGCAAAAATAAAGACAATAAAAACGGTAATAATATCGGCAATAAGGGCAATAATCCCTGCAATAATAACTGCAATAATAATAGCAATAACAACGGCAATAACAAAGACAATAACGTCAATAATAACTGTTATAATAACGGCAATAACGGCTTTAATAATGGCAATAAAAAAGGCAATAATAACGCTACTAATAAACGGAATAAAAACTGGAATAATAAAGACAATAACGTCAATAATAACTGCAATAATAACGGCAATAACGATCATTATAACGGCAATAATTAAGACAATAAAGGCAATAATAACTGCAATAATAACGGCAATATAAACGACATTAATGTCAATAATAAATGCAATAATTATGGCAATAATAATTGCAATAACAACGGCAATGATAACTGCAATAATAACGGCAATATCGGCCTTGAATACGGCAATAATAAAGGCAATAACGGCAATAATATTTGCAAAAACAACGGCAATAATAACGGCAATAATAAAGGCAATATCGACGGCAATATTAAAGATAATAACGTCAATAATAACTTCAATAATTACGGCAATAATAACTGCAATAACGGCCTTAATATCGGCAAAAATAAAGACAATAAAAACGGTAATAATATCGGCAATAAGGGCAATAATCTCTGCAATAATAACTGCAATAATAATAGCAATAACAACGGCAATAATAAAGACAATAACGTCAATAATAACTGTTATAATAACGGCAATAACGGCTTTAATAATGGCAATAATAAAGGCAATAATAACGCTAATAATAACCGGAATAAAAACTGGAATAATAAAGACAATAACGTCAATAATAACTGCAATAATAACGGCAATAACGACCATAATAACGGCAATAATTAAGACAATAAAGGCAATAATAACTGCAATAATAACGGCAATAATAACGGCAATATAAACGACATTAATGTCAATAATAAATGCAATAATTACGGCAATAATAATTGCAATAACAACGGCAATGATAACTGCAATAATAACGGCAATATCGGCCTTGAATACGGCAATAATAAAGGCAATAACGGCAATAATATTTGCAAAAACAACGGCAATAATAACGGCAATAATAACTGCAATAACGGCCTTAATAACGGCAAAAATAAAGACAATAAAAACGGTAATAATATCGATAATAAAGGCAATAATCTCTGCAATAATAACAGCAATAATTATAGCAATAACAACGGCAATAATAAAGACAATAACGTCAATAATAACTGTTATAATAACGGCAATAACGGCTTTAATAATGGCAAAAATAACGCTAATAATAACGCTAATAATGAACGGAATAAAAACTGGAATAATAAAGAAAATAACGTCAATGGTAACTGCAATAATAACGGCAATATCGGACTTGAATACGGCAATAATAAAGTAATAATAACGGCAATAATAAAAGCAATAATAACGGTAATAATAACTATAATAGGGGCAATAATCTCTGCAATAATAACGGCAATAATAATGGAAATAACAACGGCAATAATAAAGACAATAACGTTAATAATAACTGTTATAATAACGGCAATAACGGCTTTAATAATGGCTATAATAAAGCCAATAAAAAGGCCAGTAATAACTGCAATATTGGCCTACATAACGGCAATAATAACTGCAATATTAAGGCAATAACGGCATTAATAACGGCAATAATAAAGGCAATTTTAACGGTAATAATAAAAGCAATATCGGCAATATTTATGGCAATAATAACGCTAATAATAATCGAATTAAAAACTGCAATAATAAAGACAATAACGACCATAATAACGGCATTAATTAAGACAAAAAGGCAATAATACCTGCAATAATAACGGCAATATAAACGACATTAATGTCAATTATAAATGCAATAATTACGGCAATAATAAATTCAATAATGGCAATAATATTGGCAAAAACAACGGCAATAAGAACGACAATAATGAAGGCAATATCGACGACAATATTAAAGACAATAACGTCAATAATAACTTCAATAATAACGGCAATGATAACTGCAATAACGGTCTTATTAACGGCAATAATAAAGGAAATAATAAAGGTAATAATAACGATAATAAGGGCAATAATAACTGCAATAAAAACGACAATAATAATGGCAATAACGACGGCAATAATAAAGAATATAAAATCAATAATAACTGCAATAACGACATGAATAACAGCAAAAATAAAGGCAATAATAAAGACAATAACATCAAAAATAACTGCAATAATAACGGCAATAATAACGGCCTTAATAAAGTCAGTAACGTCAATAATAAATGCAATAATAACGGCAATAATAACTGCAATGACTGCCTTAATAACGGCGAAAATAAAGACAATAAAAACGGTAATAATAACTATGATAGGGGCAATAATCTCTGCAATAATAACGGCAATAATAATGGCAATAATAACGGCAATAATAAAGAAAATAACGTTAATAATAACTGTTATAATAACGGAAATAACGGCTTTAATAATGGCAATAATAAAGGCAATAAAAAGGATAGTAATAACTGCAATATCGGCCTACATAACGGCAATAATAACTGCAATAATAACGGCCTTAATAAAGACAATAACGTCAATAATATCTGCAATAATAACGGCAATAACGGGCTTAGCAAGGGCAATTATAAATGGATAAAAACGGCAATAATAAAAGCTATAATAACGGTAATAATAAAGGCAATAACGGCAATAATAACTGCAATAATGGTTGCAATAATAACGGCAATATCTTCAATAATAATGGCAATTATAAAGACAATAATAATAGCAATAATAAGGCCAGTAATAACGGCAATATCGGGCTACATAACAGCAATAATAAGGGCAATAATAACGCTAATAAAAAAGGCAATAACGGCAATAATAATGGCAATAACAACGGCAATGAGAGCGCCAATAATAATTGCAATAATAACGGCGACAATAACGTTAATAATGTAGCAATAACGAGAATAAAAAAGGCAATATCAACGGTTATAATAACGGCAATACTAAAGAGAATAACGGCAATAATAATGGCAATAACAACGGCAATAATAAAGACAATAACGTCAATAATAACTGTTAAAATAACGGCAATAACGGCTTTAATAATGGCAATAATAAAGGCAATAATAACGCTACTAATAAACGCAATAATTACGGCAAGAACGGCCTTAATAATGGCAATAATAAAGACAATAATAACGGTAATAATAATGGCAATAATAACGGAATTAGTACGACAATAACGTCAATAATTACTGCAATATTAACGGCAATAACGGCCTTAATAACGGCAATAATAACGATAATAATAACGACAATAAGGGCAATAATAACTGCAATAATAACGGCCTTAATAAAGACAATAACGTCAATAATATCTGCAATAATAACGGCAATAACGGGCTTAGCAAGGGCAATTATAAATGGATAAAAACGGCAATAATAAAAGCTATAATAACGGTAATAATAAAGGCAATAACGCCAATAATAACTGCAATAATGGTTGCAATAATAACGGCAATATCTTCAATAATAATGGCAATTATAAAGACAATAATAATAGCAATAATATGGCCAGTAAAAACGACAATATAGGGCTACATAACAGCAATAATAAGGGCAATAATAACGCTAATAAAAAAGGCAATAACGGCAATAATAATGGCAATAACAACGGCAATGAGAGCGCCAATAATAATTGCAATAATAACAGCGACAATAACGTTAATAATGTAGCAATAACGAGAATAAAAAAGGTAATATCAACGGTTATAATAACGGCAATACTAAAGAGAATAACGGCAATAAAAATGGCAATAACAACGGCAATAATAAAGACAATAACGTCAATAATAACTGTTATAATATCGGCAATAACGGCTTTAATAATGGCAATAATAAAGGCAATAAAAAGGCCAGTAATAACTGCAATATCGGCCTACATAACGGCAATAATAACTGCAATATTAACGGCCTTAATAAAGACAATAACGTCAATAATATCTGCAATAATAACGGCAATATCTTCAATAATAATGGCAATTAAAAGACAATAATAATAGCAATAATATGGCCAGTAAAAACGGCAATATCGGGCTACATAACAGCAATAATAAGGGCAATAATAACGCTAATAAAAAAGGCAATAACGGCAATAATAATGGCAATAACAACGGCAATGAGAGCGCCAATAATAATTGCAATAATAACGGCAACAATAACGTTAATAATGTAGCAATAACGAGAATAAAAAAGGCAATATCAACGGTTATAATAACGGCAATACTAAAGAGAATAACGGCAATAATAATGGCAATAACAACGGCAATAATAAAGACAATAACGTCAATAATAACTGTTATAATAACGGCAATAACGGCTTTAATAATGGCAATAATAAAGGCAATAAAAAGGCGAGTAATAACCGCTATATCGGCCTACATAACGGCAATAATAACTGCAATATTAACCGCAATAACGGCATTAATATCTGCAATAAAAACGGCAATAATAATGGCAATAACGTCGAAAATATTTAAGACAAAGACGGCAATAATAACTGTGATATTAACGGCAATAACGGCATTAATAACGGCAATAATAAAGGCAATTATAACGGTAATAATAAAGGCAATAACGGCAATAATTATGGCAATAATAACGGCAATAATAACGGCAATAACGGTAATAATAGTAGCAATAACAACGGCAATGAGAGCGCCAATAATAATTGCAATAATAACGGCAACAATAACGTTAATAATGTAGCCAAAACGAGAATAAAAAAGGCATTAACGACGGTTATAATAACGGCAATACTAAAGAGAATAACGGTAATAATAATGGCAATAACAACGGCAATAATAAAGACAATAACGGCAATAATAACTGCAATAATAATGGCAATAATAACGGCAATAACTGCCTTAATAATGGCAATAACAACGGCAATTATAAAGACAATACTAAAGACAATAGCGTCAATAATAATGGGAATAACAACGGCAATAGTAACCGCAATAATAAAGACAATAACGGCAATAATAACTGCTATAATTACGGCAATAACGGCCTTAATAACGGCAATAATAACAATAATAATAACGACAATAAGGGCAATAATAACTGCAATAAAAACGACAATAATAATGGCAATAACGACGGCAATAATAAAGAATATAAAATCAATAATAACTGCAATAACGACATGAATAACAGCAAAAATAAAGGCAATAATAAAGACAATAACATCAAAAATAACTGCAATAATAACGGCAATAATAACGGCCTTAATAAAGTCAGTAACGTCAATAATAAATGCAATAATAACGGCAATAATAACTGCAATGACTGCCTTAATAACGGCGAAAATAAAGACAATAAAAACGGTAATAATAACTATGATAGGGGCAATAATCTCTGCAATAATAACGGCAATAATAATGGCAATAATAACGGCAATAATAAAGAAAATAACGTTAATAATAACTGTTATAATAACGGAAATAACGGCTTTAATAATGGCAATAATAAAGGCAATAAAAAGGATAGTAATAACTGCAATATCGGCCTACATAACGGCAATAATAACTGCAATAATAACGGCCTTAATAAAGACAATAACGTCAATAATATCTGCAATAATAACGGCAATAACGGGCTTAGCAAGGGCAATTATAAATGGATAAAAACGGCAATAATAAAAGCTATAATAACGGTAATAATAAAGGCAATAACGGCAATAATAACTGCAATAATGGTTGCAATAATAACGGCAATATCTTCAATAATAATGGCAATTATAAAGACAATAATAATAGCAATAATATGGCCAGTAATAACGGCAATATCGGGCTACATAACAGCAATAATAAGGGCAATAATAACGCTAATAAAAAAGGCAATAACGGCAATAATAATGGCAATAACAACGGCAATGAGAGCGCCAATAATAATTGCAATAATAACGGCAACAATAACGTTAATAATGTGGCAATAACGAGAATAAAAAAGGCAATATCAACGGTTATAATAACGGCAATACTAAAGAGAATAACGGCAATAAAAATGGCAATAACAACGGCAATAATAAAGACAATAACGTCAATAATAACTGTTATAATAACGGCAATAACGGCTTTAATAATGGCAATAATAAAGGCAATAAAAAGGCCAGTAATAACTGCAATATCGGCCTACATATGGGCAATAATAACTGCAATATTAACGGCAATATCAGCATTAATAACGGCAATAATAAAGGCAATAAAATGGACAGTAATAATTGCAATATCGACCTACATAACGGCAATAATAACTGCAATATTAACGGCAATAACGGCATTAATAACGGCAATAATAAAGGCAATTATAACGGTAATAATAAAGGCAATAACGGCAATAATAACTGCAATAATGGTTGCAATAATGGTTGCAATAATAACGGCAATATCTTCAATAATAATGGCAATTATAAAGACAATAATAATAGCAATAATATGGCCAGTAAAAACGGCAATATCGGGCTACATAACAGCAATAATAAGGGCAATAATAACGCTAATAAAAAAGGCAATAACGGCAATAATAATGGCAATAACAACGGCAATGAGAGCGCCAATAATAATTGCAATAATAACGGCAACAATAACATTAATAATGTAGCAATAACGAGAATAAAAAAGGCAATATCAACGGTTATAATAACGGCAATACTAAAGAGAATAACGGCAATAATAACTGCAATAACAACGGCAATAATAAAGACAATAACGTCAATAATAACTGTTATAAGAACGGCAATAACGGCTTTAATAATGGCAATAATAAAGGCAATAAAAAGGTCAGTAATAACTGCAATATCGACCTACATAACGGCAATAATAACTGCAATATTAACGGCTATAACGGCATTAATAACGGCAATAATAAAGGAAATTATAACGGTAATAATAAAGGCAATAACAGCAATAATTATAGCAATAATAACGGTAATAATAAAGGCGATAACGGCTATAATAATGGCAATAACAAGGGCAATGAGAGCGCCAATAATAATTGCAACAATAACGGCAACAATGACGTTAATAATGTAGCAATAACGAGAAAAAAAAGCCAATATCAACGGTTATAATAACTGCAATAATATAGACAATAACGTCAATAATAACTATTATAATAACGGCAATAACGGCTTTAATAATGGCAATAATAAAGGCAATAAAAAGGCCAGTAATAACCGCAATATCGGCCTACATAACGGCAATAATAACTGCAATATTAACCGCAATAACGGCATTAATATCTGCAATAAAAACGGCAATAATAATGGCAATAACGTCGAAAATATTAAGGACAAAGACGGCAATAATAACTGTGATATTAACGGCAATAACGGCATTAATAACGGCAATAATAAAGGCAATTATAACGGTAATAATAAAGGCAATAACGTCAATAATAACTTCAATAATAACGGCAATAATAACTTCAATAACGGCCTAAATAACGGCAAAAATAAAGAAAATAAAAACGGTAATAATAACGATAAGGTCAGTAATCTTTGCAAAAATAACGTCAATAATAACTGCAATAATAACGGCAATATCGACCATAATAACGGCATTAATTAAGACAAAAAGGCAATAATAACTGCAATATTAACGGCAATATAAACGACATTAATGTCAATTGTAAATGCAATAATTACGGCAATAATAAATTCAATAATGGCAATAATATTGGCAAAAACAACGGCAATAAGAACGACAATAATGAAGGCAATATCGACGCCAATATTAAAGACAATAACGTCAATAATAACTTCAATAATAACGGCAATGATAACTGCAATAACGGTCTTATTAACGGCAATAATAAAGGAAATAATAAAGGTAATAATAACGATAATAAGGCCAATAATAAGTGCAATAAAAACGACAATAATAATGGCAATAAAGACGGCAATAATAAAGAATATAAAATCAATAATAACTGCAATAACGACATGAAAAACAGCAAAAATAAAGGCAATAATAAAGACAATAACATCAAAAATAACTGCAATAATAATGGCGATAATAACGGCCTTAATAAAGTCAGTAACGCCAATAATAAATGCAATAATAACGGCAATAATAACTGCAATAACTGCCTTAATAACGGCGAAAATAAAGACAATAAAAACGGTAATAATAACTATGATAGGGGCAATAATCTCTGCAATAATAACGGCAATAATAATGGCAATAATAACGGCAATAATAAAGAAAATAACGTTAATAATAACTGTTATAATAACGGTAATAACGGCTTTAATAATGGCAATAATAAAGGCAATAAAAAGGATAGTAATAACTGCAATATCGGCCTACATAACGGCAATAATAACTGCAATAATAACGGCCTTAATAAAGACAATAACGTCAATAATATCTGCAATAATAACGGCAATAACGGGCTTAGCAAGGGCAATTATAAATGGATAAAAACGGCAATAATAAAAGCTATAATAAAGGTAATAATAAAGGCAATAACGGCAATAATAACTGCAATAATGGTTGCAATAATAACGGCAATATCTTCAATAATAATGGCAATTATAAAGACAATAATAATAGCAATAATATGGCCAGTAATAACGGCAATATCGGGCTACATAACAGCAATAATAAGGGCAATAATAACGCTAATAAAAAAGGCAATAACGGCAATAATAATAGCAATAACAACGGCAATAATAAAGACAATATCGTCAATAATAACTGCAATATTAACGGCAATAACGGCTTAAATAACGGCAATAATAAAGGCAATTTTAACGGTAATAATAAAGGCAATATCGGCAATATTTATGGCAATAATAACGCTAATAATAATCGGAATAAAAACTGCAATAATATAGACAATAACGTCAATAATAACTGCAATAATTACGGCAATAATAATTGCAATAACAACGGCAATGATAACTGCAATAATAACGGCAATAACGGCCTTGTATACGGCAATAATAAAGGCAATAACGGCAATAATATTTGCGAAAACAACGGCAATAAGAACGATAATAATAATGGCAATATCGACGGTAAATATTAAAGACAATAACGTCAATAATAACTTCAATAATAACGGCATTAATAACTGTAATAATGGTCTTAATAACGAGAATAATAAAGGAAATAATAAATGTAATAATAACGATAACAAGGGCAATAACAACTGCAATAAAAACGACAATAATAATGGCAATAACGACGGCAATAAAAAAGAATATAAAATCAATAATAACTGCAATAACGACATGAATAACAGCAAAAATAAAGGCAATAATAACGGTAATAATAAAGAAAAAAACGACAATAATAACTGTGATAATAATGGCAATAACGTCAATAATATCCGCAATAATAACGGCAAAAATAACTGCAATCACGGCCTTGATAACGGCAAAAATAAAGAAAATAAAAACGGTAATAATAACGATAAGGTCAGTAATTTCTGCAATAATAACGGCAATAATAATAGCAACAACAACGGCTATAATAAAGACAATAACGTCAATAATAACTGGAAAAATAACGGCAATAACGACCATAATAACGGCATTAATTAAGACAAAAAGGCAATAATTACTGCAATAGTAACGGCAATATAAACGACATTAATGTCAATTATAAATGCAATAATTACGGCAATAATAAATTCAATAATGGCAATAATATTGGCAAAAACAACGGCAATAAGAACGGCAATAATGAAAGCAATATCGACGGCAATATTCAAGATAATAACGTCAATAATAACTTCAATAATAACGGCAATAATAACTGCAATAACGGTCTTATTAACGGCAATAATGAAGGAAATAATGAAGGTAATATTAACGATAATAAGGGCAATAATAACTGCAAAAAAAACGACAATAATAATGGCAATTACGAAGGTAATAATAAAGAATATAAAATCAATAATAATTGCAGTAACGACATTAATAACAGCAAAAATAAATGCAATAACAACGGCAATAATAAAGACAATAACATCAAAAATAACTCCAATAATAAAGGCAATAATGACGGCCTTAATAAAGCCAATAACTTCAATAATAACTGCAACAATAACGGCAATAATATACAAAATATCGAGAATGGCAACTGCAATAATTACGGCAATAACGGCCTTAGCAACGGCAATAATAAAGGAATAATAACGGCAATAATAATAGCAATAATAACGGTAACAATAACGTTAATATGTGGAATAATATCTGCAATAATAACGGCAATAATAATGGCAATAATAAAGGCAATAAAAAGGCTAGTAATAACTGCAATATCGGCCTACATAACGGCAATAATAACTGCAATAATAACGGCCTTAATAAAGACAATAACGTCAATAATATCTGCAATAATAACGGCAATAACGGGCTTAGCAAGGGCAATTATAAATGGATAAAAACGGCAATAATAAAAGCTATAATAACGGTAATAATAAAGGCAATAACGGCAATAATAACTGCAATAATGGTTGCAATAATGGTTGCAATAATAACGGCAATATCTTCAATAATAATGGCAATTATAAAGACAATAATAATAGCAATAATATGGCCAGTAATAACGGCAATATCGGGCTACATAACAGCAATAATAAGGGCAATAATAACGCTAATAAAAAAGGCAATAACGACAATAATAATGGCAATAACAACGGCAATGAGAGCGCCAATAATAATTGCAATAATAACGGCAACAATAACGTTAATAATGTAGCAATAACGAGAATGAAAAAGGCAATATCAACGGTTATAATAACGGCAATACTAAAGAGAATAGCGGCAATAAAAATGGCAATAACAACGGCAATACTAAAGACAATAACATCAATAATAACTGCTATAATAACGGCAATAACGGCTTTAATAATGGCAATAATAAAGGCAAAAATAACGGTTATAGTAATGGCAATAATAACGGACTTAATAACGACAATGACGTCAATAATTACTGCAATATTAACGGCAATAACGGCCTTAATAACGGCAATAATATCAATAATAATAACGACAATAAGGGCAATAATAACTGCAATAAAAACGGCAATAATTATGGCAAAAAGTCGACAATATTAAAGACAAAAGCAGCAATAATAACTGAGATATTAAAGGCAATAAAGGCAATAATAATGGCAATAACAACGGCAATAATAAAGGTAATAATAATGGCAACATCGACTGCAATATTAAAGCCAATAACGTCAATAATAACGGCAATAAAAACGGCAATAATAACTGCTATAACGGTCTTAAAAACGGCAATAATAAAGGAAATAATAAAGGTAATAATAACGATAATAAGGGCAATAATATCTGCAATAAAAACGACAATAATAATGGCAATAACGACTGCAATAATAAAGAATATAAAATCAATAATAACTGCAATAACGAAATGAATAACAGCAAAAATAAAGGCAATAATAACGGCAATAATATCTGCTATAATTACGAAAATAACGGCCTTAATAACGACAATAATAAAGGAATAATAACGGAATTAATAAAAGCAATAATAACGGTAATAACGATCATAATAACGGCAATAATTAAGACAATAAATGCAATAATTACTGCAATAATAACGGCAATATAAATGGCATTAATGTCAATATTAAATTCAATAATTACGTCAATTATAATTGCAATAACAACGGCAATGGTAACTGCAATAATAACTGCAATAACGGCCTTGAATACGGCACTAATAAAGGCAATAACGGCAATAATATTTACAAAAACAACGGCAATAAGAACAGAAATAATAAAGGCAATATCGACGGCAATATTAAAGATAATAACGTCAATAATAACTTCAATAATAACGGCAATAATAACTGCAATAACGGCCTTAATATCGGCAAAAATAAAGACAATAAAAATGGTAATAATATCGGCAATAAGGGCAATAATCCCTGCAATAATAACTGCAATAATAATAGCAATAACAACGGCAATAACAAAGACAATAACGTCAATAATAACTGTTATAATAACGGCAATAACGGCTTTAATAATGGCAATAAAAAAGGCAATAATAACGCTACTAATAAACGGAATAAAAACTGGAATAATAAAGACAATAACGTCAATAATAACTGCAATAATAACGGCAATAACGATCATTATAACGGCAATAATTAAGACAATAAAGGCAATAATAACTGCAATAATAACGGCAATATAAACGACATTAATGTCAATAATAAATGCAATATTTATGGCAATAATAATTGCAATAACAACGGCAATGATAACTGCAATAATAACGGCAATATCGGCCTTGAATACGGCAATAATAAAGGCAATAACGGCAATAATATTTGCAAAAACAACGGCAATAATAACGGCAATAATAAAGGCAATATCGACGGCAATATTAAAGATAATAACGTCAATAATAACTTCAATAATAACGGCAATAATAACTGCAATAACGGCCTTAATATCGGCAAAAATAAAGACAATAAAAACGGTAATAATATCGGCAATAAGGGCAATAATCTCTGCATTAATAACTGCAATAATAATAGCAATAACAACGGCAATAATAAAGACAATAACGTCAATAATAACTGTTATAATAACGGCAATAACGGCTTTAATAATGGCAATAATAAAGGCAATAATAACGCTAATAATAAACGGAATAAAAACTGCAATAATAAAGACAATAACGTCAATAATAACTGCAATAATAACGGCAATAACGACCATAATAACGGCAATAATTAAGACAATAAAGGCAATAATAACTGCAATAATAACGGCAATATAAACGACATTAATGTCAATAATAAATGCAATATTTACGGCAATAATAATTGCAATAACAACGGCAATGATAACTGCAATAATAACGGCAATATCGGCCTTGAATACGGCAATAATTAAGGCAAAAACGGCAATAATATTTGCAAAAACAACGGCAATAATAACGGCAATAATAACTGCAATAACGGCCTTAATAACGGCAAAAATAAAGGCAATAAAAACGGTAATAATATCGATAATAAGGGCAATAATCTCTGCAATAATAACAGCAATAATAATGGCAATAACAACGGCAATAATAAAGACAATAACGTCAATAATAACTGTTATAATAACGGCAATAACGGCTTTAATAATGGCAAAAATAAAGCCAATAATAACGCTAATAATGAACGGAATAAAAACTGGAATAATAAAGAAAATAACGTCAATGGTAACTGCAATAATAACGGCAATATCGGACTTGAATACGGCAATAATAAAGTAATAATAACGGCAATAATAAAAGCAATAATAACGGTAATAATAACTATAATAGGGGCAATAATCTCTGCAATAATAACGGCAATAATAATGGTAATAACAACGGCAATAATAAAGACAATAACGTTAATAATAACTGTTATAATAACGGCAATAACGGCTTTAATAATGGCAATAATAAAGCCAATAAAAAGGCCAGTAATAACTGCAATATTGGCCTACATAACGGCAATAATAACTGCAATATTAACGGCAATAACGGCATTAATAACGGCAATAATAAAGGCAATTTTAACGGTAATAATAAAAGCAATATCGGCAATATTTATGGCAATAATAACGCTAATAATAATCGAATTAAAAACTGCAATAATAAAGACAATAACGACCATAATAACGGCATTAATTAAGACAAAAAGGCAATAATACCTGCAATAATAACGGCAATATAAACGACATTAATGTCAATTATAAATGCAATAATTACGGCAATAATAAATTCAATATTGGCAATAATATTGGCAAAAACAACGGCAATAAGAACGACAATAATGAAGGCAATATCGACGCCAATATTAAAGACAATAACGTCAATAATAACTTCAATAATAACGGCAATGATAACTGCAATAACGGTCTTATTAACGGCAATAATAAAGGAAATAATAAAGGCAATTTTAACGGTAATAATAAAGGCAATATCGGCAATATTTATGGCAATAATAACGCTAATATTAATCGGAATAAAAACTGCAATAATATAGACAATAACGTCAATAATAACTGCAATAATTACGGCAATAATAATTGCAATAACAACGGCAATGATAACTTCAATAATAACGGCAATAACGGCCTTGTATACGGCAATAATAAAGGCAATAACGGCAATAATATTTGCGAAAACAACGGCAATAAGAACGATAATAATAATGGCAATATCGACGGTAAATATTAAAGACAATAACGTCAATAATAACTTCAATAATAACGGCATTAATAACTGTAATAATGGTCTTAATAACGAGAATAATAAAGGAAATAATAAATGTAATAATAACGATAACAAGGGCAATAACAACTGCAATAAAAACGACAATAATAATGGCAATAACGACGGCAATAAAAAAGAATATAAAATCAATAATAACTGCAATAACGACATGAATAACAGAAAAAATAAAGGCAATAATAACGGTAATAATAAAGATAAAAACGACAATAATAACTGTGATAATAATGGCAATAACGTCAATAATATCCGCAATAATAACGGCAAAAATAACTGCAATCACGGCCTTGATAACGGCAAAAATAAAGAAAATAAAAACGGTAATAATAACGATAAGGTAAGTAATCTCTGCAATAATAACGTCAATAATAACTTCAATAATAACGGCAATGATAACTGCAATAACGGTCTTATTAACGGCAATAATAAAGGAAATAATGAAGGTAATATTAACGATAATAAGGGCAATAATATAGAATATAAAATCAATAATAATTGCAGTAACGACATGAATAACAGCAAAAATAAATGCAATAACAACGGCAATAATAAAGACAATAACATCAAAAATAACTCCGATAATAACGGCAATAATGACGGCCTTAATAAAGACAATAACTTCAATAATAACTGCAACAATAACGGCAATAATACACAAAATATCGGCAATAACAACTGCAATAATTACGGCATTAACGGCCTTAGAAACGGCAATAATAACTGCAATATTAACGGCAATAGCGGCATTAATAACGGCAATAATAAAGGCAATTATAACGGTAATAATAAAAGTAATAACGGCAATAATTATGGCAATAATAAAAATAATAATAGTAGCAATAACGGCAATAATAACTGCAATAATGTTTGCAATAATATCGGCAATAACTTCAATAATAATAGCAATAATAAAAATAAAAATAATAGCAATAATAAGGCCAGTACTAACGGAAAAATGGGGCTACATAACAGCAATAATAAGGGCAATAATAACGGTAATAATAAAGATAATAACGGCAATAATAACTGCTATAATTACAGCAATAACGGCCTTAATAATGGCAATAATAAAGGCAATAATAACGGTAATAACAATGGCAAAAATAACGGACTTAACAACCACAATAACGTCAATAATTACTGCAATATTAACGGCTATAACGGCCTTAATAACGGCAATAATAACGATAATAATAACGACAATAAGGGCAATAATAACTGCAATAAAAACGGCAATAATAATGGCAATAACGTCGACAATAATAACGGGAATAACAGCAATAATAACTGTGATATTAAAGGCAATAAAGGCAATAATAATGGCAAAAACATCGGCAATAATAACGGCAATATTAACTGCAATAACGGTCTTATTAACGGCAATAATAAAGGAAATAATAAAGGTAATAATAACGATAATAAGGGCAATAATAACTGCAATAAAAACGACAATAATAATGGCAATAAAGACGGCAATAATAAAGAATATAAAATCAATAATAACTGCAATAACGACATGAATAACAGCAAAAATAAAGGCAATAATAAAGACAATAACATCAAAAATAACTGCAATAATAATGGCAATAATAACGGCCTTAATAAAGGCAATAACGTCAATAATAACTGCAATAATAACGGCAATAATAACTGCAATAACGGCCTTAATAACGGCAAAAATAAAGACAATATAAACGGTAATAATATCGATAATAAAGGCAATAATCTCTGCAATAATAACAGCAATAATAATAGCAATAACAACGGCAATAATAAAGACAATAACGTCAATAATAACTGCAATATTAACGGCAATAACGGCTTAAATAACGGCAATAATAAAGGCAATTTTAACGGTAATAATAAAGGCAATATCGGCAATATTTATGGCAATAATAACGCTAATAATAATCGGAATAAAAACTGCAATAATATAGACAATAACGTCAATAATAACTGCAATAATTACGGCAATAATAATTGCAATAACAACGGCAATGATAACTTCAATAATAACGGCAATAACGGCCTTGTATACGGCAATAATAAAGGCAATAACGGCAATAATATTTGCGAAAACAACGGCAATAAGAACGATAATAATAATGGCAATATCGACGGTAAATATTAAAGACAATAACGTCAATAATAACTTCAATAATAACGGCATTAATAACTGTAATAATGGTCTTAATAACGAGAATAATAAAGGAAATAATAAATGTAATAATAACGATAACAAGGGCAATAACAACTGCAATAAAAACGACAATAATAATGGCAATAACGACGGCAATAAAAAAGAATATAAAATCAATAATAACTGCAATAACGACATGAATAACAGAAAAAATAAAGGCAATAATAACGGTAATAATAAAGATAAAAACGACAATAATAACTGTGATAATAATGGCAATAACGTCAATAATATCCGCAATAATAACGGCAAAAATAACTGCAATCACGGCCTTGATAACGGCAAAAATAAAGAAAATAAAAACGGTAATAATAACGATAAGGTAAGTAATCTCTGCAATAATAACGTCAATAATAACTTCAATAATAACGGCAATGATAACTGCAATAACGGTCTTATTAACGGCAATAATAAAGGAAATAATGAAGGTAATATTAACGATAATAAGGGCAATAATATAGAATATAAAATCAATAATAATTGCAGTAACGACATGAATAACAGCAAAAATAAATGCAATAACAACGGCAATAATAAAGACAATAACATCAAAAATAACTTCGATAATAACGGCAATAATGACGGCCTTAATAAAGACAATAACTTCAATAATAACTGCAACAATAACGGCAATAATATACAAAATATCGGCAATAACAACTGCAATAATTACGGCATTAACGGCCTTAGAAACGGCAATAATAACTGCAATATTAACGGCAATAGCGGCATTAATAACGGCAATAATAAAGGCAATTATGACGGTAATAATAAAAGTAATAACGGCAATAATTATGGCAATAATAAAAATAATAATAGTAGCAATAACGGCAATAATAACTGCAATAATGGTTGCAATAATAATGGCAATATCTTCAATAATAATGGCAATAATAAAAAAAATAATAATAGCAATAATAAGGCCAGTACTAACGGAAATATCGGGCTACATAACAGCAATAATAAGGGCAATAATAACGGTAATAATAAAGACAATAACGGCAATAATAACTGCTATAATTACAGCAATAACGGCCTTAATAATGGCAATAATAAAGGCAATAATACCGGTAATAACAATGGCAAAAATAACGGACTTAACAACCACAATAACGTCAATAATTACTGCAATATTAACGGCTATAACGGCCTTAATAACGGCAATAATAACGATAATAATAACGACAATAAGGGCAATAATAACTGCAATAAAAACGGCAATAATAATGGCAATAACGTCGACAATAATAACGGGAATAACAGCAATAATAACTGTGATATTAAAGGCAATAAAGGCAATAATAATGGCAAAAACATCGGCAATAATAACGGCAATATTAACTGCAATAACGGTCTTATTAACGGCAATAATAAAGGAAATAATAAAGGTAATAATAACGATAATAAGGGCAATAATAACTGCAATAAAAACGACAATAATAATGGCAATAAAGACGGCAATAATAAAGAATATAAAATCAATAATAACTGCAATAACGACATGAAAAACAGCAAAAATAAAGGCAATAATAAAGACAATAACATCAAAAATAACTGCAATAATAATGGCAATAATAACGGCCTTAATAAAGTCAGTAACGTCAATAATAACCGCAATAATAACGGCAATAATAACTGCAATAACGGCCTTAATAACGGCAAAAATAAAGACAATATAAACGGTAATAATATCGATAATAAGGGCAATAATCTCTGCAATAATAACAGCAATAATAATAGCAATAACAACGGCAATAATAAAGACAATATCGTCAATAATAACTGCAATGTTAACGGCAATAACGGCTTAAATAACGGCAATAATAAAGGCAATTTTAACGGTAATAATAAAGGCAATATCGGCAATATTTATGGCAATAATAACGCTAATAATAATCGGAATAAAAACTGCAATAATATAGACAATAACGTCAATAATAACTGCAATAATTACGGCAATAATAATTGCAATAACAACGGCAATGATAACTTCAATAATAACGGCAATAACGGCCTTGTATACGGCAATAATAAAGGCAATAACGGCAATAATATTTGCGAAAACAACGGCAATAAGAACGATAATAATAATGGCAATATCGACGGTAAATATTAAAGACAATAACGTCAATAATAACTTCAATAATAACGGCATTAATAACTGTAATAATGGTCTTAATAACGAGAATAATAAAGGAAATAATAAATGTAATAATAACGATAACAAGGGCAATAACAACTGCAATAAAAACGACAATAATAATGGCAATAACGACGGCAATAAAAAAGAATATAAAATCAATAATAACTGCAATAACGACATGAATAACAGAAAAAATAAAGGCAATAATAACGGTAATAATAAAGATAAAAACGACAATAATAACTGTGATAATAATGGCAATAACGTCAATAATATCCGCAATAATAACGGCAAAAATAACTGCAATCACGGCCTTGATAACGGCAAAAATAAAGAAAATAAAAACGGTAATAATAACGATAAGGTAAGTAATCTCTGCAATAATAACGTCAATAATAACTTCAATAATAACGGCAATGATAACTGCAATAACGGTCTTATTAACGGCAATAATAAAGGAAATAATGAAGGTAATATTAACGATAATAAGGGCAATAATATAGAATATAAAATCAATAATAATTGCAGTAACGACATGAATAACAGCAAAAATAAATTCAATAACAACGGCAATAATAAAGACAATAACATCAAAAATAACTCCGATAATAACGGCAATAATGACGGCCTTAATAAAGACAATAACTTCAATAATAACTGCAACAATAACGGCAATAATACACAAAATATCGGCAATAACAACTGCAATAATTACGGCATTAATGGCCTTAGAAACGGCTATAATAACTGCAATATTAACGGCAATAGCGGCATTAATAACGGCAATAATAAAGGCAATTATAACGGTAATAATAAAAGTAATAACGGCAATAATTATGGCAATAATAAAAATAATAATAGTAGCAATAACGGCAATAATAACTGCAATAATGGTTGCAATAATAATGGCAATATCTTCAATAATAATGGCAATAATAAAAAAAATAATAATAGCAATAATAAGGCCAGTACTAACGGAAATATCGGGCTACATAACAGCAATAATAAGGGCAATAATAACGGTAATAATAAAGACAATAACGGCAATAATAACTGCTATAATTACAGCAATAACGGCCTTAATAATGGCAATAATAAAGGCAATAATACCGGTAATAACAATGGCAAAAATAACGGACTTAACAACCACAATAACGTCAATAATTACTGCAATATTAACGGCTATAACGGCCTTAATAACGGCAATAATAACGATAATAATAACGACAATAAGGGCAATAATAACTGCAATAAAAACGGCAATAATAATGGCAATAACGTCGACAATAATAACGGGAATAACAGCAATAATAACTGTGATATTAAAGGCAATAAAGGCAATAATAATGGCTATAACATCGGCAATAATAACGGCAATGATAACTGCAATAACGGTCTTATTAACGGCAATAATAAAGGAAATAATAAAGGTAATAATAACGATAATAAGGGCAATAATAACTGCAATAAAAACGACAATAATAATGGCAATAAAGACGGCAATAATAAAGAATATAAAATCAATAATAACTGCAATAACGACATGAATAACAGCAAAAATAAAGGCAATAATAAAGACAATAACATCAAAAATAACTGCAATAATAATGGCAATAATAACGGCCTTAATAAAGTCAGTAACGTCAATAATAACTGCAATAATAACGGCAATAATAACTGCAATAACGGCCTTAATAACGGCAAAAATAAAGACAATATAAACGGTAATAATATCGATAATAAGGGCAATAATCTCTGCAATAATAACAGCAATAATAATAGCAATAACAACGGCAATAATAAAGACAATATCGTCAATAATAACTGCAATGTTAACGGCAATAACGGCTTAAATAACGGCAATAATAAAGGCAATTTTAACGGTAATAATAAAGGCAATATCGGCAATATTTATGGCAATAATAACGCTAATAATAATCGGAATAAAAACTGCAATAATATAGACAATAACGTCAATAATAACTGCAATAATTACGGCAATAATAATTGCAATAACAACGGCAATGATAACTTCAATAATAACGGCAATAACGGCCTTGTATACGGCAATAATAAAGGCAATAACGGCAATAATATTTGCGAAAACAACGGCAATAAGAACGATAATAATAATGGCAATATCGACGGTAAATATTAAAGACAATAACGTCAATAATAACTTCAATAATAACGGCATTAATAACTGTAATAATGGTCTTAATAACGAGAATAATAAAGGAAATAATAAATGTAATAATAACGATAACAAGGGCAATAACAACTGCAATAAAAACGACAATAATAATGGCAATAACGACGGCAATAAAAAAGAATATAAAATCAATAATAACTGCAATAACGACATGAATAACAGAAAAAATAAAGGCAATAATAACGGTAATAATAAAGATAAAAACGACAATAATAACTGTGATAATAATGGCAATAACGTCAATAATATCCGCAATAATAACGGCAAAAATAACTGCAATCACGGCCTTGATAACGGCAAAAATAAAGAAAATAAAAACGGTAATAATAACGATAAGGTAAGTAATCTCTGCAATAATAACGTCAATAATAACTTCAATAATAACGGCAATGATAACTGCAATAACGGTCTTATTAACGACAATAATAAAGGAAATAATGAAGGTAATATTAACGATAATAAGGGCAATAATATAGAATATAAAATCAATAATAATTGCAGTAACAACATGAATAACAGCAAAAATAAATGCAATAACAACGGCAATAATAAAGACAATAACATCAAAAATAACTCCGATAATAACGGCAATAATGACGGCCTTAATAAAGACAATAACTTCAATAATAACTGCAACAATAACGGCAATAATATACAAAATATCGGCAATAACAACTGCAATAATTACGGCATTAACGGCCTTAGAAACGGCAATAATAACTGCAATATTAACGGCAATAGCGGCATTAATAACGGCAATAATAAAGGCAATTATAACGGTAATAATAAAAGTAATAACGGCAATAATTATGGCAATAATAAAAATAATAATAGTAGCAATAACGGCAATAATAACTGCAATAATGGTTGCAATAATAACGGCAATATCTTCAATAATAATGGCAATAATAAAAAAAATAATAATAGCAATAATAAGGCCAGTACTAACGGAAAAATGGGGCTACATAACAGCAATAATAAGGGCAATAATAACGGTAATAATAAAGGCATTAACGGCAATAATAACTGCTATAATTACAGCAATAACGGCCTTAATAATGGCAATAATAAAGGCAATAATAACGGTAATAATAATGGCAATAATAACGGACTTAATAACCACAATAACGTCAATAATTACTGCAATATTAACGGCAATAACAGCCTTAATAACGGCAATAATAACGATAATAATAACGACAATAAGGGCAATAATAACTGCAATAAAAACGGCAATAATAATGGCAATAACGTCGACAATAATAACGGGAATAACAGCAATAATAACTGTGAAATTAAAGGCAATAAAGGCAATAATAATGGCAAAAACATCGGCAATAATAACGGCAATGATAACTGCAATAACGGTCTTATTAACGGCAATAATAAAGGAAATAATAAAGGTAATAATAACGATAATAAGGCCAATAATAACTGCAATAAAAACGACAATAATAATGGCAATAAAGACGGCAATAATAAAGAATATAAAATCAATAATAACTGCAATAACGACATGAATAACAGCAAAAATAAAGGCAATAATAAAGACAATAACATCAAAAATAACTGCAATAATAATGGCAATAATAACGGCCTTAATAAAGTCAATAACGTCAATAATAACTGCAATAATAACGGCAATAATAACTGCAATAACGGCCTTAATAACGGCAAAAATAAAGACAATATAAACGGTAATAATATCGATAATAAAGGCAATAATCTCTGCAATAATAACAGCAATAATAATAGCAATAACAACGGCAATAATAAAGACAATAACGTCAATAATAACTGCAATATTAACGGCAATAACGGCTTAAATAACGGCAATAATAAAGGCAATTTTAACGGTAATAATAAAGGCAATATCGGCAATATTTATGGCAATAATAACGCTAATAATAATCGGAATAAAAACTGCAATAATATAGACAATAACGTCAATAATAACTGCAATAATTACGGCAATAATAATTGCAATAACAACGGCAATGATAACTTCAATAATAACGGCAATAACGGCCTTGTATACGGCAATAATAAAGGCAATAACGGCAATAATATTTGCGAAAACAACGGCAATAAGAACGATAATAATAATGGCAATATCGACGGTAAATATTAAAGACAATAACGTCAATAATAACTTCAATAATAACGGCATTAATAACTGTAATAATGGTCTTAATAACGAGAATAATAAAGGAAATAATAAATGTAATAATAACGATAACAAGGGCAATAACAACTGCAATAAAAACGACAATAATAATGGCAATAACGACGGCAATAAAAAAGAATATAAAATCAATAATAACTGCAATAACGACATGAATAACAGAAAAAATAAAGGCAATAATAACGGTAATAATAAAGATAAAAACGACAATAATAACTGTGATAATAATGGCAATAACGTCAATAATATCCGCAATAATAACGGCAAAAATAACTGCAATCACGGCCTTGATAACGGCAAAAATAAAGAAAATAAAAACGGTAATAATAACGATAAGGTAAGTAATCTCTGCAATAATAACGGCAATAACGACTATAATAACGGCATTAATTAAGACAAAAAGGCAATAATAACTGCAATAATAACGGCAATATAAACGACATTAATGTCAATTATAAAAGCAATAATTACGGCAATAATAAATTCAATAATGGCAATAATATTGGCAAAAACAACGGCAATAAGAACGGCAATAATGAAGGCAATATCGACGGCAATATTAAAGATAATAACGTCAATAATAACTTCAATAATAACGGCAATGATAACTGCAATAACGGTCTTATTAACGGCAATAATAAAGGAAATAATGAAGGTAATATTAACGATAATAAGGGCAATAATATAGAATATAAAATCAATAATAATTGCAGTAACGACATGAATAACAGCAAAAATAAATGCAATAACAACGGCAATAATAAAGACAATAACATCAAAAATAACTCCAATAATAACGGCAATAATGACGGCCTTAATAAAGACAATAACGTCAATAATATCTGCAATAATAACGGCAATAACGGGCTTAGCAAGGGCAATTATAAATGGATAAAAACGGCAATAATAAAAGCTATAATAACGGTAATAATAAAGGCAATAACTGCAATAATGGTTGCAATAATGGTTGCAATAATAACGGCAATATCTTCAATAATAATGGCAATTATAAAGACAATAATAATAGCAATAATATGGCCAGTAAAAACGGCAATATCGGGCTACATAACAGCAATAATAAGGGCAATAATAACGCTAATAAAAAAGGCAATAACGGCAATAATAATGGCAATAACAACGGCAATGAGAGCGCCAATAATAATTGCAATAATAACGGCAACAATAACGTTAATAATGTAGCAATAACGAGAATAAAAAAGGCAATATCAACGGTTATAATAACGGCAATACTAAAGAGAATAACGGCAATAAAAATGGCAATAACAACGGCAATAATAAAGACAATAACGTCAATAATAACTGTTATAATAACGGCAATAACGGCTTTAATAATGGCAATAATAAAGGCAATAAAAAGGCCAGTAATAACTGCAATATCGGCCTACATATGGGCAATAATAACTGCAATATTAACGGCAATATCAGCATTAATAACGGCAATAATAAAGGCAATAAAATGGCCAGTAATAATTGCAATATCGACCTACATAACGGCAATAATAACTGCAATATTAACGGCAATAACGGCATTAATAACGGCAATAATAAAGGCAATTATAACGGCAATAATAAAGGTAATAATAATGGCAACATCGACTGCAATATTAAAGACAATAACGTCAATAATAACGGCAATAATAACTGCAATAACGGTCTTAATAACGGCAAAAATAAAGACAATATAAACGGTAATAATATCGATAATAAAGGCAATAATCTCTGCAATAATAACAGCAATAATAATAGCAATAACAACAGCAATAATAAAGACAATATCGTCAATAATAACTGCAATATTAACGGTAATAACGGCATAAATAACGGCAATAATAAAGGCAATTTTAACGGTAATAATAAAGGCAAAATCGGCAATATTTATGGCAATAATAACGCTAATAATAATCGGAATAAAAACTGGAATAATAAAGACAATAACGTCAATAATAACTGCAATAATTACGGCAATAATAATTGAAATAACAACGGCAATGATAACTGCAATAATAACGGCAATAACGGCCTTGTATACGGCAATAATAAAGGCAATAACGGCAATAATATTTGCGAAAACAACGGCAATAAGGACGGTAATAATAATTGCAATATCGACGGTAAATATTAAAGACAATAATGTCAATAATAACTTCAATAATAACGGCATTAATAACTGTAATAATGGTCTTAATTACGAGAATAATAAAGGAAATAATAAATGTAATAATAACGATAACAAGGGCAATAACAACTGCAATAAAAACGACAATAATAATGGCAATAACGACGGCAATAAAAAAGAATATAAAATCAATAATAACTGCAATAACGACATGAATAACAGAAAAAATAAAGGCAATAATAACGGTAATAATAAAGAAAATAACGACAATACTAACTGTGATAATAATGGCAATAACGTCAATAATATCCGCAATAATAACGGCAAAAATAACTGCAATCACGGCCTTGATAACGGCAAAAATAAAGAAAATAAAAACGGTAATAGTAACGATAAGGTAAGTAATCTCTGCAATAATAACGTCAATAATAACTTCAATAATAACGGCAATGATAACTGCAATAACGGTCTTATTAACGGCAATAATAAAGGAAATAATGAAGGTAATATTAACGATTATAAGGGCAATAATATAGAATATAAAATCAATAATAATTGCAGTAACGACATGAATAACAGCAAAAATAAATGCAATAACAACGGCAATAATAAAGACAATAACATCAAAAATAACTCCGATAATAACGGCAATAATGACGGCCTTAATAAAGACAATAACTTCAATAATAACTGCAACAATAACGGCAATAATATACAAAATATCGGCAATAGCAACTGCAATAATTACGGCATTAACGGCCTTAGAAACGGCAATAATAACTGCAATATTAACGGCAATAGCGGCATTAATAACGGCAATAATAAAGGCAATTATAACGGTAATAATAAAAGTAATAACGGCAATAATTATGGCAATAATAAAAATAATAATAGTAGCAATAACGGCAATAATGGTTGCAATAATGGTTGCAATAATAACGGCAATATCTTCAATAATAATGGCAATTATAAAGACAATAATAATAGCAATAATATGGCCAGTAAAAACGGCAATATCGGGCTACATAACAGCAATAATAAGGGCAATAATAACGCTAATAAAAAAGGCAATAACGGCAATAATAATGGCAATAACAACGGCAATGAGAGCGCCAATAATAATTGAATTAATAACGGCAACAATAACGTTAATAATGTAGCAATAACGAGAATAAAAAAGGCAATATCAACGGTTATAATAACGGCAATACTAAAGTGAATAACGGCAATAAAAATGGCAATAACAACGGCAATAATAAAGACAATAACGTCAATAATAACTGTTATAATAACGGCAATAACGGCTTTAATAATGGCAATAATAAAGGCAATAAAAAGGTCAGTAATAACTGCAATATCGACCTACATAACGGCAATAATAACTGCAATATTAACGGCTATAACCGCATTAATAACGGCAATAATAAAGGCAATTATAACGGTAATAATAAAGGCAATAACAGCAATAATTATAGCAATAATAACGGTAATAATAAAGGCGATAACGGCTATAATAATGGCAATAACAAGGGCAATGAGAGCGCCAATAATAATTGCAATAATAACGGCAACAATGACGTTAATAATGTAGCAATAACGAGAAAAAAAAGCCAATATCAACGGTTATAATAACTGCAATAATAAAGACAATAACGTCAATAATAACTATTATAATAACGGCAATAACGGCTTTAATAATGGCAATAATAAAGGCAATAAAAAGGCCAGTAATAACCGCAATATCGGCCTACATAACGGCAATAATAACTGCAATATTAACCGCAATAACGGCATTAATATCTGCAATAAAAACGGCAATAATAATGGCAATAACGTCGAAAATATTAAGGACAAAGACGGCAATAATAACTGTGATATTAACGGCAATAACGGCATTAATAACGGCAATAATAAAGGCAATTATAACGGTAATAATAAAGGCAATAACGCCAATAATTATGGCAATAATAACGGCAATAATAACGGCAATAACGGCAATAATAGTAGCAATAACAACGGCAATGAGAGCGCCAATAATAATTGCAATAATAACGGCAACAATAACGTTAATAATGTAGCAAAAACGAGAATAAAAAAGACAATATCAACGGTTATAATAACGGCAATACTAAAGAGAATAACGGCAATAAAAATGGCAATAACAACGGCAATAATAAAGACAATAACGTCAATAATAACTGTTATAATAACGGCAATAACGGCTTTAATAATGGCAATAATAAAGGCAATAAAAAGGCCAGTAATAACCGCAATATCGGCCTACATAACGGCAATAATTACTGCAATATTAACGGCAATAACGGCATTAATAACGGGAATAATAAAGGCAATTTCAACGGTAATAATAAAGGCAATAATGGCAATAATATTGGCAAAAACAACGGCGATAAGAACGGCAATAATGAAGGCAATATCGACGGCAATATTAAAGATAATAACGTCAATAATAACTTCAATAATAACGGCAATGATAACTGCAATAATGGTCTTATTAGCGGCAATAATAAAGGAAATAATGAAGGTAATATTAACGATAATAAGGGCAATAATAACTGCAATAAAGACGACAATAATAATGGCAATTACGAAGGCAATAATAAAGAATATAAAATCAATAATAATTGCAGTAACGACATGAATAACAGCAAAAATAAATGCAATAACAACGGCAATAATAAAGACAATAACATCAAAAATAACTCCAATAATAAAGGCAATAATGACGGCCTTAATAAAGCCAATAACTTCAATAATAACTGCAACAATAACGGCAATAATATACAAAATATCGACAATGGCAACTGCAATAATTACGGCAATAACGGCCTTAGCAACGGCAATAATAAAGGAATAATAACGGCAATAATAATAGCAATAATAACGGTAACAATAACGTTAATATGTGGAATAATATCTGCAATAATAACGGCAATAATAATGGCAATAATAAAGGCAATAAAAAGGCTAGTAATAACTGCAATATCGGCCTACATAACGGCAATAATAACTGCAATAATAACGGCCTTAATAAAGACAATAACGTCAATAATATCTGCAATAATAACGGCAATAACGGGCTTAGCAAGGGCAATTATAAATGGATAAAAACGGCAATAATAAAAGCTATAATAACGGTAATAATAAAGGCAATAACGGCAATAATAACTGCAATAATGGTTGCAATAATGGTTGCAATAATAACGGCAATATCTTCAATAATAATGGCAATTATAAAGACAATAATAATAGCAATAATATGGCCAGTAAAAACGGCAATATCGGGCTACATAACAGCAATAATAAGGGCAATAATAATGGTAATAAAAAAGGCAATAACGGCAATAATAATGGCAATAACAACGGCAATGAGAGCGCCAATAATAATTGCAATAATAACGGCAACAATAACGTTAATAATGTAGTAATAACGAGAATAAAAAAGGCAATATCAACGGTTATAATAACGGCAATACTAAAGAGAATAACGGCAATAAAAATGGCAATAACAACGGCAATAATAAAGACAATAACGTCAATAATAACTGTTATAATAACGGCAATAACGGCTTTAATAATGGCAATAATAAAGGCAATAAAAAGGTCAGTAATAACTGCAATATCGACCTACATAACGGCAATAATAACTGCAATATTAACGGCTATAACCGCATTAATAACGGCAATAATAAAGGCAATTATAACGGTAATAATAAAGGCAATAACAGCAATAATTATAGCAATAATAACGGTAATAATAAAGGCGATAACGGCTATAATAATGGCAATA
Organism: Dolichovespula saxonica; assembly: GCA_911387935.1. NCBI lineage: Eukaryota > Metazoa > Arthropoda > Insecta > Hymenoptera > Vespidae > Dolichovespula > Dolichovespula saxonica. The sequence goes on along the minus strand of CAJVQX010000003.1, from coordinate 435,083 downwards.
ACAAGGGCAATGAGAGCGCCAATAATAATTGCAATAATAACGGCAACAATGACGTTAATAATGTAGCAATAACGAGAAAAAAAAGCCAATATCAACGGTTATAATAACTGCAATAATAAAGACAATAACGTCAATAATAACTATTATAATAACGGCAATAACGGCTTTAATAATGGCAATAATAAAAGCAATAAAAAGGCCAGTAATAACCGCAATATCGGCCTACATAACGGCAATAATAACTGCAATATTAACCGCAATAACGGCATTAACATCTGCAATAAAAACGGCAATAATAATGGCAATAACGTCGAAAATATTAAGGACAAAGACGGCAATAATAACTGTGATATTAACGGCAATAACGGCATTAATAACGGCAATAATAAAGGCAATTATAACGGTAATAATAAAGGCAATAACGTCAATAATAACTTCAATAATAACGGCAATAATAACTTCAATAACGGCCTAAATAACGGCAAAAATAAAGAAAATAAAAACGGTAATAATAACGATAAGGTCAGTAATCTTTGCAAAAATAACGTCAATAATAACTGCAATAATAACGGCAATAACGACCATAATAACGGCATTAATTAAGACAAAAAGGCAATAATAACTGCAATATTAACGGCAATATAAACGACATTAATGTCAATTATAAATGCAATAATTACGGCAATAATAAATTCAATAATGGCAATAATATTGGCAAAAACAACGGCAATAAGAACGACAATAATGAAGGCAATATCGACGCCAATATTAAAGACAATAACGTCAATAATAACTTCAATAATAACGGCAATGATAACTGCAATAACGGTCTTATTAACGGCAATAATAAAGGAAATAATAAAGGTAATAATAACGGTAATAAGGCCAATAATAACTGCAATAAAAACGACAATAATAATGGCAATAAAGACGGCAATAATAAAGAATATAAAATCAATAATAACTGCAATAACGACATGAAAAACAGCAAAAATAAAGGCAACAATAAAGACAATAACATCAAAAATAACTGCAATAATAATGGCAATAATAACGGCCTTAATAAAGTCAGTAACGTCAATAATAAATGCAATAATAACGGCAATAATAACTGCAATGACTGCCTTAATAACGGCGAAAATAAAGACAATAAAAACGGTAATAATAACTATGATAGGGGCAATAATCTCTGCAATAATAACGGCAATAATAATGGCAATAATAACGGCAATAATAAAGAAAATTACGTTAATAATAACTGTTATAATAACGGTAATAACGGCTTTAATAATGGCAATAATAAAGGCAATAAAAAGGATAGTAATAACTGCAATATCGGCCTACATAACGGCAATAATAACTGCAATAATAACGGCCTTAATAAAGACAATAACGTCAATAATATCTGCAATAATAACGGCAATAACGGGCTTAGCAAGGGCAATTATAAATGGATAAAAACGGCAATAATAAAAGCTATAATAACGGTAATAATAAAGGCAATAACGCCAATAATAACTGCAATAATGGTTGCAATAATAACGGCAATATCTTCAATAATAATGGCAATTATAAAGACAATAATAATAGCAATAATATGGCCAGTAAAAACGACAATATCGGGCTACATAACAGCAATAATAAGGGCAATAATAACGCTAATAAAAAAGGCAATAATGGCAATAATAATGGCAATAACAACGGCAATGAGAGCGCCAATAATAATTGCAATAATAACGGCAACAATAACGTTAATAATGTAGCAATAACGAGAATAAAAAATGCAATATCAACGGTTATAATAACGGCAATACTAAAGAGAATAGCGTCAATAAAAATGGCAATAACAACGGCAATACTAAAGACAATAACATCAATAATAACTGCTATAATAACGGCAATAACGGCTTTAATAATGGCAATAATAAAGGCAAAAATAACGGTTATAGTAATGGCAATAATAACGGACTTAATAACGACAATGACGTCAATAATTACTGCAATATTAACGGCAATAACGGCCTTAATAACGGCAATAATATCAATAATAATAACGACAATAAGGGCAATAATAACTGCAATAAAAACGGCAATAATTATGGCAAAAAGTCGACATTATTAAAGACAAAAACAGCAATAATAACTGAGATATTAAAGGCAATAAAGGCAATAATAATGGCAATAACAACGGCAATAATAAAGGTAATAATAATGGCAACATCGACTGCAATATTAAAACCAATAACGTCAATAATAACGGCAATAAAAACGGCAATAATAACTGCTATAACGGTCTTAAAAACGGCAATAATAAAGGAAATAATAAAGGTAATAATAACGATAATAAGGGCAATAATATCTGCAATAAAAACGACAATAATAATGGCAATAACGACTGCAATAATAAAGAATATAAAATCAATAATAACTGCAATAACGAAATGAATAACAGCAAAAATAAAGGCAATAATAACGGCAATAATATCTGCTATAATTACGAAAATAACGGCCTTAATAACGACAATAACTTCAACAATATCCGCATTAATAACGGCAATATTAACTGCAATAACGGCCTTAATAACGGCAAAAATAAAGACAATAAAAACGGTAATATTAATGATAATAAGGGCAAAAATCTCTGCAATAATAACGGCAATAATAAAAGAAATAACAACGGCAATAATAAAGACAATAACGTCAATAATAACTTTAATAATGTTAATAATAAAGGCAATAATAACGCTAATATTAACCGGAATAAAAACGGCAATAATAAAGACAATAACGTTAATAATAACTGCAATAATAACGGAAATAACGATAATAAAAACGGCAATAATTAGGACAATAAAGGCAATAATAACTGCAATAATAACGGCAATATAAACGACATTAATGTCAATAATAACTGAAATAACTACGGCAATAACGGCCTTAACAGCGGCAATAATAAAGGAATAATAACGGAATTAATAAAAGCAATAATAACGGTAATAACGATCATAATAACGGCAATAATTAAGACAATAAATGCAATAATTACTGCAATAATAACGGCAATATAAATGACATTAATGTCAATATTAAATTCAATAATTACGTCAATTATAATTGCAATAACAACGGCAATGATAACTGCAATAATAACTGCAATAACGGCCTTGAATACGGCACTAATAAAGGCAATAACGGCAATAATATTTACAAAAACAACGGCAATAAGAACAGAAATAATAAAGGCAATATCGACGGCAATATTAAAGATAATAACGTCAATAATAACTTCAATAATAACGGCAATAATAACTGCAATAACGGCCTTAATATCGGCAAAAATAAAGACAATAAAAACGGTAATAATATCGGCAATAAGGGCAATAATCCCTGCAATAATAACTGCAATAATAATAGCAATAACAACGGCAATAACAAAGACAATAACGTCAATAATAACTGTTATAATAACGGCAATAACGGCTTTAATAATGGCAATAAAAAAGGCAATAATAACGCTACTAATAAACGGAATAAAAACTGGAATAATAAAGACAATAACGTCAATAATAACTGCAATAATAACGGCAATAACGATAATTATAACGGCAATAATTAAGACAATAAAGGCAATAATAACTGCAATAATAACGGCAATATAAACGACATTAATGTCATTAATAAATACAATATTTACGGCAATGATAACTGCAATAATAACGGCAATATCGGCCTTGAATACGGCAATAATAAAGGCAAAAACGGCAATAATATTTGCAAAAACAACGGCAATAATAACGGCAATAATAAAGGCAATATCGACGGCAATATTAAAGATAATAACGTCAATAATAACTTCAATAATAACAGCAATAATAACTGCAATAACGGCCTTAATATCGGCAAAAATAAAGACAATAAAAACGGTAATAATATCGGCAATAAGGGCAATATTCTCTGCAATAATAATAGCAATAACAACGGCAATAACAAAGACAATAACGTCAATAATAACTGTTATAATAACGGCAATAACGGCTTTAATAATGGCAATAATAAAGGCAATAATAACGCTAATAATGAACGGAATAAAAACTGGAATAATAAAGAAAATAACGTCAATGGTAACTGCAAAAAAAACGACAATAATAATGGCAATTACGAAGGTAATAATAAAGAATATAAAATCAATAATAATTGCAGTAACGACATTAATAACAGCAAAAATAAATGCAATAACAACGGCAATAATAAAGACAATAACATCAAAAATAACTCCAATAATAAAGGCAATAATGACGGCCTTAATAAAGACAATAACTTCAATAATAACTGCAACAATAACGGCAATAATATACAAAATATCGGCACTAGCAACTGCAATAATTACGGCAATAACGGCCTTAGCAACGGCAATAATAAAGGAATAATAACGGCAATAATAATAGCAATAATAACGGTAACAATAACGTTAATATGTGGAATAATATCTACAATAATAACGGCTATAACGGCTTTAATAATGGCAATAATAAAGGCAATAAAAAGGCCAGTAATAACTGCAATATCGGCCTACATAACAGCAAAAATAAATGCAAAAATAACGGCAATAATAAAAAAAAACGATAATAATAACTACTATAATTACGGCAATAACGTCAATAATATCCGCAATAATAACGGCAATAATAACTGCAATAAGGGCCTTAATAACGGTAAAAATAAAGACAAAAAAAACGGTAATAATAACTGTAATAGGGGCAATAATCTCTGCAATAATAACGGCTATAATAATGGCAATAACAACGGCAATAATAAAGACAATAACGTCAATAATAACTGTTATAATAACGGCAATTACGGCTTTAATAATGGCAATAATAAAGGCAATAAAAAGGCCAGTAATAACTGCAATATAAAGATAATTAGGGCAATTATAACTGCAATAATAACAGCAATATTAACGGCAATTATAATGTAATAACAACGTCAATAATAACGACAATTCTAAAGACAATAACGGCAATAATAATGGCAATAACTACGGCAATATTAAAAAAATATCGGCAATAATAATGGCAAAAATTATGGCAATAAGATTGGCAAAAATAACGGTAATACTAAAGAAAATAACGGCAATAATAACTGCAATAATAATAATAATAATAACGGCAATAATAAAGATATTAACGCCAATAATAACTGCAGTTAGAATAGCAATAACAACTGCAATAACGGCATTAATAACGACATTAATAAATGGAAGAATAGCGGTAATAACTACGAAAATAAGGGCAATAATAACTGCAATAATAACGGTAATAATAACGGCAATAACAACGACAATATCGACAAAAATAACGGCAATAATATTGGCAATATCGGTCTAAATAACGGCCATATTAATTGCAAAAATAACGGCAATGATTTCCTTATTAACGGCAATAATAACTGCAGTAATAACGGCAATAACAGCCTTAATAACGGCAATAATAAGTGCAAAATTAACGGCAATAACGGCATGATTAATGGCAATAATATAGGCAATAATAAGCATAATAATAATTGCAATATCAACGGCCATAATGAGGACAATATCGACAATAATAACTGCATATTCATGACAATAATAACGGCAAAATCTTCAATAATAATGGCAATAATTAAGGCAATAATAACGCCAAAATTATGGCAAAAATGAGGCAATAATATTGGCAAATATAACGGCAATAAAACAGAAAATAACGGCAATAATAACTGCAATAATTATGGCAATAATAACGGCAATAATAAAGATATTAACACCTATAATAACTGCAATAGTAATAGCAATAACAACTGCAATAACAGCTTTAATAACGACATTAATAAAGGGTATAATAGCGCTAATAATAACGAAAATAAGCGCAATATTAACTGCTATAATAACGGTAATAATAATGGCAATAACAACGGCAATACTAAAGACAATAACTGCAGTAATAAAGGCAATAACAACTACAATAATAACGGCAATACTAAAGACAATACCGGCAATAATAATGGCAATAATAAAGACAATAACGACAATAAGTTCTGTAATAATAACGGTAATAACAAAGGTAATAGAGGCAGTAGAAATGGCAATATCAACAGCTATAATAACGTCAATAATATAGACAATAACGGCAATAATATCTGCAATAATAACGCCAATAGCGGCCTTAATAATGGCATTTATAAAGGCAATAATAACGGCAATATTTACGAAATAACGGCAATAATAACTGCAATAATAATGGCCATAAAAATGGCAATAATAACGGCAATAACGGCCTCAACAATGGCAATCATAAAGGCAATATCTACGGCAATAATAAAGACAATAAAGACAATAATAACTGCAATAATAGCGGCAATAATAACGATAATAATAACAACAATAAAGGCAATAATAACTGCAATAAAAACGAAAATAATAATGGCAATAATGACGGCAATAATAAAGAATATAAAACTAATAATAACTGAAATAACGACATGAATAACAGCAAATATAAAGGCAATAATAACGGCAATAATAAATAAAATAACAGCAATAATAACTGCTACAATTACGGCAATAACGGCCTTAATAATGGCAATAATTAAGACAATAAAGGCAATAATAACTGCAGTAATAACGGCAATATAAACGACATTAATATCAATAATAAATGCAATAATTACGGCAATAATAATTGCAATAACAACGGCAATGATAACTGCAATAATAACGGCAATAACGGCCTTGATTACGGCAATAATAAAGGCATTAACGGCAATAATATTTGCAAAATCAACGGCTATAATAAAGGTAATAATAAAGGCAATATTCACGGCACTAATAAAGACAATAACGTCAATATTAACTTCAATAATATCGGCAATAATAACTGCAATAACGGTTTTAATAACGGCAATAATAAAGGAAATAGTAAAGGTAATATTAACGATAATAAGGGCAATAATAACTGCAATAAAAACGGCAATAATAATGGCAATAACAACGGTAATAATTACGATAATAAGGGCAATAATCTCTGAAATAATAACGGCAATAATAATAGCAATAACAATGGCAATAATAAAGTCAATAACGTCAATAATAAATGCAATAATAACGGCAATATAAAAGACATTAATGTCAATAATAAATGCAATAATTACGGCAATAAAAATTGCAATAACAACGGCAATGATGACTGCAATAATAACGGCAATAACGGCTTTAATAATGGCAATAATAAAGGCAATAATAAAGGCAATAATAACGCTAATAATAATCGCAATAACAATGGCAATATTAAAGACAATATCGGCAATAATAACTGCAATAATAATGTCAATATTAACGGCATTAACTGCCTTAATAATGGCAATAATAAAGGCAATAATAACGGTAATAATAATGGCAATAATAACGGACTTAATAACGACAATAACGTCAATAATTACTGCAATATTAACGGCAATAACGGCCCTAATAACGGCAATAATAACGATAATAATAACGACAATAAGGGCAATAATAACTACAAAAAAACGGCAATAATAATGGCAATAACTTCGACAATAATAAAGACAAAAACGGAAATAATATCTGTGATATTAAAGGCAATAAAGGCAATAATAATGGCAATAACAACGGCAATAAAAACGGCAATAATAAAGGTAATAATATGGCAATATCGACGGCAATATTAAAGACAATAACGTCAATAATAACTTCAATAATAACGGCAATAATAACTGTAATAATGGTCTTAATAACGACAATAATAAAGGAAAAAATAAAGGTAATAATAACGATAACATAGGCAATAACAACTGCAATAAAAACGACAATAATAATGGCAATAACGACGGCAATAATAAAGAATATAAAATCAATAATAACTGCAATAACGACATGAAAAACAGCAAGAATAAAGGCAATAATAAAGACAATGGCATAAAAAATAACTGCAATAATAACGGCAATAATAACGGCCTTAATAAAGTCAGTAACGTCAATAATAAATGCAATAATAACGGCAATAATAACTGCAATGACTGCCTTAATAACGGCGAAAATAAAGATAATAAAAACGGTAATAATAACTATGATGGGGGCAATAATCTCTGCAATAATAACGGCAATAATAATGGCAATAATAAAGGCAATAAAAAGGCTAGTAATAACTGCAATATCGGCCTACATAACGCCAATAATAACTGCAATAATAACGGCCTTAATAAATACAATAACGTCAATAATATCTGCAATAATAACGGCAATAACGGGCTTAGCAAGGGCAATTATAAATGGATAAAAACGGCAATAATAAAAGCTATAATAACGGTAATAATAAAGGCAATAACGGCAATAATAACTGCAATAATGGTTGCAATAATGGTTGCAATAATAACGGCAATATCTTCAATAATAATGGCAATTATAAAGACAATAATAATAGCAATAATATGGCCAGTAAAAACGGCAATATCGGGCTACATAACAGCAATAAGAAGGGCAATAATAACGCTAATAAAAAAGGCAATAACGGCAATAATAATGGCAATAACAACGGCAATGAGAGCGCCAATAATAATTGCAATAATAACGGCAACAATAACGTTAATAATGTAGCAATAACGAGAATAAAAAAGGCAATATCAACGGTTATAATAACGGCAATACTAAAGAGAATAACGGCAATAAAAATGGTAATAACAACGGCAATAATAAAGACAATAACGTCAATAATAACTGTTATAATAACGGCAATAACGGCTTTAATAATGGCAATAATAAAGGCAATAAAAAGGCCAGTAATAACTGTAATATCGGCCTTCATATCGGCAATAATAACTGCAATATTAACGGCAATATCAGCATTAATAACGGCAATAATAAAGGCAATAAAAAGGCCAGTAATAATTGCAATATCGGCCTACATAACGGCAATAATAACTGCAATATTAACGGCTATAACCGCATTAATAACGGCAATAATAAAGGCAATTATAACGGTAATGATAAAGGCAATAACGCCAATAATTATGGCAATAATAACGGCAATAATAACGGCAATAACGGCAATAATAGTAGCAATAACAACGGCAATGAGAGCGCCAATAATAATTGCAATAAAAGCGGCAACAATAACGTTAATAATGTAGCAAAAACGAGAATAAAAAAGGCATTAACGACGGTTATAATAACGGCAATACTAAAGAGAATAACGGTAATAATAATGGCAATAACAACGGCAATAATAAAGACAATAACGGCAATAATAACTGCAATAATAATGGCAATAATAACGGCAATAACTGCCTTAATAATGGCAATAACAACGGCAATTATAAAGACAATACTAAAGACAATAGCGTCAATAATAATGGGAATAACAACGGCAATAGTAACCGCAATAATAAAGACAATAACGGCAATAATAACTGCTATAATTACGGCAATAACGGCCTTAATAACGGCAATAATAACAATAATAATAACGTCAATGAGGGCAATAATAACTGCAATAAAAACTACAGTAATATCGGCAATAACGTAGACAATAATAAAGACATAAACGGCAATAATGACTGTGATATTAAAGGCAATAAAGGCAATAATAATGACAATAACAACGGCAATAATAACGGCAATAATAAAAGTAATAATAATGGCAACATCGACTGCAATATTAAAGCCAATAACGTCAATATTAACTTCAATAGTAACGGCAATAATAACTGCATTAACGGTCTTATTAACGGCAATAATAAAGGAAATAATGAAGGTAATATTAACGCTAATAATAATCGGAATAAAAACTGCAATAATATAGACAATAACGTCAATAATAACTGCAATAATTACGGCAATAATAATTGCAATAACAAAGGCAATGATAACTGCAATAATAACGGCAATAACGGCCTTGTATACGGCAATAATAAAGGCAATAACGGCAATAATATTTTCGAAAACAACAGCAATATGAACTATAATAATAATGGCAATATCGACGGTAAATATTAAAGACAATAACGTCAATAATAACTTCAATAATAACGGCATTAATAACTGTAATAATGGTCTTAATTACGAGAATAATAAAGGAAATAATAAATGTAATAATAACGATAACAAGGGCAATAACAACTGCAATAAAAACGACAATATTAATGGCAATAACGACGGCAATAACAACTGCAATAAAAACGACAATATTAATGGCAATAACGACGGCAATAAAAAAGAATATAAAATCAATAATAACTGCAATAACTGCCTGAATAACAGCAAAAATAAAGGCAATAATAACGGTAATAATAAGGAAAAAAACGACAATAATAACTGTGATAATAATGGCAATAACGTCAATAATATCCGCAATAATAACGGCAAAAATAACTGCAATCACGGCCTTGATAACGGCAAAAATAAAGAAAATAAAAACGGTAATAATAACGATAAGGTCAGTAATCTCTGCAATAATAACGGCAATAATAATAGCAACAACAACGGCTACAATAAAGACAATAACGTCAATAATAACTGGAATAATAACGGCAATAACGACCATAATAACGGCATTAATTAAGACAAAAAGGCAATAATTACTGCAATAGTAACGGCAATATAAACGACATTAATGTCAATTATAAATGCAATAATTACGGCAATAATAAATTCAATAATGGCAATAATATTGGCAAAAACAACGGCAATAAGAACGGCAATAATGAAAGCAATACCGACGGCAATATTAAAGATAATAACGTCAATAATAACTTCAATAATAAAGGCAATGATAAATGCAATAACGGTCTTATTAACGGCAATAATAAAGGAAATGATGAAGGTAATATTAACGATAATAAGGGCAATAATAACTGCAATAAAAACGACAATAATAATGGCAATTACGAAGATAATAATAAAGAATATAAAATCAATAATAATTGCAGTAACGACATGAATAACAGCAAAAATAAATGCAATAACAACGGCAATAATAAAGACAATAACATCAAAAATAACTCCAATAATAAAGGCAATAATGACGGCCTTAATAAAGACAATAACTTCAATAATAACTGCAACAATAACGGCAATAATATACAAAATATCGGCAATAGCAACTGCAATAATTACGGCAATAACGGCCTTAGCAACGGCAATAATAAAGGAATAATAACGGCAATAATAATAGCAATAATAACGGTAATAATAACGTTAATATGTGGAATAATATCTGCAATAATAACGGCTATAACGGCTTTAATAATGGCAATAATAAAGGCAATAAAAAGGCCAGTAATAACTGCAATATCGGCCTACATAACGGCAATAATAACTGCAATATTAACGGCAATAACGGCATTAATAACGGCAATAATAAAGGCATTTATAACGGTAATAATAAAAGTAATAACGGCAATAATTATGGCAATAATAAAAATAATAATAGTAGCAATAACGGCAATAATAACTGCAATAATGGTTGCAATAATAACGGCAATATCTTCAATAATAATGGCAATAATAAAAATAATAATAATAGCAATAATAAGGCCAGTAATAACGGCAATATCGGGCTACATAACAGCAATAATAAGGGCAATAATAACGGTAATAATAAAGACAATAACGGCAATAATAACTGCTATAATTACGGCAATAACGGCCTTAATAATGGCAATAATAAAGGCAATAATACCGGTAATAACAATGGCAAAAATAACGGACTTAACAACTACAATAACGTCTATAATTACTGCAATATTAACGGCAATAACGGCCTTAATAACGGCAATAATAACGATAATAATAACGACAATAAGGGCAATAATAACTGCAATAAAAACTACAATATTAACGGCAATAACGTAGACAATAATAAAGACAAAAACGGCTATAAAAACTGTGATATTAAAGGCAATAAAGGCAATAATAATGGCAATAACAACGGCAATAATAACGGCAATAATAAAGGTAATAATAAAGGCAATATCGACGGCACTAATAAAGACAATAACGTCAATAATAACTTCAATAATAACGGCAATAATAACTGCAATAACGGTTTTAATAACGGCAATAATAAAGGAAATAGTAAAGGTAATATTAACGATAATAAGGGCAATAATTACTGCAATAAAAACGGCAATAAAAACGGCAATATTAACGATAATAAGGGCAATAAAAACTGCAATAATGACGGCAAAAATAACGGCAATAATAATGGCAATAATAACGACAATAATAATGGCAATATCAACGGCAATAATAAAGACAATAACGGTAATAATAACTGCTGTATTTGCGGCAATAACAGCCTCAATAATGACAAAAATAAAGGCATTAATAACGGTAATAATAATGGCAATAATAACGGTAATAATAACGATAATAAGGGAAATAATAACTGCAATAATAACGGCAAAAATGAGGGCAATTATAACGGTAATAATAACGATAAGAAGGGAAATAATAACTGCAATAATGAAGGTAATAATAAAGGCAATAATAACGGCAATACTATAGACACTAACGGCAATAATAATGCCAATATCAGCGGCAGTAATAACGGCAATATTTAAGACAAAATCGGCAATAATATCGGCTTAACCGGCCATAATAATGGCAATAATATAGGCGGTAATAATAATGGTAATAATAATGGCAATAATAATGGCAATAAAAATAGCAATAACAAAGGCAATAATAAAGACAATAACGTCAATAATAACTGCGATAATAAAGGCAATAACAGCAACAATATCTGCAATAATGACGGCAATAACGGCCTTAATAATGGCAATAATAAAGGCAATAATAACGCTAGTTATTATGGCAATAATATGGGCAATTATAACATCAATAAAGTCAATAATATCTGCAATAATAAGGGCAATAGTAAGTGCAATAATAATGGCAATAATAAAGGCAATAATAAATGCAATAATAAAGACAATATCGGCAATAATAACGGCAATAATTACGGCAATAATCATTCCAATAACGGCAGTAACAACGACAAAAATAAAGTTTATAATAATGGTAATAATAACAATAATAATAATAACAGTAATAATAATGGTAATAATAATAAAGGTAATATCGGCTATAAAAATAGCAATAATAATGGAGAGAACAACGGCAATAATAATTACAATAACGTTAATAATAACTGCAATAATTACGGCAATAACCACGGCAATAACGGCATTCATAACAACGGGCAATAAGGGCAATAATAACGGTAATAATAAAGATAATAAGGGCAATAATAACTACAATAATCACGGCAAAAATAATGGCAATAATAATGGTAATAATAATCACAATAACAACAGCAATAATAAAGACAATAACGTCATTAATAACTGTTATAATAACGGCAATAACGGCTTTAATAATGGCAATAATAAAGGCAATAAAAAGGCCAGTAATAACCGCAATATCGGCCTACATAACGGCAATAATTACTGCAATATTAACGGCAATAACGGCATTAATAACGGGAATAATAAAGGCAATTTCAACGGTAATAATAAAGGCAATATCGGCAATATTTATGGCAATAATAACGCTAATAATAATCGGAATAAAAACTGGAATAATAAAGACAATAACGTCAATAATAACTGCAATAATTACGGCAATAATAATTGCAATAACAACGGCAATGATAACTGCAATAATAACGGCAATAACGGCCTTGTATACGGCAATAATAAAGGCAATAACGGCAATAATATTTTCGAAAACAACAGCAATAAGAACGATAAAAATAATGGCAATATCGACGGTAAATATTAAAGACAATAACGTCAATAATAACTTCAATAATAACGGCATTAATAACTGTAATAATGGTCTTAATTACGAGAATAATAAAGGAAATATTAAATGTAATAATAACGATAACAAGGGCAATAACAACTGCAATAAAAACGACAATATTAATGGCAATAACGACGGCAATAAAAAAGAATATAAAATCAATAATAACTGCAATAACTGCCTGAATAACAGCAAAAATAAAGGCAATAATAACGGTAATAATAAAGAAAAAAACGACAATAATAACTGTGATAATAATGGCAATAACGTCAATAATATCCGCAATAATAACGGCAAAAATAACTGCAATCACGGCCTTGATAACGGCAAAAATAAAGAAAATAAAAACGGTAATAATAACGATAAGGTCAGTAATCTCTGCAATAATAACGGCAATAATAATAGCAACAACAACGGCTATAATAAAGACAATAACGTCAATAATAACTGGAATAATAACGGCAATAACGACCATAATAACGGCATTAATTAAGACAAAAAGGCAATAATTACTGCAATAGTAACGGCAATATAAACGACATTAATGTCAATTATAAATGCAATAATTACGGCAATAATAAATTCAATAATGGCAATAATATTGGCAAAAACAACGGCAATAAGAACGGCAATAATGAAAGCAATACCGACGGCAATATTAAAGATAATAACGTCAATAATAACTTCAATAATAAAGGCAATGATGACTGCAATAACGGTTTTATTAACGGCAATAATAATGGAAATAATAAAGGTAATATTAACGATAATAAGGGCAATAATAACTGCAATAAAGACGACAATAATAATGGCAATTACGAAGGCAATAATAAAGAATATAAAATCAATAATAATTGCAGTAACGACATGAATAACAGCAAAAATAAATGCAATAACAACGGCAATAATAAAGACAATAACATCAAAAATAACTCCAATAATAAAGGCAATAATGACGGCCTTAATAAAGCCAATAACTTCAATAATAACTGCAACAATAACGGCAATAATATACAAAATATCGACAATGGCAACTGCAATAATTACGGCAATAACGGCCTTAGCAACGGCAATAATAAAGGAATAATAACGGCAATAATAATAGCAATAATAACGGTAACAATAACGTTAATATGTGGAATAATATCTGCAATAATAACGGCAATAATAATGGCAATAATAAAGGCAATAAAAAGGCCAGTAATAACTGCAATATCGGCCTACATAACGGCAATAATAACTGCAATAATAACGGCCTTAATAAAGACAATAACGTCAATAATATCTGCAATAATAACGGCAATAACGGGCTTAGCAAGGGCAATTATAAATGGATAAAAACGGCAATAATAAAAGCTATAATAACGGTAATAATAAAGGCAATAACGGCAATAATAACTGCAATAATGGTTGCAATAATGGTTGCAATAATAACGGCAATATCTTCAATAATAATGGCAATTATAAAGACAATAATAATAGCAATAATATGGCCAGTAAAAACGGCAATATCGGGCTACATAACAGCAATAATAAGGGCAATAATAACGCTAATAAAAAAGGCAATAACGGCAATAATAATGGCAATAACAACGGCAATGAGAGCGCCAATAATAATTGCAATAATAACGGCAACAATAACGTTAATAATGTAGCAATAACGAGAATATAAAAGGCAATATCAACGGTTATAATAACGGCAATACTAAAGAGAATAACGGCAATAAAAATGGCAATAACAACGGCAATAATAAAGACAATAACGTCAATAATAACTGTTATAATAACGGCAATAACGGCTTTAATAATGGCAATAATAAAGGCAATAAAAAGGCCAGTAATAACTGCAATATTGGCCTACATAACGGCAATAATAACTGCAATATTAACGGCAATAACGGCATTAATAACGGCAATAATAAAGGCAATTTTAACGGTAATAATAAAAGCAATATCGGCAATATTTATGGCAATAATAACGCTAATAATAATCGAATTAAAAACTGCAATAATAAAGACAATAACGACCATAATAACGGCATTAATTAAGACAAAAAGGCAATAATACCTGCAATAATAACGGCAATATAAACGACATTAATGTCAATTATAAATGCAATAATTACGGCAATAATAAATTCAATAATGGCAATAATATTGGCAAAAACAACGGCAATAAGAACGACAATAATGAAGGCAATATCGACGCCAATATTAAAGACAATAACGTCAATAATAACTTCAATAATAACGGCAATGATAACTGCAATAACGGTCTTATTAACGGCAATAATAAAAGAAATAATAAAGGTAATAATAACGATAATAAGGCCAATAATAACTGCAATAAAAACGACAATAATAATGGCAATAAAGACGGCAATAATAAAGAATATAAAATCAATAATAACTGCAATAACGACATGAAAAACAGCAAAAATAAAGGCAATAATAAAGACAATAACATCAAAAATAACTGCAATAATAATGGCAATAATAACGGCCTTATTAAAGTCAGTAACGTCAATAATAAATGCAATAATAACGGCAATAATAACTGCAATGACTGCCTTAATAATGGCGAAAATAAAGACAATAAAAACGGTAATAATAACTATGATAGGGGCAATAATCTCTGCAATAATAACGACAATAATAATGGTAATAATAACGGCAATAATAAAGAAAATAACGTTAATAATAACTGTTATAATAACGGTAATAACGGCTTTAATAATGGCAATAATAAAGGCAATAAAAAGGATAGTAATAACTGCAATATCGGCCTACATAACGGCAATAATAACTGCAATAATAACGGCCTTAATAAAGACAATAACGTCAATAATGTCTGCAATAATAACGGCAATAACGGGCTTAGCAAGGGCAATTATAAATGGATAAATACGGCAATAATAAAAGCTATAATAACGGTAATAATAAAGGCAATAACGGCAATAATAACTGCAATAATGGTTGCAATAATAACGGCAATATCTTCAATAATAATGGCAATTATAAAGACAATAATAATAGCAATAATATGGCCAGTAAAAACGGCAATATCGGGCTACATAACAGCAATAATAAGGGCAATAATAACGCTAATAAAAAAGGCAATAACGGCAATAATAATGGCAATAACAACGGCAATGAGAGCGCCAATAATAATTGCAATAATAACGGCAACAATAACGTTAATAATGTAGCAATAACGAGAATATAAAAGGCAATATCAACGGTTATAATAACGGCAATACTAAAGAGAATAACGGCAATAAAAATGGCAATAACAACGGCAATAATAAAGACAATAACGTCAATAATAACTGTTATAATAACGGCAATAACGGCTTTAATAATGGCAATAATAAAGGCAATAAAAAGGTCAGTAATAACTGCAATATCGACCTACATAACGGCAATAATAACTGCAATATTAACGGCTATAACCGCATTAATAACGGCAATAATAAAGGCAATTATAACGGTAATAATAAAGGCAATAACAGCAATAATTATAGCAATAATAACGGTAATAATAAAGGCGATAACGGCTATAATAATGGCAATAACAAGGGCAATGAGAGCGCCAATAATAATTGCAATAATAACGGCAACAATGACGTTAATAATGTAGCAATAACGAGAAAAAAAAGCCAATATCAACGGTTATAATAACTGCAATAATAAAGACAATAACGTCAATAATAACTATTATAATAACGGCAATAACGGCTTTAATAATGGCAATAATAAAGGCAATAAAAAGGCCAGTAATAACCGCAATATCGGCCTACATAACGGCAATAATAACTGCAATATTAACCGCAATAACGGCATTAATATCTGCAATAAAAACGGCAATAATAATGGCAATAACGTCGAAAATATTAAGGACAAAGACGGCAATAATAACTGTGATATTAACGGCAATAACGGCATTAATAACGGCAATAATAAAGGCAATATAACGGTAATAATAAAGGCAATAACGCCAATAATTATGGCAATAATAACGGCAATAATAACGGCAATAACGGCAATAATAGTAGCAATAACAACGGCAATGAGAGCGCCAATAATAATTGCAATAATAACGGCAACAATAACGTTAATAATGTAGCAAAAACGAGAATAAAAAAGGCATTAACGACGGTTATAATAACGGCAATTCTAAAGAGAATAACGGTAATAATAATGGCAATAACAACGGCAATAATAAAGACAATATCGGCAATAATAACTGCAATATTAATGGCAATAATAACGGCAATAACTGCCTTAATAATGGCAATAATAAAGGAATAATAACGGCAATAATAATAGCAATAATAACGGTAACAATAACGTTAATATGTGGAATAATATCTGCAATAATTACGGCAATAATAATTGCAATAACAACGGCAAT
The DNA here is from genome assembly GCA_911387935.1 of Dolichovespula saxonica. Taxonomy (NCBI): domain Eukaryota; kingdom Metazoa; phylum Arthropoda; class Insecta; order Hymenoptera; family Vespidae; genus Dolichovespula; species Dolichovespula saxonica. The sequence continues at coordinate 416,811 of CAJVQX010000003.1, read as the reverse complement.
GATAACTGCAATAATAACGGCAATAACGGCCTTGAATACGGCACTAATAAAGGCAATAACGGCAATAATATTTACAAAAACAACGGCAATAAGAAGAGAAATAATAAAGGCAATATCGACGGCAATATTAAAGATAATAACGTCAATAATAACTTCAATAATAACGGCAATAATAACTGCAATAACGGCCTTAATATCGGCAAAAATAAAGACAATAAAAACGGTAATAATATCGGCAATAAGGGCAATAATCCCTGCAATAATAACTGCAATAATAATAGCAATAACAACGGCAATAACAAAGACAATAACGTCAATAATAACTGTTATAATAACGGCAATAACGGCTTTAATAATGGCAATAAAAAAGGCAATAATAACGCTACTAATAAACGGAATAAAAACTGGAATATTAAAGACAATAACGTCAATAATAACTGCAATAATAACGGCAATAACGATCATTATAACGGCAATAATTAAGACAATAAAGGCAATAATAACTGCAATAATAACGGCAATATAAACGACATTAATGTCAATAATAAATGCAATATTTATGGCAATAATAATTGCAATAACAACGGCAATGATAACTGCAATAATAACGGCAATATCGGCCTTGAATACGGCAATAATAAAGGCAAAAACGGCAATAATATTTGCAAAAACAACGGCAATAATAACGGCAATAATAAAGGCAATATCGACGGCAATATTAAAGATAATAACGTCAATAATAACTTCAATAATAACGGCAATAATAACTGCAATAACGGCCTTAATATCGGCAAAAATAAAGACAATAAAAACGGTAATAATATCGGCAATAAGGGCAATAATCCCTGCAATAATAACTGCAATAATAATAGCAATAACAACGGCAATAACAAAGACAATAACGTCAATAATAACTGTTATAATAACGGCAATAACGGCTTTAATAATGGCAATAAAAAAGGCAATAATAACGCTACTAATAAACGGAATAAAAACTGGAATATTAAAGACAATAACGTCAATAATAACTGCAATAAAAACGGCAATAACGATCATTATAACGGCAATAATTAAGACAATAAAGGCAATAATAACTGCAATAATAACGGCAATATAAACGACATTAATGTCAATAATAAATGCAATATTTATGGCAATAATAATTGCAATAACAACGGCAATGATAACTGCAATAATAACGGCAATATCGGCCTTGAATACGGCAATAATAAAGGCAAAAACGGCAATAATATTTGCAAAAACAACGGCAATAATAACGGCAATAATAAAGGCAATATCGACGGCAATATTAAAGATAATAACGTCAATAATAACTTCAATAATAACGGCAATAATAACTGCAATAACGGCCTTAATATCGGCAAAAATAAAGACAATAAAAACGGTAATAATATCGGCAATAAGGGCAATAATCTCTGCAATAATAACTGCAATAATAATAGCAATAACAACGGCAATAACAAAGACAATAACGTCAATAATAACTGTTATAATAACGGCAATAACGGCTTTAATAATGGCAATAATAAAGGCAATAATAACGCTAATAATAAACGGAATAAAAACTGGAATAATAAAGACAATAACGTCAATAATAACTACAATAATAACGGCAATAACGATCATTATAACGGCAATAATTAAGACAATAAAGGCAATAATAACTGCAATAATAACGGCAATATAAACGACATTAATGTCAATAATAAATGCAACAATTACGGCAATAATAATTGCAATAACAACGGCAATGATAACTGCAATAATAACGGCAATATCGGCCTTGAATATGGCAATAATAAAGGCAAAAACGGCAATAATATTTGCAAAAACAACGGCAATAATAACGGCAATAATAACTGCAATAACGGCCTTAATAACGGCAAAAATAAAGACAATAAAAACGGTAATAATATCGATAATAAAGGCAATAATCTCTGCAATAATAACAGCAATAATTATAGCAATAACAACGGCAATAATGAAGACAATAACGTCAATAATAACTGTTATAATAACGGCGATAACGGCTTTAATAATGGCAAAAATAACGCTAATAATAACGCTAATAATGAACGGAATAAAAACTGGAATAATAAAGAAAATAACGTCAATGGTAACTGCAATAATAACGGCAATATCGGACTTGAATACGGCAATAATAAAGTAATAATAACGGCAATAATAAAAGCAATAATAACGGTAATAATAACTATAATAGGGGCAATAATCTCTGCAATAATAACGGCAATAATAATGGTAATAGCAACGGCAATAATAAAGACAATAACGTTAATAATAACTGTTATAATAACGGCAATAACGGCTTTAATAATGGCTATAATAAAGCCAATAAAAAGGCCAGTAATAACTGCAATATTGGCCTACATAACGGCAATAATAACTGCAATATTAACGGCAATATCAGCATTAATAACGGCAATAATAAAGGCAATAAAATGGCCAGTAATAATTGCAATATCGACCTATATAACGGCAATAATAACTGCAATATTAACGGCAATAACGGCATTAATAACGGCAATAATAAAGGCAATTATAACGGTAATAATAAAGGCAATCAGGGCAATAATTATGGCTATAATAACGGTAATATAAAGGCAATAACGGCTATAATAATGGCAATAACAACGGCAATGAGAGCGCCAATAATAATTGCAATAATAACGGCAACAATAACGTTAATAATGTAGCAATAACGAGAATAAAAAAGGCAATATCAACGGTTATAATAACGGCAATACTAAAGAGAATAACGGCAATAAAAATGGCAATAACAACGGCAATAATAAAGACAATAACGTCACAATAACTGTTATAATAACGGCAATAACGGCTTTAATAATGGCAATAATAAAGGCAATAAAAAGGCCAGTAATAACTGCAATATCGGCCTACATATGGGCAATAATAACTGCAATATTAACGGCAATATCAGCATTAATAACGGCAATAATAAAGGCAATAAAATGGCCAGTAATAATTGCAATATCGACCTACATAACGGCAATAATATCTGCAATATTAACGGCAATAACGGCATTAATAACGGCAATAATAAAGGCAATTATAACGGTAATAATAAAGGCAATCAGGGCAATAATTATGGCTATAATAACGGTAATATAAAGGCAATAACGGCTATAATAATGGCAATAACAACGGCAATGAGAGCGCCAATAATAATTGCAATAATAACGGCAACAATAACGTTAATATTGTAGCAATAACGAGAATAAAAAAGGCAATATCAACGGTTATAATAACGGCAATACTAAAGAGAATAATGGCAATAAAAATGGCAATAACAACAGCAATAATAAAGACAATAACGTCAATAATAACTGTTATAATAACGGCAATAACGGCTTTAATAATGGCAATAATAAAGGCAATAAAAAGGCCAGTAATAACCGCTATATCGGCCTACATAACGGCAATAATAACTGCAATATTAACCGCAATAACGGCATTAATATCTGCAATAAAAACGGCAATAATAATGGCAATATCGTCGAAAATATTTAAGACAAAGACGGCAATAATAACTGTGATATTAACGGCAATAACGGCATTAATAACGGCATTAATAAAGGCAATATAACGGTAATAATAAAGGCAATAACGCCAATAATTATGGCAATAATAACGGCAATAATAACGGTAATAATTAAGGCAATAACGGCAATAATAGTGGCAATAACAACGGCAATGAGAGCGTCAATAATAATTGCAATAATAACGGCAACAATAACGTTAATAATGTAGCAATAACGAGAATAAAAAAGGCAATATCAACGGTTATAATAACGGCAATACTAAAGAGAATAACGGTAATAATAATGGCAATAACAACGGCAATAATAAAGACAATATCGGCAATAATAACTGCAATATTAATGGCAATAATAACGGCAATAACTGCCTTAATAATGGCAATAACAACGGCAATTATAAAGACAATACTAAAGACAATAGCGTCAATAATAATGGGAATAACAACGGCAATAGTAACCGCAATAATATAGACAATAACGGCAATAATAACTGCTATAATTACGGCAATAACGGCCTTAATAACGGCAATAATAACAATAATAATAACGACAATAAGGGCAATAATAACTGCAATAAAAACGACAATAATAATGGCAATAACGACGGCAATAATAAAGAATATAAAATCAATAATAACTGCAATAACGACATGAAAAACAGCAAAAATAAAGGCAATAATAAAGACAATAACATCAAAAATAACTGCAATAATAACGGCAATAATAACGGCCTTAATAAAGTCAGTAACGTCAATAATATCTGCAATAATAACGGCAATAACGGGCTTAGCAAGGGCAATTATAAATGGATAAAAACGGCAATAATAAAAGCTATAATAACGGTAATAATAAAGGCAATAACGGCAATAATAACTGCAATAATGGTTGCAATAATAACGGCAATATCTTCAATAATAATGGCAATTATAAAGACAATAATAATAGCAATAATATGGCCAGTAATAACGGCAATATCGGGCTACATAACAGCAATAATAAGGGCAATAATAACGCTAATAAAAAAGGCAATAACGGCAATAATAATGGCAATAACAACGGCAATGAGAGCGCCAATAATAATTGCAATAATAACGGCGACAATAACGTTAATAATGTAGCAATAACGAGAATAAAAAAGGCAATATCAACGGTTATAATAACGGCAATACTAAAGAGAATAACGGCAATAAAAATGGCAATAACAACGGCAATAATAAAGACAATAACGTCAATAATAACTGTTAAAATAACGGCAATAACGGCTTTAATAATGGCAATAATAAAGGCAATAATAACGCTACTAATAAACGCAATAATTACGGCAAGAACGGCCTTAATAATGGCAATAATAAAGACAATAATAACGGTAATAATAATGGCAATAATAACGGAATTAGTACGACAATAACGTCAATAATTACTGCAATATTAACGGCAATAACGGCCTTAATAACGGCAATAATAACGATAATAATAACGACTATAAGGGCAATAATAACTGCAATAAAAACGGCAATAATAATGGCCATATCTTCGATAATAATGAAGACAAAAACGGCAATAATAACTGTGATATTAAAGGCAGTAAAGACAATAATAATAGCACTAACAACGGCAATAATAAAGGTAATAATAATGGCAATATCGACGGCAATATTAAAGGCAATAACGGCAATAATAACTTCAATAATAACGGCAATAATAACTGTAATAATGGTCTTAATAACGACAATAATAAAGGAAATAATAAAGGTGATAATAACGATAATAAGGGCAATAACAACTGCAATAAAAACGACAATAATAATGGCAATAATGACGGCAATAATAAAGAATATAAAATTAATAATAACTGAAATAACGACATGAATAACAGCAAAGATAAAGGCAATAATAACGGCAATAATAAATAAAATAACAGCAATAATAACTGCTACAATTACGGCAATAACGGCCTTGATAATGGCAATAATTAAGACAATAAAGGCAATAATAACTGCAACAATAACGACAATATAAACGACATTAATATCAATAATAAATGCAATAATTATGGCAATAACGGCTTTAGCAACGGCAATAATAAAGGAATAATAACGGCAATAATAAAACCAATAATAACGGTAATATTAACGTTAATAAGTGCAATAATATCTGCAATAATAACGGCAATGACGTACGTAATAATGCCAATTATAAAGGTAATATAAACGTTAATAATAATGGCTATAATAACTGCAAAAACGGCCTGAATAACAGCAAAAATTAAGGCAATAATAACGGTAATAATAAAGACAAAAACGACAATAATAACTGCTATAATTACGGCAATAACGGCATTAATAACGGCAATAATAAAGGCAATAATAACGGTAATAATAATGGCTATACTAACGGACTTAATAACGACAATAACGTCAATAATATCCGCAATAATAACGGCAATAACGAAAATAATAACGACAATAATTAAGACAATAAGGGCAATAATATCTGTAATAATAACGGCAATATAAACGACATTAATGTCAGTAATAAATGCAATAATTACGGCAATAATAATTGCAATAACAACGGCAATGATAACTGCAATAATTACTGCGATAACGGCCTTGATTACGGCAATAATAAAGGCAATAACGGCAATAATATTTGCAAAAACAACGGCAATATGAACGGTAATAATAAAGGCAATATCGACGGCAATATTAAAGACAATAACGTCAATAATAACTTCAATAATATCGGCAATAATAACTGCAATAACGGCCTTAATAACGGCAAAAATAAAGACAATATAAACGGTAATAATATCGATAATAAAGGCAATAATCTCTGCAATAATAACAGCAATAATAATAGCAATAACAACGGCAATAAAAAAGAAAATATCGTCAATAATAACTGCAATATTAACGGCAATAACGGCTTAAATAACGGCAATAATAAAGGCAATTTTAACGGTAATAATAAAGGCAATATCGGCAATATTTATGGCAATAATAACGCTAATAATAATCGGAATAAAAACTGCAATAATATAGACAATAACGTCAATAATAACTGCAATAATTACGGCAATATTAATTGCAATAACAACGGCAATGATAACTGCAATAATAACGGCAATAACGGCCTTGTATACGGCAATAATAAAGGCAATAACGGCAATAATATTTGCGAAAACAACAGCAATAAGAACGATAATAATAATGGCAATATCGACGGTAAATATTAAAAACAATAAGGTCAATAATAACTTCAATAATAACGGCATTAATAACTGTAATAATGGTCTTAATTACGAGAATAATAAAGGAAATAATAAATGTAATAATAACGATAACAGGGGCAATAACAACTGCAATAAAAACGACAATAATAATGGCAATAACGACGGCAATAAAAAAGAATATAAAATCAATAATAACTGCAATAACGACATGAATAACAGCAAAAATAAAGGCAATAATAACGGTAATAATAAAGAAAAAAACGACAATAATAACTGTGATAATAATGGCAATAACGTCAATAATATCCGCAATAATAACGGCAAAAATAACTGCAATCACGGCCTTGATAATGGCAAAAATAAAGAAAATAAAAATGGTAATAATAACGATAAGGTCAGTAATTTCTGCAATAATAACGGCAATAATAATAGCAACAACAACGGCTATAATAAAGACAATAACGTCAATAATAACTGGAATAATAACGGCAATAACGACCATAATAACGGCATTAATTAAGACAAAAAGGCAATAATTACTGCAATAGTAACGGCAATATAAACGACATTAATGTCAATTATAAATGCAATAATTACGGCAATAATAAATTCAATAATGGCAATAATATTGGTAAAAACAACCGCAATAAGAACGGCAATAATGAAAGCAATATCGACGGCAATATTCAAGATAATAACGTCAATAATAACTTCAATAATAACGGCAATAATAACTGCAATAACGGTCTAATTAACGGCAATAATAAAGGAAATAATGAAGGTAATATTAACGATAATAAGGGCAATAATAACTGCAAAAAAAACGACAATAATAATGGCAATTACGAAGGTAATAATAAAGAATATAAAATCAATAATAATTGCAGTAACGACATTAATAACAGCAAAAATAAATGCAATAACAACGGCAATAATAAAGACAATAACATCAAAAATAACTCCAATAATAAAGGCAATAATGACGGCCTTAATAAAGACAATAACTTCAATAATAACTGCAACAATAACGGCAATAATATACAAAATATCGGCAATAGCAACTGCAATAATTACGGCAATAACGGCCTTAGCAACGGCAATAATAAAGGAATAATAACGGCAATAATAATAGCAATAATAACGGTAACAATAACGTTAATATGTGGAATAATATCTGCAATAATAACGGCTATAACGGCTTTAATAATGGCAATAATAAAGGCAATAAAAAGGCCATTAATAACTGCAATATCGGCCTACATAACAGCAAAAATAAAAGCAAAAATAACGGCAATAATAAAAAAAAACGATAATAATAACTACTATAATTACGGCAATAACGTCAATAATATCCGCAATAATAACGCCAATAATAACTGCAATAAGGGCCTTAATAACGGTAAAAATAAAGACAAAAAAAACGGTAATAATAACGATAATAGGGGCAATAATCTCTGCAATAATAACGGCAATAATAATGGCAATAACAACGGCAATAATAAAGACAATAACGTCAATAATAACTGTTATAATAACGGTAATAACGGCTTTAATAATGGCAATAATAAAGGCAATAAAAAGGCCAGTAATAACTGCAATATAAAGATAATTAGGGCAAGTATAACTGCAATAATAACAGCAATATTAACGGCAATTATAATGCAATAACAACGTCAATAATAACGACAATTCTAAAGACAATAACGGCAATAATAATGGCAATAACTACGGCAATATTAAAAAAATATCGGCAATAATAATGGCAAAAATTATGGCAATAAGATTGGCAAAAATAACGGTAATACTAAAGAAAATAACGGCAATAATAACTGCAATAATAATAATAATAATAACGGCAATAATAAAGATATTAACGCCAATAATAACTGCAGTTAGAATAGCAATAACAACTGCAATAACGGCATTAATAACGACATTAATAAATGGAAGAATAGCGGTAATAACTACGAAAATAAGGGCAATAATAACTGCAATAATAACGGTAATAATAACGGTAATAATAATAATAACAGCTATAATAACGTCAATAATATAGACAATAACGGCAATAATATCTGCAATAATAACGCCAATAGCGGCCTTAATAATGGCATTTATAAAGGCAATAATAACGGCAATATTTACGAAATAACGGCAATAATAACTGCAATAATAATGTCAATATTAACGGCATTAACTGCCTTAATAATGACAATAATAAAGGCAATAATAACGGTAATAATAATGGCAATAATAACGGACTTAATAACGACAATAGCGTAAATAATTACTGCAATATTAACGGCAATAACGGCCTTAATAACGGCAATAATAACGATAATAATAACGACAATAAGGGCAATAATAACTACAAAAAAACGGCAATAATAATGGCAATAACTTCGACAATAATAAAGACAAAAACGGAAATAATATCTGTGATATTAAAGGCAATAAAGGCAATAATAATGGCAATAACAACGGCAATAAGAACGGCAATAATAAAGGTAATAATATGGCAATATCGACGGCAATATTAAAGACAATAACGTCAATAATAACTTCAATAATAACGGCAATAATAACTGTAATAATGGTCTTAATAACGACAATAATAAAGGAAAAAATAAAGGTAATAATAACGATAACATAGGCAATAACAACTGCAATAAAAACGACAATAATAATGGCAATAACGACGGCAATAATAAAGAATATAAAATCAATAATAACTGCAATAACGACATGAAAAACAGCAAGAATAAAGGCAATAATAAAGACAATGACATAAAAAATAACTGCAATAATAATGGCAATAATAACGGCCTTAATAAAGTCAGTAACGTCAATAATAAATGCAATAATAACGGCAATAATAACTGCAATGACTGCCTTAATAACGGCGAAAATAAAGATAATAAAAACGGTAATAATAACTATGATGGGGGCAATAATCTCTGCAATAATAACGGCAATAATAATGGCAATAATAAAGGCAATAAAAAGGCTAGTAATAACTGCAATATCGGCCTACATAACGGCAATAATAACAGCAATAATAACGGCCTTAATAAATACAATCACGTCAATAATATCTGCAATAATAACGGCAATAACGGGCTTAGCAAGGGCAATTATAAATGGATAAAAACGGCAATAATAAAAGCTATAATAACGGTAATAATAAAGGCAATAACGGCAATAATAACTGCAATAATGGTTGCAAAAATAACGGCAATATCTTCAATAATAATGGCAATTATAAAGACAATAATAATAGCAATAATATGGCCAGTAAAAACAGCAATATCGGGCTACATAACAGCAATAAAAAGGGCAATAATAACGCTAATAAAAAAGGCAATAACGGCAATAATAATGGCAATAACAACGGCAATGAGAGCGCCAATAATAATTGCAATAATAACGGCAACAATAACGTTAATAATGTAGCAATAACGAGAATAAAAAAGGCAATATCAACGGTTATAATAACGGCAATACTAAAGAGAATAACGGCAATAAAAATGGCAATAACAACGGCAATAATAAAGAAAATAACGTCAATAATAACTGTTATAATAACAGCAATAACGGCTTTAATAATGGCAATAATAAAGGCAATAAAAAGGCCAGTAATAACTGTAATATCGGCCTACATATCGGCAATAATAACTGCAATATTAACGGCAATATCAGCATTAATAACGGCAATAATAAAGACAATAAAAAGGCCAGTAATAATTGCAATATCGGCCTACATAACGGCAATAATAACTGCAATATTAACGGCTATAACCGCATTAATAACGGCAATAATAAAGGCAATTATAACGGTAATAATAAAGGCAATAACGCCAATAATTATGGCAATAATAACGGCAATAGTAACGGCAATAACGGCAATAATAGTAGCAATAACAACGGCAATGAGAGCGCCAATAATAATTGCAATAATAACGGCAACAATAACGTTAATAATGTAGCAAAAACGAGAATAAAAAAGGCATTAACGACGGTTATAATAACGGCAATACTAAAGAGAATAACGGTAATAATAATGGCAATAGTAACCGCAATAATAAAGACAATAACGGCAATAATAACTGCTATAATTACGGCAATAATGGCCTTAATAACGGCAATAATAACAATAATAATAACGACAATAAGGGCAATAATAACTGCAATAAAAACTACAGTAATATCGGCAATAACGTAGACAATAATAAAGACATAAACGGCAATATTAACTGTGATATTAAAGGCAATAAAGGCAATAATAATGGCAATAACAACGGCAATAATAACGGCAATAATAAAAGTAATAATAATGGCAACATCGACTGCAATATTAAAGCCAATAACGTCAATATTAACTTCAATAGTAACGGCAATAATAACTGCATTAACGGTCTTATTAACGGCAATAATAAAGGAAATAATGAAGGTAATATTAACGCTAATAATAATCGGAATAAAAACTGCAATAATATAGACAATAACGTCAATAATAACTGCAATAATTACGGCAATAATAATTGCAATAACAACGGCAATGATAACTGCAATAATAACGGCAATAACGGCCTTGTATACGGCAATAATAAAGGCAATAACGGCAATAATATTTTCGAAAACAACAGCAATAAGAACGATAATAATAATGGCAATATCGACGGTAAATATTAAAGACAATAACGTCAATAATAACTTCAATAATAACGGCATTAATAACTGTAATAATGGTCTTAATTACGAGAATAATAAAGGAAATAATAAATGTAATAATAACGATAACAAGGGCAATAACAACTGCAGTAAAAACGACAATATTAATGGCAATAACGACGGCAATAAAAAAGAATATAAAATCAATAATAACTGCAATAACGACATGAATAACAGCAAAAATAAAGGCAATAATAACGGTAATAATAAAGAAAAAAACGACAATAATAACTGTGATAATAATGGCAATAACGTCAATAATATCCGCAATAATAACGGCATAAATAACTGCAATCACGGCCTTGATAACGGCAAAAATAAAGAAAATAAAAACGGTAATAATAACGATAAGGTCAGTAATCTCTGCAATAATAACGGCAATAATAATAGCAACAACAACGGCTATAATAAAGACAATAACGTCAATAATAACTGGAATAATAACGACCATAATAACAGCATTAATTAAGACAAAAAGGCAATAATTACTGCAATAGTAACGGCAATATAAACGACATTAATGTCAATTATAAATGCAATAATTACGGCAATAATAAATTCAATAATGGCAATAATATTGGCAAAAACAACGGCAATAAGAACGGCAATAATGAAAGCAATACCGACGGCAATATTAAAGATAATAACGTCAATAATAACTTCAATAATAAAGGCAATGATAAATGCAATAACGGTCTTATTAACGGCAATAATAAAGGAAATGATGAAGGTAATATTAACGATAATAAGGGCAATAATAACTGCAATAAAAACGACAATAATAATGGCAATTACGAAGATAATAATAAAGAATATAAAATCAATAATAATTGCAGTAACGACATGAATAACAGCAAAAATAAATGCAATAACAACGGCAATAATAAAGACAATAACATCAAAAATAACTCCAATAATAAAGGCAATAATGACGGCCTTAATAAAGACAATAACTTCAATAATAACTGCAACAATAACGGCAATAATATACACAATATCGGCAATAGCAACTGCAATAATTACGGCAATAACGGCCTTAGCAACGGCAATAATAAAGGAATAATAACGGCAATAATAATAGCAATAATAACGGTAACAATAACGTTAATATGTGGAATAATATCTGCAATAATAACGGCTATAACGGCTTTAATAATGGCAATAATAAAGGCAATAAAAAGGCCAGTAATAACTGCAATATCGGCCTACATAACGGCAATAATAACTGCAATATTAACGGCAATAGCGGCATTAATAACGGCAATAATAAAGGCATTTATAGCGGTAATAATAAAAGTAATAACGGCAATAATTATGGCAATAATAAAAATAATAATAGTAGCAATAACGGCAATATTAACTGCAATAATGGTTGCAATAATAACGGCAATATCTTCAATAATAATGGCAATAATAAAAATAATAATAATAGCAATAATAAGGCCAGTAATAACGGCAATATCGGGTTACATAGCAGCAATAATAAGGGCAATAATAACGGTAATAATAAAGACAATAACGGCAATAATAACTGCTATAATTACGGCAATAACGGCCTTAATAATGGCAATAATAAAGGCAATAATACCGGTAATAACAATGGCAAAAATAACGGACTTAACAACTACAATAACGTCTATAATTACTGCAATATTAACGGCAATAACGGCCTTAATAACGGCAATAATAACGATAATAATAACGACAATAAGGGCAATAATAACTGCAATAAAATCTACAATATTAACGGCAATAACGTAGACAATAATAAAGACAAAAACGGCTATAAAAACTGTGATATTAAAGGCAATAAAGGCAATAATATTGGCAATAACAACGGCAATAATAACGGCAATAATAAAGGTAATAATAAAGGCAATATCCACGGCACTAATAAAGACAATAACGTCAATATTAACTTCAATAATAACGGCAATAATAACTGCAATAACGGTTTTAATAACGGCAATAATAAAGGAAATAGTAAAGGTAATATTAACGATAATAAGGGCAATAATAACTGCAATAAAGACGACAATAATAATGGCAATTACGAAGGCAATAATAAAGAATATAAAATCAATAATAATTGCAGTAACGACATGAATAACAGCAAAAATAAATGCAATAACAACGGCAATAATAAAGACAATAACATCAAAAATAACTCCAATAATAAAGGCAATAATGACGGCCTTAATAAAGCCAATAACTTCAATAATAACTGCAACAATAACGGCAATAATATACAAAATATCGACAATGGCAACTGCAATAATTACGGCAATAACGGCCTTAGCAACGGCAATAATAAAGGAATAATAACGGCAATAATAATAGCAATAATAACGGTAACAATAACGTTAATATGTGGAATAATATCTGCAATAATAACGGCAATAATAATGGCAATAATAAAGGCAATAAAAAGGCTAGTAATAACTGCAATATCGGCCTACATAACGGCAATAATAACTGCAATAATAACGGCCTTAATAAAGACAATAACGTCAATGATATCTGCAATAATAACGGCAATAACGGGCTTAGCAAGGGCAATTATAAATGGATAAAAACGGCAATAATAAAAGCTATAAAAACGGTAATAATAAAGGCAATAACGGCAATAATAACTGCAATAATGGTTGCAATAATGGTTGCAATAATAACGGCAATATCTTCAATAATAATGGCAATTATAAAGACAATAATAATAGCAATAATATGGCCAGTAAAAACGGCAATATCGGGCTACATAACAGCAATAATAAGGGCAATAATAACGCTAATAAAAAAGGCAATAACGGCAATAATAATGGCAATAACAACGGCAATGAGAGCGCCAATAATAATTGCAATAATAACGGCAACAATAACGTTAATAATGTAGCAATAACGAGAATAAAAAAGGCAATATCAACGGTTATAATAACGGCAATACTAAAGAGAATAACGGCAATAAAAATGGCAATAACAACGGCAATAATAAAGACAATAACGTCAATAATAACTGTTATAATAACGGCAATAACGGCTTTAATAATGGCAATAATAAAGGCAATAAAAAGGTCAGTAATAACTGCAATATCGACCTACATAACGGCAATAATAACTGCAATATTAACGGCTATAACCGCATTAATAACGGCAATAATAAAGGCAATTATAACGGTAATAATAAAGGCAATAACAGCAATAATTATAGCAATAATAACGGTAATAATAAAGGCGATAACGGCTATAATAATGGCAATAACAAGGGCAATGAGAGCGCCAATAATAATTGCAATAATAACGGCAACAATGACGTTAATAATGTAGCAATAACGAGAAAAAAAAGCCAATATCAACGGTTATAATAACTGCAATAATAAAGACAATAACGTCAATAATAACTATTATAATAACGGCAATAACGGCTTTAATAATGGCAATAATAAAGGCAATAAAAAGGCCAGTAATAACCGCAATATCGGCCTACATAACGGCAACAATAACTGCAATATTAACCGCAATAACGGCATTAACATCTGCAATAAAAACGGCAATAATAATGGCAATAATGTCGAAAATATTAAGGACAAAGACGGCAATAATAACTGTGATATTAACGGCAATAACGGCATTAATAACGGCAATAATAAAGGCAATTATAACGGTAATAATAAAGGCAATAACGTCAATAATAACTTCAATAATAACGGCAATAATAACTTCAATAACGGCCTAAATAACGGCAAAAATAAAGAAAATAAAAACGGTAATAATAACGATAAGGTCAGTAATCTTTGCAAAAATAACGTCAATAATAACTGCAATAATAACGGCAATAACGACCATAATAACGGCATTAATTAAGACAAAAAGGCAATAATAACTGCAATATTAACGGCAATATAAACGACATTAATGTCAATTATAAATGCAATAATTACGGCAATAATAAATTCAATAATGGCAATAATATTGGCAAAAACAACGGCAATAAGAACGACAATAATGAAGGCAATATCGACGCCAATATTAAAGACAATAACGTCAATAATAACTTCAATAATAACGGCAATGATAACTGCAATAACGGTCTTATTAACGGCAATAATAAAGGAAATAATAAAGGTAATAATAACGATAATAAGGCCAATAATAACTGCAATAAAAACGACAATAATAATGGCAATAAAGACGGCAATAATAAAGAATATAAAATCAATAATAACTGCAATAACGACATGAAAAACAGCAAAAATAAAGGCAATAATAAAGACAATAACATCAAAAATAACTGCAATAATAATGGCAATAATAACGGCCTTAATAAAGTCAGTAACGTCAATAATAAATGCAATAATAACGGCAATAATAACTGCAATGACTGCCTTAATAACGGCGAAAATAAAGACAATAAAAACGGTAATAATAACTATGATAGGGGCAATAATCTCTGCAATAATAACGGCAATAATAATGGCAATAATAACGGCAATAATAAAGAAAATAACGTTAATAATAACTGTTATAATAACGGTAATAACGGCTTTAATAATGGCAATAATAAAGGCAATAAAAAGGATAGTAATAACTGCAATATCGGCCTACATAACGGCAATAATAACTGCAATAATAACGGCCTTAATAAAGACAATAACGTCAATAATATCTGCAATAATAACGGCAATAACGGGCTTAGCAAGGGCAATTATAAATGGATAAAAACGGCAATAATAAAAGCTATAATAACGGTAATAATAAAGGCAATAACGCCAATAATAACTGCAATAATGGTTGCAATAATAACGGCAATATCTTCAATAATAATGGCAATTATAAAGACAATAATAATAGCAATAATATGGCCAGTAAAAACGACAATATCGGGCTACATAACAGCAATAATAAGGGCAATAATAACGCTAATAAAAAAGGCAATAACGGCAATAATAATGGCAATAACAACGGCAATGAGAGCGCCAATAATAATTGCAATAATAACGGCAACAATAACGTTAATAATGTAGCAATAACGAGAATAAAAAAGGCAATATCAACGGTTATAATAACGGCAATACTAAAGAGAATAGCGGCAATAAAAATGGCAATAACAACGGCAATACTAAAGACAATAACATCAATAATAACTGCTATAATAACGGCAATAACGGCTTTAATAATGGCAATAATAAAGGCAAAAATAACGGTTATAGTAATGGCAATAATAACGGACTTAATAACGACAATGACGTCAATAATTACTGCAATATTAACGGCAATAACGGCCTTAATAACGGCAATAATATCAATAATAATAACGACAATAAGGGCAATAATAACTGCAATAAAAACGGCAATAATTATGGCAAAAAGTCGACATTATTAAAGACAAAAACAGCAATAATAACTGAGATATTAAAGGCAATAAAGGCAAAAATAATGGCAATAACAACGGCAATAATAAAGGTAATAATAATGGCAACATCGACTGCAATATTAAAACCAATAACGTCAATAATAACGGCAATAAAAACGGCAATAATAACTGCTATAACGGTCTTAAAAACGGCAATAATAAAGGAAATAATAAAGGTAATAATAACGATAATAAGGGCAATAATATCTGCAATAAAAACGACAATAATAATGGCAATAACGACTGCAATAATAAAGAATATAAAATCAATAATAACTGCAATAACGAAATGAATAACAGCAAAAATAAAGGCAATAATAACGGCAATAATATCTGCTATAATTACGAAAATAACGGCCTTAATAACGACAATAACTTCAACAATATCCGCATTAATAACGGCAATATTAACTGCAATAACGGCCTTAATAACGGCAAAAATAAAGACAATAAAAACGGTAATATTAATGATAATAAGGGCAAAAATCTCTGCAATAATAACGGCAATAATAAAAGAAATAACAACGGCAATAATAAAGACAATAACGTCAATAATAACTTTAATAATGTTAATAATAAAGGCAATAATAACGCTAATATTAACCGGAATAAAAACGGCAATAATAAAGACAATAACGTTAATAATAACTGCAATAATAACGGAAATAACGATAATAAAAACGGCAATAATTAGGACAATAAAGGCAATAATAACTGCAATAATAACGGCAATATAAACGACATTAATGTCAATAATAACTGAAATAACTACGGCAATAACGGCCTTAACAGCGGCAATAATAAAGGAATAATAACGGAATTAATAAAAGCAATAATAACGGTAATAACGATCATAATAACGGCAATAATTAAGACAATAAATGCAATAATTACTGCAATAATAACGGCAATATAAATGACATTAATGTCAATATTAAATTCAATAATTACGTCAATTATAATTGCAATAACAACGGCAATGATAACTGCAATAATAACTGCAATAACGGCCTTGAATACGGCAATAATAAAGGCAATAACGGCAATAATATTGGCAAAAACAACGGCAATAAAAACGGAAATAATAAAGGCAATATCGACGGCA
Organism: Dolichovespula saxonica; assembly: GCA_911387935.1. Taxonomy (NCBI): domain Eukaryota; kingdom Metazoa; phylum Arthropoda; class Insecta; order Hymenoptera; family Vespidae; genus Dolichovespula; species Dolichovespula saxonica. The sequence goes on along the minus strand of CAJVQX010000003.1, from coordinate 398,734 downwards.
ATATTAAAGATAATAACGTCAATAATAACTTCAATAATAACGGCAATAATAACTGCAATAACGGCCTTAATATCGGCAAAAATAAAGACAATAAAAACGGTAATAATATCGGCAATAAGGGCAATAATCCCTGCAATAATAACTGCAATAATAATAGCAATAACAACGGCAATAACAAAGACAATAACGTCAATAATAACTGTTATAATAACGGCAATAACGGCTTTAATAATGGCAATAATAAAGGCAATAATAACGCTACTAATAAACGGAATAAAAACTGGAATAATAAAGACAATAACGTCAATAATAACTGCAATAATAACGGCAATAACGATCATTATAACGGCAATAATTAAGACAATAAAGGCAATAATAACTGCAATAATAACGGCAATATAAACGACATTAATGTCAATAATAAATGCAATATTTATGGCAATAATAATTGCAATAACAACGGCAATGATAACTGCAATAATAACGGCAATATCGGCCTTGAATACGGCAATAATAAAGGCAAAAACGGCAATAATATTTGCAAAAACAACGGCAATAATAACGGCAATAATAAAGGCAATATCGACGGCAATATTAAAGATAATAACGTCAATAATAACTTCAATAATAACAGCAATAATAACTGCAATAACGGCCTTAATATCGGCAAAAATAAAGACAATAAAAACGGTAATAATATCGGCAATAAGGGCAATAATCTCTGCAATAATAGTAGCAATAACAACGGCAATAACAAAGACAATAACGTCAATAATAACTGTTATAATAACGGCAATAACGGCTTTAATAATGGCAATAATAAAGGCAATAATAACGCTAATAATAAACGGAATAAAAACTGGAATAATAAAGACAATAACGTCAATAATAACTGCAATAATAACGGCAATAACGATCATTATAACGGCAATAATTAAGACAATAAAGGCAATAATAACTGCAATAATAACGGCAATATAAACGACATTAATGTCAATAATAAATGCAATATTTACGGCAATAATAATTGCAATAACAACGGCAATGATAACTGCAATAATAACGGCAATATCGGCCTTGAATACGGCAATAATAAAGGCAATAACGGCAATAATATTTGCAAAAACAACGGCAATAATAACGGCAATAATAACTGCAATAACGGCCTTAATAACGGCAAAAATAAAGACAATAAAAACGGTAATAATATCGATAATAAAGGCAATAATCTCTGCAATAATAACAGCAATAATTATAGCAATAACAACGGCAATAATAAAGACAATAACGTCAATAATAACTGTTATAATAACGGCAATAACGGCTTTAATAATGGCAAAAATGAAGGCTATAATAACGCTAATAATGAACGGAATAAAAACTGGAATAATAAAGAAAATAACGTCAATGGTAACTGCAATAATAACGGCAATATCGGACTTGAATACGGCAATAATAAAGTAATAATAACGGCAATAATAAAAGCAATAATAACGGTAATAATAACTATAATAGGGGCAATAATCTCTGCAATAATAACGGCAATAATAATGGTAATAACAACGGCAATAATAAAGACAATAACGTTAATAATAACTGTTATAATAACGGCAATAACGGCTTTAATAATGGCTATAATAAAGCCAATAAAAAGGCCAGTAATAACTGCAATATTGGCCTACATAACGGCAATAATAACTGCAATATTAACGGCAATAACGGCATTAATAACGGCAATAATAAAGGCAATTTTAACGGTAATAATAAAAGCAATATCGGCAATATTTATGGCAATAATAACGCTAATAATAATCGAATTAAAAACTGCAATAATAAAGACAATAACGACCATAATAACGGCATTAATTAAGACAAAAAGGCAATAATACCTGCAATAATAACGGCAATATAAACGACATTAATGTCAATTATAAATGCAATAATTACGGCAATAATAAATTCAATAATGGCAATAATATTGGCAAAAACAACGGCAATAAGAACGACAATAATGAAGGCAATATAGACGCCAATATTAAAGACAATAACGTCAATAATAACTTCAATAATAACGGCAATGATAACTGCAATAACGGTCTTATTAACGGCAATAATAAAGGAAATAATAAAGGTAATAATAACGATAATAAGGCCAATAATAACTGCAATAAAAACGACAATAATAATGGCAATAAAGACGGCAATAATAAAGAATATAAAATCAATAATAACTGCAATAACGACATGAAAAACAGCAAAAATAAAGGCAATAATAAAGACAATAACATCAAAAATAACTGCAATAATAATGGCAATAATAACGGCCTTAATAAAGTCAGTAACGTCAATAATAAATGCAATAATAACGGCAATAATAACTGCAATGACTGCCTTAATAATGGCGAAAATAAAGACAATAAAAACGGTAATAATAACTATGATAGGAACAATAATCTCTGCAATAATAACGGCAATAATAATGGCAATAATAACGGCAATAATAAAGAAAATAACGTTAATAATAACTGTTATAATAACGGTAATAACGGCTTTAATAATGGCAATAATAAAGGCAATAAAAAGGATAGTAATAACTGCAATATCGGCCTACATAACGGCAATAATAACTGCAATAATAACGGCCTTAATAAAGACAATAACGTCAATAATGTCTGCAATAATAACGGCAATAACGGGCTTAGCAAGGGCAATTATAAATGGATAAATACGGCAATAATAAAAGCTATAATAACGGTAATAATAAAGGCAATAACGGCAATAATAACTGCAATAATGGTTGCAATAATAACGGCAATATCTTCAATAATAATGGCAATTATAAAGACAATAATAATAGCAATAATATGGCCAGTAAAAACGGCAATATCGGGCTACATAACAGCAATAATAAGGGCAATAATAACGCTAATAAAAAAGGCAATAACGGCAATAATAATGGCAATAACAACGGCAATGAGAGCGCCAATAATAATTGCAATAATAACGGCAACAATAACGTTAATAATGTAGCAATAACGAGAATATAAAAGGCAATATCAACGGTTATAATAACGGCAATACTAAAGAGAATAACGGCAATAATAATGGCAATAACAACGGCAATAATAAAGACAATAACGTCAATAATAACTGTTATAATAACGGCAATAACGGCTTTAATAATGGCAATAATAAAGGCAATAAAAAGGTCAGTAATAACTGCAATATCGACCTACATAACGGCAATAATAACTGCAATATTAACGGCTATAACCGCATTAATAACGGCAATAATAAAGGCAATTATAACGGTAATAATAAAGGCAATAACAGCAATAATTATAGCAATAATAACGGTAATAATAAAGGCGATAACGGCTATAATAATGGCAATAACAAGGGCAATGAGAGCGCCAATAATAATTGCAATAATAACGGCAACAATGACGTTAATAATGTAGCAATAACGAGAAAAAAAAGCCAATATCAACGGTTATAATAACTGCAATAATAAAGACAATAACGTCAATAATAACTATTATAATAACGGCAATAACGGCTTTAATAATGGCAATAATAAAGGCAATAAAAAGGCCAGTAATAACCGCAATATCGGCCTACATAACGGCAATAATAACTGCAATATTAACCGCAATAACGGCATTAATATCTGCAATAAAAACGGCAATAATAATGGCAATAACGTCGAAAATATTAAGGACAAAGACGGCAATAATAACTGTGATATTAACGGCAATAACGTCATTAATAACGGCAATAATAAAGGCAATTATAACGGTAATAATAAAGGCAATAACGCCAATAATTATGGCAATAATAACGGCAATAATAACGGCAATAACGGCAATAATAGTAGCAATAACAACGGCAATGAGAGCGCCAATAATAATTGCAATAATAACGGCAACAATAACGTTAATAATGTAGCAAAAACGAGAATAAAAAAGGCATTAACGACGGTTATAATAACGGCAATACTAAAGAGAATAACGGTAATAATAATGGCAATAACAACGGCAATAATAAAGACAATATCGGCAATAATAACTGCAATATTAATGGCAATAATAACGGCAATAACTGCCTTAATAATGGCAATAATAAAGGAATAATAACGGCAATAATAATAGCAATAATAACGGTAACAATAACGTTAATATGTGGAATAATATCTGCAATAATTACGGCAATAATAATTGCAATAACAACGGCAATGATAACTGCAATAATAACGGCAATAACGGCCTTGAATACGGCACTAATAAAGGCAATAACGGCAATAATATTTACAAAAACAACGGCAATAAGAAGAGAAATAATAAAGGCAATATCGACGGCAATATTAAAGATAATAACGTCAATAATAACTTCAATAATAACGGCAATAATAACTGCAATAACGGCCTTAATATCGGCAAAAATAAAGACAATAAAAACGGTAATAATATCGGCAATAAGGGCAATAATCCCTGCAATAATAACTGCAATAATAATAGCAATAACAACGGCAATAACAAAGACAATAACGTCAATAATAACTGTTATAATAACGGCAATAACGGCTTTAATAATGGCAATAAAAAAGGCAATAATAACGCTACTAATAAACGGAATAAAAACTGGAATATTAAAGACAATAACGTCAATAATAACTGCAATAATAACGGCAATAACGATCATTATAACGGCAATAATTAAGACAATAAAGGCAATAATAACTGCAATAATAACGGCAATATAAACGACATTAATGTCAATAATAAATGCAATATTTATGGCAATAATAATTGCAATAACAACGGCAATGATAACTGCAATAATAACGGCAATATCGGCCTTGAATACGGCAATAATAAAGGCAAAAACGGCAATAATATTTGCAAAAACAACGGCAATAATAACGGCAATAATAAAGGCAATATCGACGGCAATATTAAAGATAATAACGTCAATAATAACTTCAATAATAACGGCAATAATAACTGCAATAACGGCCTTAATATCGGCAAAAATAAAGACAATAAAAACGGTAATAATATCGGCAATAAGGGCAATAATCTCTGCAATAATAACTGCAATAATAATAGCAATAACAACGGCAATAACAAAGACAATAACGTCAATAATAACTGTTATAATAACGGCAATAACGGCTTTAATAATGGCAATAATAAAGGCAATAATAACGCTAATAATAAACGGAATAAAAACTGGATAAATAAAGACAATAACGTCAATAATAACTGCAATAATAACGGCAATAACAATCATTATAACGGCAATAATTAAGACAATAAAGGCAATAATAACTGCAATAAAAACGGCAATATAAACGACATTAATGTCAATAATAAATGCAATATTTACGGCAATAATATTTGCAAAAACAACGGCAATAATAACGGCAATAATAACTGCAATAACGGCCTTAATAACGGCAAAAATAAAGACAATAAAAACGGTAATAATATCGATAATAAAGGCAATAATCTCTGCAATAATAACAGCAATAATTATAGCAATAACAACGGCAATAATAAAGACAATAACGTCAATAATAACTGTTATAATAACGGCAATAACGGCTTTAATAATGGCAATAATAAAGGCAATAAAAAGGCCAGTAATAACTGCAATATCGGCCTACAAATGGGCAATAATAACTGCAATATTAACGGCAATATCAGCATTAATAACGGCAATAATAAAGGCAATAAAATGGCCAGTAATAATTGCAATATCGACCTACATAACGGCAATAATAACTGCAATATTAACGGCAATAACGGCATTAATAACGGCAATAATAAAGGCAATTATAACGGTAATAATAAAGGCAATCAGGGCAATAATTATGGCTATAATAACGGTAATATAAAGGCAATAACGGCTATAATAATGGCAATAACAACGGCAATGAGAGCGCCAATAATAATTGCAATAATAACGGCAACAATAACGTTAATATTGTAGCAATAACGAGAATAAAAAAGGCAATATCAACGGTTATAATAACGGCAATACTAAAGAGAATAATGGCAATAAAAATGGCAATAACAACAGCAATAATAAAGACAATAACGTCAATAATAACTGTTATAATAACGGCAATAACGGCTTTAATAATGGCAATAATAAAGGCAATAAAAAGGCCAGTAATAACTGTAATATCGGCCTACATATCGGCAATAATAACTGCAATATTAACGGCAATAACGGCATTAATAACGGCAATAATAAAGGCAATTATAACGGTAATAATAAAGGCAATCAGGGCAATAATTATGGCTATAATAACGGTAATATAAAGGCAATAACGGCTATAATAATGGCAATAACAACGGCAATGAGAGCGCCAATAATAATTGCAATAATAACGGCAACAATAACGTTAATATTGTAGCAATAACGAGAATAAAAAAGGCAATATCAACGGTTATAATAACGGCAATACTAAAGAGAATAATGGCAATAAAAATGGCAATAACAACAGCAATAATAAAGACAATAACGTCAATAATAACTGTTATAATAACGGCAATAACGGCTTTAATAATGGCAATAATAAAGGCAATAAAAAGGCCAGTAATAACCGCTATATCGGCCTACATAACGGCAATAATAACTGCAATATTAACCGCAATAACGGCATTAATATCTGCAATAAAAACGGCAATAATAATGGCAATATCGTCGAAAATATTTAAGACAAAGACGGCAATAATAACTGTGATATTAACGGCAATAACGGCATTAATAACGGCAATAATAAAGGAAATTATAACGGTAATAATAAAGGCAATAACGCCAATAATTATGGCAATAATGACGGCAATAATAACGGTAATAATTAAGGCAATAACGGCAATAATAGTGGCAATAACAACGGCAATGAGAGCGTCAATAATAATTGCAATAATAACGGCAACAATAACGTTAATAATGTAGCAATAACGAGAATAAAAAAGGCAATATCAATGGTTATAATAACGGCAATACTAAAGAGAATAACGGTAATAATAATGGCAATAACAACGGCAATAATAAAGACAATATCGGCAATAATAACTGCAATATTAATGCAATAATAACGGCAATAACTGCCTTAATAATGGCAATAACAACGGCAATTATAAAGACAATAATAAAGACAATAGCGTCAATAATAATGGGAATAACAACGGCAATAGTAACCGCAATAATATAGACAATAACGGCAATAATAACTGCTATAATTACGGCAATAACGGCCTTAATAACGGCAATAATAACAATAATAATAACGACAATAAGGGCAATAATAACTGCAATAAAAACGACAATAATAATGGCAATAACGACGGCAATAATAAAGAATATAAAATCAATAATAACTGCAATAACGACATGAAAAACAGCAAAAATAAAGGCAATAATAAAGACAATAACATCAATAATAACTGCAATAATAACGGCAATAATAACGGCCTTAATAAAGTCAGTAACGTAAATAATAAATGCAATAATAACGGCAATAATAACTGCAATGACTGCCTTAATAACGGCGAAAATAAAGACAATAAAAACGGTAATAATAACTATGATAGGGGCAATAATCTCTGCAATAATAACGGCAATAATAATGGCAATAATAACGGCAATAATAAAGAAAATAACGTTAATAATAACTGTTATAATAACGGTAATAACGGCTTTAATAATGGCAATAATAAAGGCAATAAAAAGGATAGTAATAACTGCAATATCGGCCTACATAACGGCAATAATAACTGCAATAATAACGGCCTTAATAAAGACAATAACGTCAATAATATCTGCAATAATAACGGCAATAACGGGCTTAGCAAGGGCAATTATAAATGGATAAAAACGGCAATAATAAAAGCTATAATAACGGTAATAATAAAGGCAATAACGGCAATAATAACTGCAATAATGGTTGCAATAATAACGGCAATATCTTCAATAATAATGGCAATTATAAAGACAATAATAATAGCAATAATATGGCCAGTAATAACGGCAATATCGGGCTACATAACAGCAATAATAAGGGCAATAATAACGCTAATAAAAAAGGCAATAACGGCAATAATAATGGCAATAACAACGGCAATGAGAGCGCCAATAATAATTGCAATAATAACGGCGACAATAACGTTAATAATGTAGCAATAACGAGAATAAAAAAGGCAATATCAACGGTTATAATAACGGCAATACTAAAGAGAATAACGGCAATAAAAATGGCAATAACAACGGCAATAATAAAGACAATAACGTCAATAATAACTGTTATAATAACGGCAATAACGACTTTAATAATGGCAATAATAAAGGCAATAAAAAGGCCAGTAATAACTGTAATATCGGCCTACATATCGGCAATAATAACTGCAATATTAACGGCAATATCAGCATTAATAACGGCAATAATAAAGGCAATAAAAAGGCCAGTAATAATTGCAATATCGGCCTACATAACGGCAATAATAACTGCAATATTAACGGCTATAACCGCATTAATAACGGCAATAATAAAGGCAATTATAACGGTAAAAATAAAGGCAATAACGCCAATAATTATGGCAATAATAACGGCAATAGTAACGGCAATAACGGCAATAATACTAGCAATAACAACGGCAATGAGAGCGCCAATAATAATTGCAATAATAACGGCAACAATAACGTTAATAATGTAGCAAAAACGAGAATAAAAAAGGCATTAACGACGGTTATAATAACGGCAATACTAAAGAGAATAACGGTAATAATAATGGCAATAACAACGGCAATAATAAAGACAATATCGGCAATAATAACTGCAATATTAATGGCAATAATAACGGCAATAACTGCCTTAATAATGGCAATAACAACGGCAATTATAAAGACAATACTAAAGACAATAGCGTCAATAATAATGGGAATAACAACGGCAATAGTAACCGCAATAATAAAGACAATAACGGCAATAATAACTGCTATAATTACGGCAATAATGGCCTTAATAACGACAATAATAACAATAATAATAACGACAATAAGGGCAATAATAACTGCAATAAAAACTACAGTAATATCGGCAATAACGTAGACAATAATAAAGACATAAACGGCAATAATAACTGTGATATTAAAGGCAATAAAGGCAATAATAATGGCAATAACAACGGCAATAATAACGGCAATAATAAAAGTAATAATAATGGCAACATCGACTGCAATATTAAAGCCAATAACGTCAATATTAACTTCAATAGTAACGGCAATAATAACTGCATTAACGGTCTTATTAACGGCAATAATAAAGGAAATAATGAAGGTAATATTAACGCTAATAATAATCGGAATAAAAACTGCAATAATATAGACAATAACGTCAATAATAACTGCAATAATTACGGCAATAATAATTGCAATAACAACGGCAATGATAACTGCAATAATAACGGCAATAACGGCCTTGTATACGGCAATAATAAAGGCAATAACGGCAATAATATTTTCGAAAACAACAGCAATAAGAACGATAATAATAATGGCAATATCGACGGTAAATATTAAAGACAATAACGTCAATAATAACTTCAATAATAACGGCATTAATAACTGTAATAATGGTCTTAATTACGAGAATAATAAAGGAAATAATAAATGTAATAATAACGATAACAAGGGCAATAACAACTGCAGTAAAAACGACAATATTAATGGCAATAACGACGGCAATAAAAAAGAATATAAAATCAATAATAACTGCAATAACGACATGAATAACAGCAAAAATAAAGGCAATAATAACGGTAATAATAAAGAAAAAAACGACAATAATAACTGTGATAATAATGGCAATAACGTCTTTAATATCCGCAATAATAACGGCATAAATAACTGCAATCACTGCCTTGATAACGGCAAAAATAAAGAAAATATAAACGGTAATAATAACGATAAGGTCAGTAATCTCTGCAATAATAACGGCAATAATAATAGCAACAACAACGGCTATAATAAAGACAATAACGTCAATAATAACTGGAATAATAACGGCAATAACGACCATAATAACAGCATTAATTAAGACAAAAAGGCAATAATTACTGCAATAGTAACGGCAATATAAACGACATTAATGTCAATTATAAATGCAATAATTACGGCAATAATAAATTCAATAATGGCAATAATATTGGCAAAAACAACGGCAATAAGAACGGCAATAATGAAAGCAATACCGACGGCAATATTAAAGATAATAACGTCAATAATAACTTCAATAATAAAGGCAATGATAAATGCAATAACGGTCTTATTAACGGCAATAATAAAGGAAATAATGAAGGTAATATTAACGATAATAAGGGCAATAATAACTGCAATAAAAACGACAATAATAATGGCAATTACGAAGATAATAATAAAGAATATAAAATCAATAATAATTGCAGTAACGACATGAATAACAGCAAAAATAAATGCAATAACAACGGCAATAATAAAGACAATAACATCAAAAATAACTCCAATAATAAAGGCAATAATGACGGCCTTAATAAAGACAATAACTTCAATAATAACTGCAACAATAACGGCAATAATATACAAAATATCGGCAATAGCAACTGCAATAATTACGGCAATAACGGCCTTAGCAACGGCAATAATAAAGGAATAATAACGGCAATAATAATAGCAATAATAACGGTAACAATAACGTTAATATGTGGAATAATATCTGCAATAATAACGGCTATAACGGCTTTAATAATGGCAATAATAAAGGCAATAAAAAGGCCAGTAATAACTGCAATATCGGCCTACATAACGGCAATAATAACTGCAATATTAACGGCAATAGCGGCATTAATAACGGCAATAATAAAGGCATTTATAGCGGTAATAATAAAAGTAATAACGGCAATAATTATGGCAATAATAAAAATAATAATAGTAGCAATAACGGCAATATTTACTGCAATAATGGTTGCAATAATAACGGCAATATCTTCAATAATAATGGCAATAATAAAAATAATAATAATAGCAATAATAAGGCCAGTAATAACGGCAATATCGGGCTACATAGCAGCAATAATAAGGGCAATAATAACGGTAATAATAAAGACAATAACGGCAATAATAACTGCTATAATTACGGCAATAACGGCCTTAATAATGGCAATAATAAAGGCAATAATACCGGTAATAACAATGGCAAAAATAACGGACTTAACAACTACAATAACGTCTATAATTACTGCAATATTAACGGCAATAACGGCCTTAATAACGGCAATAATAACGATAATAATAACGACAATAAGGGCAATAATAACTGCAATAAAAACTACAATATTAACGGCAATAACGTAGACAATAATAAAGACAAAAACGGCTATAAAAACTGTGATATTAAAGGCAATAAAGGCAATAATATTGGCAATAACAACGGCAATAATAACGGCAATAATAAAGGTAATAATAAAGGCAATATCCACGGCACTAATAAAGACAATAACGTCAATATTAACTTCAATAATAACGGCAATAATAACTGCAATAACGGTTTTAATAACGGCAATAATAAAGGAAATAGTAAAGGTAATAATAACGACAATAAGGGCAATAATAACTGCAATAAAAACTACAATATTAACGGCAATAACGTAGACAATAATAAAGACAAAAACGGCTATAAAAACTGTGATATTAAAGGCAATAAAGGCAATAATATTGGCAATAACAACGGCAAAAATAACGGCAATAATAATGGCAATATTAACGACAATAATAATGGCAATATCAACGGCAATAATAAAGACAATAACGGTAATAATAACTGCTGTATTTGCGGCAATAACAGCCTCAATAATGACAAAAATAAAGGCATTAATAACGGTAATAATAATGGCAATAATAACGGTAATAATAACGATAATAAGGGAAATAATAACTGCAATAATAACGGCAAAAATGAGGGCAATTATAACGGTAATAATAACGATAAGAAGGGAAATAATAACTGCAATAATGAAGGTAATAATAAAGGCAATAATAACGGCAATACTATAGACACTAACGGCAATAATAATGCCAATATCAGCGGCAGTAATAACGGCAATATTTAAGACAAAATCGGCAATAATATCGGCTTAACCGGCCATAATAATGGCAATAATATAGGCGGTAATAATAATGGTAATAATAATGGCAATAATAATGGCAATAAAAATAGCAATAACAAAGGCAATAATAAAGACAATAACGTCAATAATAACTGCGATAATAAAGGCAATAACAGCAACAATATCTGCAATAATGACGGCAATAACGGCCTTAATAATGGCAATAATAAAGGCAATAATAACGCTAGTTATTATGGCAATAATATGGGCAATTATAACATCAATAAAGTCAATAATATCTGCAATAATAAGGGCAATAGTAAGTGCAATAATAATGGCAATAATAAAGGCAATAATAAATGCAATAATAAAGACAATATCGGCAATAATAACGGCAATATCTTCAATAATAATGGTAATTATAAAGACAATAATAATAGCAATAATAAGGCCAATAATAACGGCAATATCGGGCTACATAACAGCAATAATAAGGGCAATAATAACGCTAATAATAAAGGCAATAACGGCAATAATAATGGCAATAACAACGGCAATGAGAGCGCCAATAATAATTGCAATAATAACGGCAACAATAACGTTAATAATGTAGCAATAACGAGAATAAAAAAGGCAATATCAACAGTTATAATAACGGCCATACTAAAGAGAATAACGGCAATAATAATGGCAATAACAACGGCAATAATAAAGACAATAACGGCAATAATAACTGCAATAATAATGGCAATAATAACGGCAATAACTGTCTTAATAATGGCAATAACAACGGCAATAGTAACCGCAATAATAAAGACAATAATGTCAATAATAACTGCAATATTAACGGCAATAACGGCATTAATAACGGCAATAATAAAGGCAATTTTAACGGTAATAATAAAAGCAATATCGGCAATATTTATGGCAATAATAACGCTAATAATAATCGAATTAAAAACTGCAATAATAAAGACAATAACGTAAATAATAACTGCATTAATAACGTCACTAACAGCCTTAATAACGGCAATAATAACAATAATAATAACGACAATAAGGGCAATAATAACTGCAATAAAAACGGCAATAATAATGGCAAATAACATCGATAATAATATTGACAAACACGGCTATAATAACTGTGATAATAATGGCAATAACGGCAATAATAAAGGCAATAACAACTGCAATAACGGTATTAATAACGGCAATAATAAAGGAAATAATAAAGGTAATAATAACGATAATAAGGGCATTAATAAATGCAATAAAAACGACAATAATATTGGCAATAACGACGGCATTAATAAGGAATATAAAATCAATAATAACTGCAATAACGACATGAATAACAGCAAAAATAAAGGCTATAATAACGGCAATAATATCTGCTATAATTACGACAATAACGGCCATAATAATGGCAATAATAAAGGCAATAATATCGGTAATAATAATTGCAATAATAACGGCAATAACGACCATAATAACGGCAATAATAATGGCAATAACAACGGCAATAATAAAGGCAATAATAACGGCAATAATAATGGCAAATAACGTCGATAATAATATTGACATACAAGGCAATAATAACTGCAATAATTACGGCAATAACGGCCTTAATAACGGCAATAATAACAATAATATTAACGACAATAAGGGCAATAATAACTGCAATAAAAACTACAATAATAACGGCAATAACGTAGACAATAATAAAGACAAAAACGACAATAATAACTGTGATATTAAAGGCAATAAAGGCAATAATAATGGCAATAACAACGGCAATAATAACGGCAATAATAACGGCAATAATAATGGCAAATAACATCGATAATAATATTGACAAACAAGGCAATAATAACTGCAATAACAGCGGCAATATAAACGATATTAATGTCATTAATAAATGCAATAATTACGACAATAATAATCGCAATAACAATGGCAATGATAACTGCAATAATAACGGCAATATCGGCCTTGAATACGGCAATAATGAAGTAATAATAACGGCAATAAGAAAAGCAATAACAACTGTAATAATAACGATAATAAGGGCAATAATCTCTGAAATAATAACGGTAATAATAATATCAATAACAATGGCAATAATAAAGACAATATAGTCAATAATAACTGCAATAATAGCGGCAATATAAACGACATTAATGTCAGTAATAAATGCAATAATTACGGCAATATTAACTGCAATAACGGTATTAATAACGGCAATAATAAAGGAAATTTAAAGGTAATAATAAAAGCAATAGTAACGGTAATAAGAACGATAATAAGGGCAATAATCTCTGCAATAATAACGGAAATAATAATCGCAATAACAACGGCAATAATAAAGACAATTACGTCAATAATATCTGTAATAATAACGGCAATAACGACTTTTATAATGGCAATAATAAAGGCAATAAAAAGGCCAGTAATAACTGCAATATAATCATAATTAGGGCAATTATAACTGCAATAATAACAGCAATATTAACGGCAATTATAATGCAATAACAACGTCAATAATAACGACAATTCTAAAGACAATAACGGCAATAATAATGGCAATAACAACGGCAATATTAAAAAAATATCGGCAATAATAATGGCAAAAATTATGGCAATAAGATAGGCAAAAATAACGGTAATACTAAAGAAAATAACTGCAATAATAATAATAATAATAACGGCAATAATAAAGATATTAACGCCAATAATAACTGCAATAATAATAGCAATAACAACTGCAATAACGGCATTAATAACGACATTAATAAATGGAATAATAGCGGTAATAATAACGAAAATAATGGCAATAATAACTGCAATAATAACGGTAATAATAATGTCAATAACAACGGCAATAATAAAGACAATAACGGTAATAGTAACTGAATATTAATGGCAATAATAACGGCAATATTTTCAATAATAATGGCAATAATAATGGCAATAATAATGGCAATAATAACGGCAATATTTAGGAATAACGGCAATATTAATGGCAACAATTATGGCAATAAGATTGGCAATAATAACAGCAATAATAAAGAAAATAACGTTAATAATAACTGCAATAATAATGGCAATAAAAACGGCAATAATAAAGATATTAACGCCAATAATAACTGCAATAATAATAGCAATAACAACTGCAATAACGGCATTAATAACGACATTAATAAATGGAATAATAGCGGTAATAATAACGAAAATAAGGGCAATAATAACTGCAATAATAACGGTAATAATAATGGCAATA
Organism: Dolichovespula saxonica; assembly: GCA_911387935.1. Lineage (NCBI taxonomy): Eukaryota > Metazoa > Arthropoda > Insecta > Hymenoptera > Vespidae > Dolichovespula > Dolichovespula saxonica. Next base: position 383,302 of record CAJVQX010000003.1, on the reverse strand, counting down.
ATAAAGATAATAACGACAAAAATAACGGCAATAATATTGGCAATGTCGGTCTAAATAACGGCCATAATAATTGCAAAATAACGGCAATGATTTCCTTATTAACGGCAATAATAACTGCAATAATAACGGCAATAACAGCCTTAATAACGGCAATAATAACTGCAAAATTAACGGCAATAACAGCCTGATTAATGGCAATAATATAGGCAATAATAAGCATAATAATAATGGCAATATCAACGGCCATAATGAGGACAATATCGACAATAATAACTGCATATTAATGACAATAATAACGGCAAAATCTTCAATAATAATGGCAATAATAAAGGCAATAATAACGCCAAAATAATGGCAAAAATGAGGCAATAATATTGGCAAATATAACGGCAATAATGACGACAATAAGGGCAATAATAACTGCAATAAAAACGGCAATAATGATGGCAATAATGACGGCAATAATAAAGAATATAAAATTAATAATAACTGAAATAACGACATGAATAACAGCAAATATAAGGGCAATAATAACGGCAATAATAAATAAAATAACAGCAATAATAACTGCTACAATTACGGCAATAACGGCCTTAATAATGGCAATAATTAAGACAATAAAGGCAATAATAACTGCAACAATAACGGCAATATAAACGACATTAATATCAATAATAAATGCAATAATTACTGCAATAATAATTGCAATAACAACGGCAATAATAAAGGTAATATTAAAAGCAATATCGACGGCAATATTAAAGACAATAACTTCAATAATAACTGCAATAATAACGGCAATAACGACCATAATAACGGCAATAATTAAGACAATAAAGGCAATAATAACTGCTATAATTACGGCAATAATAATGGCAATAACAACGGGAATAATAAAGACAATAATGTCAATAATAACTGTTATAATAACGGCAATAACGTCTTTAATAATGGAAATAATAAAGGCAATAAAAAGGCCAGTAATAACTACAATATCGTCCTACATATCGGAAATAATAACTGCAATATTAACGGCAATAACAGCATTAATAACGGCAATAATAAAGGCAATTATAACGGTAATAATATAGGCAATAACGCCAATAATTATGGCAATAATAACGGTAATAATAACGGTAATAATAAAGGCAATAACGGCTATAATAATGGCAATAATAACGCTAATAATAACGCTAATAATAAACGGAATAAAAAGTGGAATAATAAAGAAAATAACGTCAATGGTAACTGCAATAATAACGGCAAAATCGGCCTTGAATACGGCAATAATAAAGTAATAATAACGGCCTTAATAACGGCAAAAATAAAGACAATAAAAACGGTAATAATAACTATAATAGGGGAAATAATCTCTGCAATAATAACGGCAATAATAATGGCAATAACAACGGCAATAATAAAGAAAATAACGTTAATTATAACCGTTATAATAACGGCAATAACGGCTTTAATAATGGCAATAATAAAGGCAATAAAAAGGCCAGTAATTACTGCAATATCGGCCTACATAATGGCAATAATAACTGCAATATTAACGGCTATAACCGCATTAATAACGGCAATAATAAAGGCAATTATAGCGGTAATAATAAAGGCAATAACGGCAATATTTATGGCAATAATAACGGTAATAATAAAGTTAATAACGGCTATAATAATGGCAATAACAAGGGCAATGAGAGCGCCAATGATAATTGCAATAATAACGGCAACAATGACGTTAATAATGTAGCAATAACGAGAAAAAAAGCCAATATCAACGGTTATAATAACTGCAATAATAAAGACAATAACGTCAATAATAACTGTTATAATAACGGCAATAACTGCTTTAATAATGGCAATAATAAAGGCAAGAAAAAGGCCAGTAATAATCGCAATATCGGCCTACATAACGGCAATAATAACTGCAATATTAACGGCAATAACGGCATTAATAACGGCATTAATAAAGGCAATTATAACGGTAATAATTAAGGCAATAACGGAAATAATTATGGCAATAATAACGGTAATAATATATGCAATAACGGCAATAATAACTGCAATAATTGTTGCAATAATAACGGCAATATCTTCAATAATAATGGCAATTATAAAGACTACAATAATATGGCCAGTAACAACGGCAATATCGGGCTACATAACAGCAATAATAAGGGCAATAATAACGCTAATAATAAAGGAAATAACGGCAATAATAATGGCAACAACACCGGAAATGAGAGCGCCAATAATAATTGCAATAATAACGGCAACAATAACGTTAATAATGTAGCAATAACGAGAATAAAAAAGGCAATATCAACGGTTATAATAACGGCAATACTTAAGGGAATAACGGCAATAAAAATGGCAATAACAACGGCAATAATAAAGACAATAACGTCAATAATAACTGTTATAATAACGGCAATAACGGCTTTAATAATGGCAATAATAAAGGCAATAAAAAGGCCAGTAATAACTACAATATCGGCCTACATATCGGCAATAATAACTGCAGTATTAACGGCAATAACAGCATTAATAACGGCAATAATAAAGGCAATTATAACGGTAATAATAAAGGCAATAACGCCAATAATTATGACAATAATAACGGTAATAATAAAGGCAATAACGGCTATAATAATGGCAATAACAACGGCAATGAGAGCGCCAATAATAATTGCAATAATAACCGCAACAATAACGTTAATAATGTAGCAATAACGAGAATGAAAAATGCAAAATCAACGGTTATAATAACGGCAATACTAAAGAGAATAACGGCAATAATAATGGCAATATCAACGGCAATAATAAAGACAATACTAAAGACAATAGCCTCAATAATAATGGGAATATCAACGGCAATAGTAACCGCAATAATAAAGACAATAACGGCAATAATAACTGCAATAATAACGGCAATATAAACGACATTAATGTCAATAATAAATGCAATAATTACGGCAATAATAATAGCAATAACAACGGCAATGATAACTGCAATAATAACGGCAATAACGGCCTTGAATACGGCAATAATAAAGGAATAATAACTGCAATAATAAAACCAATAATAACGGTAATAATAACGTTAATATGTGCAATAATATCTGCAATAATAACGGCAATGACGTACGTAATAATACCAATTATAAAGGTATAAAAACGTTAATAATAATGGATATAATAACTGCAATAACGGCCTGAATAACAGCAAAAATAAAAGCAACAATAACGGCAATAATAAAAAAAAAACGATAATAATAACTACTATAATTACGGCAATAACGTCAATGATATCCGCAATAATAACGGCAATAATAACTGCAATAAGGGCCTTAATAACGGTAAAAATAAAGACAAAAAAAACGGTAATAATAACTGTAATAGGGGCAATAATCTCTGCAATAATAACGGCAATAATAATGGCAATAACAACGGCAATAATAAAGACAATAACGTCAATAATAACTGTTATAATAAGGCCAATTACGGCTTTAATAATGGCAATAATAAAGGCAATAAAAAGGCCAGTAATAACTGCAATATAAAGATAATTAGGGCAATTATAACTGCAATAATAACAGCAATATTGACGGCAATTATAATGCAATAACAACGTCAATAATAACGACAATTCTAAAGACAATAACGGCAATAATAATGGCAATAACTACGGCAATATTAAAAAAATATCGGCAATAATAATGGCAAAAATTATGGCAATAAGATTGGCAAAAATAACGGTAATACTAAAGAAAATAACGGCAATAATAACTGCAATAATAATAATAATAATAACGGCAATAATAAAGATATTAACGCCAATAATAACTGCAGTTAGAATAGCAATAACAACTGCAATAACGGCATTAATAACGACATTAATAAATGGAAGAATAGCGGTAATAACTACGAAAATAAGGGCAATAATAACTGCAATAATAACGGTAATAATAACGGCAATAACAACGACAATATCGACAAAAATAACGGCAATAATATTGGCAATATCGGTCTAAATAACGGCCATATTAATTGCAAAAATAACGGCAATGATTTCCTTATTAACGGCAATAATGACTGCAGTAATAACGGCAATAACATCCTTAATAACGGCAATAATAAGTGCAAAATTAACGGCAATAACGGCATGATTAATGGCAATAATATAGGCAATAATAAGCATAATAATAATTGCAATATCAACGGGCATAATGAGGACAATATCGACAATAATAACTGCATATTAATGACAATAATAACGGCAAAATCTTCAATAATAATGGCAATAATAAAGGCAATAATAACGCCAAAATTATGGCAAAAATGAGGCAATAATATTGGCAAATATAACGGCAATAAAACAGAAAATAACGGCAATAATAACTGCAATAATTATGGCAATAATAACGGCAATAATAAAGATATTAACACCTATAATAACTGCAATAGTAATAGAAATAACAACTGCAATAACTGCATTAATAACGACATCAATAAAGGGTATAATAGCGCTAATAATAACGAAAATAAGCGCAATATTAACTGCTATAATAACGGTAATAATAATGGCAATAACAACGGCAATACTAAAGACAAAAACTGCAGTAATAAAGGCAATAACAACTACAATAATAACGGCAATACTAAAGACAATACCGGCAATAATAATGGCAATAATAAAGACAATAACGACAATAAGTTCTGTAATAATAACGGTATTAACAAAGGTAATAGTAGCAGTAGAAATGGCAATTTCAACAGCTATAATAACGTCAATAATATAGACAATAACGGCAATAATATCTGCAATAATAACGCCAATAGCGGCCTTAATAATGGCATTTATAAAGGCAATAATAACGGCAATATTTACGAAATAACGGCAATAATAACTGCAATAATAATGGCCATAAAAATGGCAATAATAACGGCAATAACGGCCTCAACAATGGCAATCATAAAGGCAATATTTACGGCAATAATAAAGACAATAAAGACAATAATAACTGCAATAACAGCGGCAATAATAACGATAATAATAACAACAATAAAGGCAATAATAACTGCAATAAAAACGGAAATAATAATGGCAATAATAACGGCAATAATAAATAAAATAACAGCAATAATAACTGCAATAACGAAATGAATAACAGCAAAAATAAAGGCAATAATAAAGACAATAACATCAAAAATAACTGCAATAATAACGGCAATAATAACGGCCTTAATAAAGTCAGTAACGTCAATAATAACTGCAATAATAACGGCAATAATAACTGAAGTGACGGCCTTAATAACGGCGAAAATAAAGACAATAAAAACGGTAATAATAACTATGATAGGGGCAATAATCTCTGCAATAATAACGGCTATAATAATGGCAATAATAACGGCAATAATAAAGAAAATAACGTCAATAATAACTGTTATAATAACGGTAATAACGGCTTAAATAATGGCAATAATAAAGGCAATAAAAAGACTAGTAATAACTGCAATATCGGCCTTCATAACGGCAATAATAACTGCAATAATAACGGCCTTAATAAAGACAATAACGTCAATAATATCTGCAATAATAACGGCAATAAAGGGCTTAGCAAGGGCAATTATAAATGGATAAAAACGGCAATAATAAAAGCAATAATAACGGTAATAATAAAGGCAATAACGGCAATAATAACTGCAATAATGGTTGCAATAATAACGGCAATATCTTCAATAATAATGGCAATTATAAAGACAATAATAATAGCAATAATAAGGCCAATAATAATGGCAATATCGGGCTACATAACAGCAATAATAAGGGCAATAATAACGGTAATAATTAAGGCAATAACGGCAATAATAGTGGCAATAACAACGGCAATGAGAGCGTCAATAATAATTGCAATAATAACGGCAACAATAACGTTAATAATGTAGCAATAACGAGAATAAAAAAGGCAATATCAACGGTTATAATAACGGCAATACTAAAGAGAATAACGGCAATAATAATGGCAATAACAACGGCAATAATAAAGACAATACTAAAGACAATAGCGTCAATAATAATGGGAATATCAACGCCAATAGTAACCGCAATAATAAAGACATTAACGGCAATAATAACTGATATAATTACGACAATAACGGCCTCAATAACGGCAATAATAACAATAATAATAACGACAATAAGGGCAATAATAACTGCAATAAAAACGACAATAATAATGGCAATTACGACGGCAATAATAAAGAATATAAAATCAATAATAACTACAATAACGACATGAATAACAGCAAAAATAAATGCAATAACAACGGCAATAATAAAGACAATAACATCAAAAATAACTCCAATAATAACGGCAATAATGACGGCCTTAATAAAGACAATTACTTCAATAATAACTGCAACAATAACGGCAATAATATACAAAATATCGGCAATAGCAACTGCAATAATTACGGCATTAACGGCCTTAGAAACGGCAATAATAAAGGAATAATAACGGCAATAATAAAAGCAATAATAACGGCAATAATATCTGCTATAATTACGAATATAACGGCCTTAATAATGGCAATACTAAAGGCAATAATAACGGTAATAATAATGGCAATAATAACGGCCTTAATAACGACAATAATGACACAAATATCCGCAGTAATAACGGCAATATTAACTGCAATAAGGGCCTTAATAACGGCAAAAATAAAGACAATAAAAACGGTAATAATATCGACAATAAGGGCAGTAATCTCTGCAATAATAACAGCAATAATAATAGCAATAACAACGGCAATAATAAAGACAATAACGTCAATAATAACTGCAATAATAACGGCAATAACGGCATTAATAACGGCAATAATAAAGGCAATAATAACGGTAATAATAATGGCTATAATAACGGACTTAATAACGACAATAACGTCAATAATATCCGCAATAATAACGGCAATAACGAAAATAATAACGACAATAATTAAGACAATAAGGGCAATAATATCTGTAATAATAACGGCAATATAAACGACATTAATGTCAGTAATAAATGCAATAATTACGGCAATAATAATTGCAATAACAACGGCAATGATAACTGCAATAATTACGGCGATAACGGCCTTAGCAACGGCAATAACGGCGTTAATAACGGCAATAATAAAGGCAATTATAACGGTAAAAATAAGGGCAATAAAGGCAATAATTATGGCAATATTAACGGTAATAATAAAGTCGATAACGGCAATAATAATGGCAATAACAACGGCAATAATAAAGACAATAAAATCAATAATAACTGCAAAAATAATGGCAATATTGACGGCAATAACTGCCTTAATAATGGTAATAACAACGGCAATTATAAAGACAATACAAAAGACAATAGCGTCAATAATAATGGGAATAACAACGGCAATATTATCCGCAATAATATAGACAATAACGGCAATAATAACTGCTATAAATACGGCAATAACGGCTTTAATAATGGCAATAATAAAGGCAATAATAACGGTAATAATAATGGCAATAATAACGGACTTAATAACGACAATGACGTCAATAATTACTGCAATATTAACGGCAATAATAAAGGAAATAATAATGGCAATATCCACGACACTATTAAAGCCAATAACGTCAATAATAACGGCAATAAAAACGGCAATAATAACTACTATAACGGTCTTAAAAACGGCAATAATAAAGGAAATAATAAAGGTAATAATAACGATAAAAAGGGCAATAATATCTGCAATAAAAACGACAATAATAATGGCAATAACGACTGCAATAATAAAGAATATAAAATCAATAATAACTGCAATAACGAAATGAATAACAGCAAAAATAAAGGCAATAATATCTGCTATAATTACGAAAATAACGGCCTTAATAACGACAATAACTTCAACAATATCCGCAATAATAACGGCAATATTAACTGCAATAACGGCCATAATAACGGCAAAAATAAAGACAATAAAAACGGTAATAATAACTATAATATAGGCAATAATCTCTGCAATAATTACGGCAATAATAATGGCAATATCAACGGCAATAATAAAGACAATAACGGTAATAATAACTGCTGTATTTACGGCAATAACAGCCTTAATAATGACAAAAATAAAGGCATTATTAACGGCAATAATAAAGGAAATAATGAAGGTAATATTAACGATAATAAGGGCAATAATAACTGCAACAATAACGGCAATAATATACAAAATATCGGCAATAGCAACTGCAATAATTACGGCATTAACGGCCTTAGAAACGGCAATAATAAAGGAATAATGACGGAAATAATAAAACCAATAATAACGGTAATAATAACGTTAATAAGTGCAATAATATCTGCAATAATAACGGCAATGACGTACGTAATAATGCCAGTTATAAAGGTAATAATAACGTTAATAATAATGGCTATAATAACTGCAATAACGGCCTGAATAACAGCAAAAATAAAGGCAATAATAACAGCAATAATAAAGACAAAAACGTCAATAATAACTGTTATAATTACGGCAATAACGGCTTTAATAATGGCAATAATAAAGGCAATAAAATGGCCAGTAATAACTGCAATATCGGCCTACATATCGGCAATAATAACTGCAATATTAACGGGAATAACAGCATTAATAACGGCAATAATAAAGGCAATAATAACGGTAATAATAATGGCAATAATAACGGACATAATAACGACAATGACGTCAATAATTACTGCAATATTAACGGCAATAATAAAGGAAATAATAATGGCAATATCCACGACACTATTAAAGCCAATAACGTCAATAATAACGGCAATAAAAACGGCAATAATAACTGCTATAACGGTCTTAAAAACGGCAATAATAATGGAAATAATAAAGGTAATAATAACGATAAAAAGGGCAATAATATCTGCAATAAAAACGACAATAATAATGGCAATAACGACTGCAATAATAAAGAATATAAAATCAATAATAACTGCAATAACGAAATGAATAACAGCAAAAATAAAGGCAATAATATCTGCTATAATTACGAAAATAACGGCCTTAATAATGGCAATAACAACGGCAATTATAAAAACAATACTAAAGACAATAGCGTCAATAATAATGGGAATATCAACGCCAATAGTAACCGCAATAATAAAGACAATAACGGCAATAATAACTGATATAATTACGACAATAACGGCCTCAATAACGGCAATAATAACAATAATAATAACGACAATAAGGGCAATAATAACTGATATAACAACGGCAATAATAATGGCAATAACGTCGACAATATTAAAGACAATAACGTCAATAAGAAGTGTTATAATTACGGCGATAACGGCTTTAATAATGGCAATAATAAAGGCAGTAATATGGCCAGTAATAACTGCAATATCGGCCTACATAACGGCAATAATTACTGCAATATTAACGGCAATAACGGCATTAATAACGGGAATAATAAAGGCATTTATAACGGTAATAATTAAGACAATAACGGCAATAATTATGGCAATAATAACGGTAATAATAAAGGCAATAACGGCAATAATAACTGCAATAATTGTTGCAATAATAACGGTAATATCTTCAATAATAATGGCAATTATAAAGACAATAATAATAGCAATAATATGGCCAGTAATAACGGCAATATCGGGCTACATAACAGCAATAATAAGGGCAATAATAACGCTAATAATAAAGGCAATAACGGCAATAATAATGGCTAAACGACGGCAATACGAGCGCCAATAATAATTGCAATAATAACGCCAACAATAACGTTAATAATGTAGCAATAACGAGAATAAAAAAGGCAATATCAACGGTTATAATAACGGCAATACTAAAGAGAATAGCGGCAATAAAAATGGCAATAACAACGGCAATACTAAAGACAATAACATCAATAATAACTGTTATAATAACGGCAATAACGGCTTTAATAATGGCAATAATAAAGGCAATAATAACGGTTATAGTAATGGCAATAATAACGGACTTAATAACGACAATGACGTCAATAATTACTGCAATATTAACGGCAATAACGGCCTTAATAACGGCAATAATATCGATAATAATAACGATAATAAGGGCAATAATATCTGCAATGAAAACGACAATAATAATGGCAATAACGATTGCAATAATAAAGAATATAAAATCAATAATAACTGCAATAACGAAATGAATAACAGCAAAAATATAGGCAATAATAACGGCAATAATATCTGCTATAATTACGAAAATACCGGCCTTAATAACGACAATAACTTCAACAATATCCGCATTAATAACGGCAATATTACCTGCAATAACGGCCTTAACAACGGCAATAATAAAGACAATAACGTCAATAATAACTTTAATAATGTTAATAATAAAGGCAATAATAACGCTAATATTAACCGGAATAAAAACGGCAATAATAAAGACAATAACGTTAATAATACCTGCAATAATAACGGAAATAACGACCATAAAAACGGCAATAATTAAGACAATAAAGGCAATAATAACTGCAATAATAACGGCAATATAAACGACATTAATGTCAATAATAACTGAAATAACTACGGCAATAACGGCCTTAACAACGGCAATAATAAAGGAATAATAACGGAAATATTAAAAGCAATAATAACGGTAATAACGATCATAATAACGGCAATAATTAAGACAATAAATGCAATAATTACTGCAATAATAACGGCAATATAAATGACATTAATGGCAATAATAAATTCAATAATTACGTCAATTATAATTGCAATAACAACGGCAATGATAACTGCAATAATAACTGCAATAACGGCCTTGAATACGGCACTAATAAAGGCAATAACGGCAATAATATTTGCAAAAACAACGGCAATAAGAACAGAAATAATAAAGGCAATATCGACGGCAATATTAAAGATAATAACGTCAATAATAACTTCAATTATAACGGCATAATAACTGCAATAACGGCCTTAGTATCGGCAAAAATAAAGATAATAAAAACGGTAATAATATCGGCAATAAGGGCAATAATCTCTGCAATAATAACTGCAATAATTATAGCAATAACAACGGCAATAATAAAGACAATAACGTCAATAATAACTGTTATAATAACGGCAATAACGGCTTTAATAATGGCAAAAATAACGCTAATAATAACGCTAATAATGAACGGAATAAAAACTGGAATAATAAAGAAAATAACGTCAATGGTAACTGCAATAATAACGGCAATATCGGACTTGAATACGGCAATAATAAAGTAATAATAACGGCAATAATAAAAGCAATAGTAACGGTAATAATAACTATAATAGGAGCAATAATCTCTGCAATAATAACGGCAATAATAATGGTAATAGCAACGGCAATAATAAAGACAATAACGTTAATAATAACTGTTATAATAACGGCAATAACGGCTTTAATAATGGCTATAATAAAGCCAATAAAAAGGCCAGTAATAACTGCAATATTGGCCTACATAACGGCAATAATAACTGCAATATTAACGGCAATAGCGGCATTAATAACGACAATAATAAAGGCAATTATAACGGTAATAATTAAGGCAATAACGGCAATAATTATGGCAATAATAACGGTAATAATAAAGGCAATAACGGCAATAATAACTGCAATAATTGTTGCAATAATAACGGCAATATCTTCAATAATAATGGCAATTATAAAGACAATAATAATAGCAATAATATGGCCAGTAATAACGGCAATATCGGGCTACATAACAGCAATAATAAGGGCAATAATAACGCTAATAATAAAGGCAATAACGGCAATAATAATGGCAACAACGACGACAATAAGAGCGCCAATAATAATTGCAATAATAACGGCCACAATAACGTTAATATTGTAGCAATAACGAGAATAAAAAAGGCAATATCAACGGTTATAATAACGGCAATACTAAAGAGAATAGCGGCAATAAAATTGGCAATAACAACGGCAATACTAAAGACAATAACATCAATAATAACTGTTATAATAACGGCAATAACGGCTTTAATAATGGCAATAATAACGGTTATAGTAATGGCAATAATAACGGACTTAATAACGACAATGACGTCAATAATTACTGCAATATTAACGGCAATAACGGCCTTAATAACGGCAATAATATCGATAATAATAACGACAATAAGGGTAATAATAACAGCAATAAAAACGGCAATAATTATGGCAAAAAGTCGACAATATTAAAGACAAAAACGGCAATAATAACTGTGATATAAAAGGCAATAAAGGCAATAATAATGGCAATAACAACGGCAATAATAACGGCAATAATAAAGGTAATAATAATGGCAACATCGATTGCAATATTAAAGCCAATAACGTCAATAATAACTAGAATAATAACGGCAATAATAACTGCAATAACGGTCTTAATAACGATAATAATAAAGGAAATAATAAATGTAATAATAACGATAATAAGGGCAATAATAACTGCAATAAAAACGACAATAATAATGGCAATAACGACTGCAATAATAAAGAATATAAAATCAATAATAACTGCAATAACGAAATGAATAACAGCAAAAATAAAGGCAATAATAACGGCAATAATAAATAAAATAACAGCAATAATAACTGCTACAATTACGGCAATAACGGCCTTAATAATGGCAATAATTAAGACAATAAAGGCAATAATAACTGCAACAATAACGGCAATATAAACGACATTAATATCAATAATAAATGCAATAATTATGGCAAAAATAATTGCAATAACAACAGCCATGATAACTGCAATAATAACGGCAATAACGGCCTCGATTACGGCAATAATAAAGGCAATAACGGCAATAATATTTGCAAAATCAACGGCAATAAGAACGGTAATAATAAAGGCAATATCGACGGCAATATTAAAGACAATAACGTCAATAATAGCTACAATAATAACGGCAATAATAACTTCAATAACGGCCTTAATAACGGCAAAAATAAAAACAAAAAAAACGGTAATAATATCGATAATAAGGGCAATAATCTGTGCAATAATAACAGCAACAATAGTAGTAATAACAACGGCAATAATAAAGACAATAACGTCAATAATAACTGCAATAATAACGGCAATAACCAACATAATAACCGCAACAATTAAGACAATAAAGGCAATAATAACTGCAATAATTACGGCAATAACGGCCTTATCAACGGCAATAATAAAAGAATAATAACGGAAATAATAAAAGCAATAATAACGGTTATAATAACGTTAATAAGTGCAATAATATCTCCAATAATAACGGCAATTACGTACGTAATAATGTCAATTATAAAGTTAATAATAAGGTTAATTATAATGGCTATTATAACGGTAATAACGCCATGAATAACAGCAAAAATAAAGGCAATAATAACGGCAATAATAAAGACAAAAACGACAATATTAACTGCTATAATTACAGCAATAACGTCAACAATATCCGCAATAATAACGGCAATAATAAATGCAATAACGGCTTTAATAACGGCAAAAATAAAGACAATAAAAACGGTAATTATTACTATAATATAAGCAATAATCTCTGCAATAATAACCGCAATAATAATTGCAATAACAACGGTAATAATAAAGGCAATAACGCCAATAATTATGGCAATAATAACGGTAATAATAAAGGCAATAACGGCAATAATAATGGCAACAACAACGGCAATGAGGGCGCCAAATATAATTGCAATAATAACGGCAACAATAACGTTAATAATGTAGCAATAACGAGAATAAAAAAGGCAATATCAACGGTTATAATAACGGCAATACTAAAGAGAATAACGGCAATAAAAATGGCAAAAACAACGGCAATAATAAAGACAATAACGTCAATAATAACTGTTATAATAACGGCAATAACGGCTTTAATAATGGCAATAATAAAGGCAATAATAACGCTAATAATAATCGGAATAACAACGGCAATAATAAAGACAATAACGTCAATAATAACTGCAATAATAACGGCAATAACGATCATAATAACGGCAATAATTAAGACAATAAAGGCTATAATAATGGCAATAACAACGGCAATGAGAGCGCCAATAATATTTGCAATAATAACGGCAACAATAACGTTAATAATGTAGCAATAACGAGAATAAAAAAGGCAATATCAACGGATGTAATAACGGCAATAATAAAGACGATAACGACAATAATAACTGTTGTAATAACGGCAATAACGGCTTTAATATTGGCAATAATAAAGGCAATAAAAAGGCCAGTAATAACCGCAATATCGGCCTACATAACGGCAAAAATAACTGCAATAAAAACGGCAATAATAACGGCATATAACATCGATAATAATATTGACAAACGCGGCAATAATAGCTGTGATAATAATGGCAAAAACGGCAATAATAACTGCTATAATAACAACAATAATGGCCTTAATAATGGTAATAATTAAGGCAATAATAACCGTAATAGTAATGGCAATAATAACGGCCTTAATAATGAAAATAACGTCAATAATATCCGCAATAATAACTGCAATAATAACGGCAATAACGAACATAATAACCGCAACAATTAAGACAATAAAGGCAATAATAACTGCAATAATTACGGCAATAACGGCCTTATCAACGGCAATAATAAAAGAATAATAACGGAAATAATAAAAGCAATAATAACGGTTATAATAACGTTAATAAGTGCAATAATATCTGCAATAATAACGGCAATTACGTACGTAATAATGTCAATTATAAAGTTAATAATAAGGTTAATTATAATGGCTATTATAACGGTAATAACGGCATGAATAACAGCAAAAATAAAGGCAATAATAACGGCAATAATAAAGACAAAAACGACAATAATAACTGCTATAATTACGGCAATGACGGCCTTATTAATGGCAATAATAAAGGCAATAAAACGGTAATAATAATGGCAATAATAACGGACTTAATATCGACAATAACGTCAATAATTACTGCAATATTAACGTCAATAACGGCTTTAATAATGGCAATAATATAGGCAATAATAACGCTAATAATAATCGGAATAAAAACGGCAATAATAAAGACAATAACGTCAATAATAACTGCTATAATAACGGCAATAACGACCATAATAACGGCAATAATTAAGAAAATAATGGCAGTTATAACTGCAATAATAACGGCAATATAAACGACATTAATATCAATAATAAATGCAATAATTATGGCAAAAATAATTGCAATAACAACAGCCATGATAACTGCAATAATAACGGCAATAACGGCCTTGATTACGGCAATAATAAAGGCAATAACGGCAATAATATTTGCAAAATCAACGGCAATAAGAACGGTAATAATAAAGGCTATATCGACGGCAATATTAAAGACAATAACGTCAATAATAGCTACAATAATAACGGCAATAATAACTTCAATAACGGCCTTAATAACGGCAAAAATAAAAACAAAAAAAACGGTAATAATATCGATAATAAGGGCAATAATCTGTGCAATAATAACAGCAACAATAGTAGTAATAACAACGGCAATAATAAAGACAATAACGTCAATAATAATTGCAATAATAACGGCAATAACGAACATAATAACCGCAACAATTAAGACAATAAAGGCAATAATAACTGCAATAATTACGGCAATAACGGCCTTATCAACGGCAATAATAAAAGAATAATAACGGAAATAATAAAAGCAATAATAACGGTTATAATAACGTTAATAAGTGCAATAATATCTGCAATAATAACGGCAATTACGTACGTAATAATGTCAATTATAAAGTTAATAATAACGTTAATTATAATGGCTATAATAACTGCAATAACGGCCTGAATAAGAGCAAATTTAAAGGCAATAATAACGGCAATAATAAAGACGAAAACGACAATATTAACTGCTATAATTACAGCAATAACGTCAACAATATCCGCAATAATAACGGCAATAATAAATGCAATAACGGCTTTAATAACGGCAAAAATAAAGACAATAAAAACGGCAATAATAACTATAATATAGGCAATAATCTCTGCAATAATAACCGCAATAATAATTGCAATAACAACGGTAATAATAAAGGCAATAACGCCAATAATTATGGCAATAATAACGGTAATAATAAAGACAATAAAGGCTATAATAATGGCAATAACAACGGCAATGAGAGCGCCAATAATATTTGCAATAATAACGGCAACAATAACGTTAATAATGTAGCAATAACGAGAATAAAAAAGGAAATATCAACGGATGTAATAACGGCAATAATAAAGACGATAACGACAATAATAACTGTTGTAATAACGGCAATAACGGCTTTAATATTGGCAATAATAAAGGCAATAAAAAGGCCAGTAATAACCGCAATATCGGCCTACATAACGGCAAAAATAACTGCAATAAAAACGGCAATAATAACGGCATATAACATCGATAATAATATTCACAAACGCGCCAATAATAGCTGTGATAATAATGGCAAAAACGTCAATATTAACTGCTATAATAACAACAATAACGGACTTAATAATGGTAATAATTAAGGCAATAATAACCGTAATAGTAATGGCAATAATAACGGCCTTAATAATGAAAATAACGTCAATAATATCCGCAATAATAACTGCAATAATAACGGCAATAACGAACATAATAACCGCAACAATTAAGACAATAAAGGCAATAATAACTGCAATAATTACGGCAATAACGGCCTTATCAACGGCAATAATAAAAGAATAATAACGGAAATAATAAAAGCAATAATAACGGTTATGATAACGTTAATAAGTGCAATAATATCTGCAATAATAACGGCAATTACGTACGTAATAATGTCAATTATAAAGTTAATAATAAGGTTAATTATAATGGCTATAATAACTGCAATAACGGCCTGAATAACAGCAAAAATAAAGGCAATAATAACGGCAATAATAAAGACAAAAACGACAATAATAACTGCTATAATTACGGCAATGACGGCCTTATTAATGGCAATAATAAAGGCAATAAAACGGTAATAATAATGGCAATAATAACGGCAATAACGAACATAATAACCGCAACAATTAAGACAATAAAGGCAATAATAACGGCAATAATAAAGACAAAAACGACAATATTAACTGCTATAATTACAGCAATAACGTCAACAATATCCGCAATAATAACGGCAATAATAAATGCAATAACGGCTTTAATAACGGCAAAAATAAAGACAATAAAAACGGTAATTATTACTATAATATAAGCAATAATCTCTGCAATAATAACCGCAATAACAATAGCAATAACAACGGCAATAATAACGGCAATAACAACGGCAATAATAAAGACAATAACGGCAATAATAACAGCAATAATAATGGCAATAATAACGGCAATAACTGCCTTAATAATGACAATAACAACGGTAATTATAAAGACAATACAAAAGACAAAAGCGTCATTAATAATAGGAATAACGGCAATAGTAACCGCTATAATATAGAGAATAACAGCAATAATAACTGCTATAATTACGGCAATAACGGCCTTAAAAATGGCAATAATAAACGCAATAATAACGGTGATAATAATGGCAATAATAACGGAATTAATAACGACAATAATAGCGATAATAATAGCGAAATTAAGGGCAATCATAACTGCAATAAAAACGCATATAATAAAGGCAAAAACATCGAAAATAATAAAGACAAAAACGGCAATAATAAATTATGATAATAAAGGCAATAACGGCAACAATAAAGGCAATAATAACGGCAATATTTAATATATAACGGCAATAATAACGGGAATAATTTCTGCTATAACAGCCATAATAATGGCAATAATATAGGCAATAATAACGGTAATATTAATGGCAATAACAACGGCAATAATAAAGACAGTAACGATAATTATAACTGCAATAACAGACTTAATTGCGGCAATACTAATGGCAATAATAACGGTTATATTAAAGACGATAACGGCAGTAATAACGGCAATAATAGCGGCTATAACGGTAATAATATAGGCCATAACGGCAATATCAATGGCAATAACAACGGCAATATGAATGGCAATAATAAAGACAATAACGGAATAATAACTGCAATAATAATGGCAAACATAAGGACAGTAATAACGGCAATATCGGCCTACATAATGGCAATAATAACTGCAATAATAACGGCAATAACGGCCTTAATAACGGCAATAATAAAGGCAATAATAACGGCAATAATAACGGCAATGACGTACGTAATAATGCCAATTATAAAGGTAATATAAACGTTAATAATAATGGCTATAATAACTGCAAAAACGGCCTGAATAACAGCAAACATTAAGGCAATAACAAAGGCAATAATAAAGACAATAACGTCAATAATAACTGCGATAATAAAGGCAATAACGGCTTTAATAATGGCAATAATAAAGCCAATAAAAAGGCCAGTAATAACTGAAATATAGGCCTACATAATGGCAATAATAACTGCAATATAACGGCAATAAAGGCATTAATAACGGCAATAATAAAGGCAATTTCAACGGTAATAATAAAGGCAATAACGGCAATAATTATGGCAATAATAACGATAATAATAAAGGCGATAACGGCAATGATAATGGCGATAATAAAGCAATAATAAAGACAATAACGGCAATAATAACTGCAATAATAATGGCAATAATAACGGCAATAACTGCCTTAATAATGGCCATAACAACGGCAATTATAAAAACAATACAAAAGACAATAGCGTCAATAATAATGGGAATAACAACGTCAATAGTAACCGCAATAATAAAGACAATAACGGCAATAATAACTGCTATAATTACGGCAATAACGGCCTTAATAATGACAATAATAAAGGCAATAATAACGGTAATAATAATGCCAATAATAACGGACTTAATAACGACAATATTTACTGCAATATTAACGAAAATAACAGCCTTAAAAACGGCAATAATAACGAAAATAATAACGACAATAAGGGCAATAACAACTGCAATAAAAACGGCAATAATAATGGCAATAACATCGACAATATTAAAGAAAAACGGCAATAATAACTGTGATATTAAAGGCAATAAAGGCAATAATAATGGCAAGAACAACGGCAATAATAACGGCAATAATAAAGGTAATAATAATGGCAACATCGACTGCAATATTAAAGAAAATAACGTCAATAATAACGGCAATAAAAACGGTAATAATAACTGCAAAAACGGTCTTAATAACAGCAATAATAAAGGAAATAATAAAGGTAATAATAATGATAATAAGGGCATTAATCTCTGCAATAATAACGGCAATAATAAAACAAATAACTACGGCAACAATAAAGACAATAACGTCAATAATAACTGTTATAATAACGGCAATAACGGCTTTAATAATGGCAATAATAAAGGCAATAATAACGCTAATATTAACCGGAATAAAAATGGCAATAATAAAGACAATAACGTCAATAATAACTGCAATAATAACGGCAATAACGATCATAATAACGGCAATAATTAAGACAATAAAGGCAATAATAACTGCAATAATAACGGCAATATAAACGACATTAATGTCAATAATAATTGCAATAATTACGGCAATAACGGCTTTAGCAACGGCAATAATAAAGGAATAATAACGGCAATAATAAAACCAATAATAACGGTAATAATAACGTTAATAAGTGCAATAATATCTGCAATAATAACGGCAATGACGTACGTAATAATGCCAATTATAAAGGTAATATAAACGTTAATAATAATGGCTATAATAACTGCAAAAACAGCCTGAATAACAGCAAAAATTAAGGCAATAATAACGGTAATAATAAAGACAAAAACGACAATAATAACTGCTATAATTACGGCAATAACGGCATTAATAACGGCAATAATAAAGGCAATAATAACGGTAATAATAATGGCTATAATAACGGACTTAATAACGACAATAACGTCAATAATATCCGCAATGATAACGGCAATAACGAAAATAATAACGACAATAATTAAGACAAAAAGGGCAATAATATCTGTAATAATAACGGCAATATAAACGACATTAATGTCAGTAATAAATGCTATAATTACGGCAATAATAATTGCAATAACAACGGCAATGATAACTGCAATAATTACGGCGATAACGGCCTTAGCAACGGCAATAACGGCGTTAATAACGGCAATAATAAAGGCAATTATAACGGTAAAAATAAGGGCAATAAAGGCAATAATTATGGCAATATTAACGGTAATAATAAAGTCGATAACGGCAATAATAATGGCAATAACAACGGCAATAATAAAGACAATAAAATCAATAATAACTGCAAAAATAATGGCAATATTGACGGCAATAACTGCCTTAATAATGGTAATAACAACGGCAATTATAAAGACAATACAAAAGACAATAGCGTCAATAATAATGGGAATAACAACGGCAATATTATCCGCAATAATATAGACAATAACGGCAATAATAACTGCTATAAATACGGCAATAACGGCTTTAATAATGGCAATAATAAAGGCAATAATAACGGTAATAATAATGGCAATAATAACGGACTTAAGAACGACAATAACGTCAATAATTACTGCAATATTAACGGCAATATTAAAGAAAATAATAATGGCAATATCCACGGCACTATTAATGCCAATAACGTCAATAATAACGGCAATAAAAACGGCAATAATAACTGCTATAACGGTCTTAAAAACGGCAATAATAAAGGAAATAATAAAGGTAATAATAACGATAAAAAGGGCAATAATATCTGCAATAAAAACGACAATAATAATGGCAATAACGACTGCAATAATAAAGAATATAAAATTAATAATAACTGCAATAACGAAATGAATAACAGCAAAAATAAAGGCAATAATAACGGCAATAATATCTGCTATAATTACGAAAATAACGGCCTTAATAACGACAATAACTTCAACAATATCCGCAATAATAACGGCAATATTAACTGCAATAACGGCCATAATAACGGCAAAAATAAAGACAATAAAAACGGTAATATTAACGATAATAAGGGCAAAAAGCTCTGCAATAATAACGGCAATAATAAAAGAAATAACAACGGCAATAATAAAGACAATAACGTCAATAATAACTGTTATAATAACGGCAATAACGGCTTTAATAATGGCAATAATAAAGGCAATAATATCGCTACTAATAAACGGAATAAAAACTGGAATAATAAAGACAATAACGTCAATAATAACTGCAATAATTACGGCAATAATAATTGCAGTAACAACGGCAATGATAACTGCAATAATAACGGCAATAACGGCCTTGTATACGGCAATAATAAAGGCAATAACGGCAATAATATTTGCAAAAACAACGGCAATATGAACGGTAATAATAAAGGCTATATCGGCGGCAATATTAAAGACAATAACGTCAATAATAACTTCAATAATATCGGCAATAATAACTGCAATAACGGCCTTAATAACGGCAAAAATAAAGACAATATAAACGGTAATAATATCGATAATAAAGGCAATAATCTCTGCAATAATAACAGCAATAATAATAGCAATAACAACGGCAATAATAAAGACAATATCGTCAATAATAACTGCAATATTAACGGCAATAACGGCTTAAATAACGGCAATATTAAAGGCACTTTTAACGGTAATAATAAAGGCAATATCGGCAATATTTATGGCAATAATAAAGCTAATAATAATCGGAATAAAAACTGCAATAATAAAGACAATAACGTCAATAATAACTGCAATAATTACGGCAATAATAATTGCAATAACAACGGCAATGATAACTGCAATAATAACGGCAATAACGACTTTGTATACGGCAATAATAAAGGCAATAACGGCAATAATATTTGCGAAAACAACGGCAATAAGAACGATAATAATAATGGCAATATCGACGGTAAATATTAAAGACAATAACGTCAATAATAACTTCAATAATAACGGCATTAATAACTGTAATAATGGTCTTAATTACGAGAATAATAAAGGAAATAATAAATGTAATAATAACGATAACAAGGGCAATAACAACTGCAATAAAAACGACAATAATAATGGCAATAACGACCGCAATAAAAAAGAATATAAAATCAATAATAACTGCAATAACGACATGAATAACAGAAAAAATAAAAGCAATAATAACGGTAATAATAAAGAAAAAAACGACAATAATAACTGTGATAATAATGGCAATAAAGTCAATAATATCCGCAATAATAACGGCAAAAATAACTGCAATCAAGGCCTTGATAACGGCAAAAATAACTGCAATCACGGCCTTGATAACGGCAAAAATAAAGAAAATAAAAACGGTAATAATAACGATAAGGTAAGTAATCACTGCAATAATAACGTCAATAATAACTTCAATAATAACGGCAATGATAACTGCAATAACGGTCTTATTAACGGCAATAATAAAGGAAATAATGAAGGTAATATTAACGATAATAAGGGCAATAATATAGAATATAAAATCAATAATAATTGCAGTAACGACATGAATAACAGCAAAAATAAATGCAATAACAACGGCAATAATAAAGACAATAACATCAAAAATAACTCCGATAATAACGGCAATAATGACGGCCTTAATAAAGACAATAACTTCAATAATAACTGCAACAATAACGGCAATAATATACAAAATATCGGCAATATCAACTGCAATAATTACGGCATTAACGGCCTTAGAAACGGCAATAATAACTGCAATATTAACGGCAATAGCGGCATTAATAACGGCAATAATAAAGGCAATTATAACGGTAATAATAAAAGTAATAACGGCAATAATTATGGCAATAATAAAAATAATAATAGTAGCAATAACGGCAATAATAACTGCAATAATGGTTGCAATAATAACGGCAATATCTTCAATAATAATGGAATTAATAAAAAAAATAATAATAGCAATAATAAGGCCAGTACTAACGGAAATATCGGGCTACATAACAGCAATAATAAGGGCAATAATAACGGTAATAATAAAGACAATAACGGCAATAATGACTGCTATAATTACAGCAATAACGGCCTTAATAAAGGCAATAATAAAGGCAATAATACCGGTAATAACAATGGCAAAAACAACGGACTTAACAACCACAATAACGTCAATAATTACCTCAATATTAACGGCTATAACGGCCTTAATAACGGCAATAATAACGATAATAATAACGACAATAAGGGCAATAATAACTGCAATAAAAACGGCAATAATAATGGCAATAACGTCGACAATAATAAAGAAAAAAATGGCAATAATAACTGTGAAATTAAAGGCAATAAAGGCAATAATAATGGCTATAACATCGGCAATAATAACGGCAATAATAACTGCAATAACGGTCTTAATAACGGCGATAATAAAGGAAATAATAAAGGTAATAATAACGATAATAAGGCCAATAATAACTGCAATAAAAACGACAATAATAATGGCAATAACGAGGGCAATAATAAAGAATATAAAATCAATAATAACTGCAATAACGACATGAAAAACAGCAAAAATAAACGCAATGATAAAGACAATAACATCAAAAATAACTGCAATAATAACGGCAATAATAACGGCCTTAATAAAGTCAGTAACGTCAATAATAACTGCAATAATAACGGCAATAATAACTGAAGTGACGGCCTTAATAACGGCGAAAATAAAGACAATAAAAACGGTAATAATAACTATGATAGGGGCAATAATCTCTGCAATAATAACGGCTATAATAATGGCAATAATAACGGCAATAATAAAGAAAATAACGTCAATAATAACTGTTATAATAACGGTAATAACGGCTTAAATAATGGCAATAATAAAGGCAATAAAAAGGCTAGTAATAACTGCAATATCGGCCTTCATAACGGCAATAATAACTGCAATAATAACGGCCTTAATAAAGACAATAACGTCAATAATATCTGCAATAATAACGGCAATAAAGGGCTTAGCAAGGGCAATTATAAATGGATAAAAACGGCAATAATAAAAGCAATAATAACGGTAATAATAAAGGCAATAACGGCAATAATAACTGCAATAATGGTTGCAATAATAACGGCAATATCTTCAATAATAATGGCAATAATGAAAATAATAATAATAGCAATAATAAGGCCAATAATAATGGCAATATCGGGCTACATAACAGCAATAATAAGGGCAATAATAACGGTAATAATAAAGGCAATAACGGCAATAATAATGGCAATAACAACGGCAATGAGAGCGTCAATAATAATTGCAATAATAACGGCAACAATAACGTTAATAATGTAGCAATAACGAGAATAAAAAAGGCAATATCGACGGTTATAATAACGGCAATACTAAAGAGAATAACGGCAATAATAATGGCAATAACAACGGCAATAATAAAGACAATACTAAAGACAATAGCGTCAATAATAATGGGAATATCAACGCCAATAGTAACCGCAATAATAAAGACAA
The DNA here is from genome assembly GCA_911387935.1 of Dolichovespula saxonica. Classification (NCBI taxonomy): domain Eukaryota; kingdom Metazoa; phylum Arthropoda; class Insecta; order Hymenoptera; family Vespidae; genus Dolichovespula; species Dolichovespula saxonica. Next base: position 358,704 of record CAJVQX010000003.1, on the reverse strand, counting down.
TAACGGCAATAATAACTGATATAATTACGACAATAACGGCCTCAATAACGGCAATAATAACAATAATAATAACGACAATAAGGGCAATAATAACTGATATAACAACGGCAATAATAATGGCAATAACGTCGACAATATTAAAGACAATAACGTCAATAATAACTGTTATAATTACGGCAATAACGGCTTTAATATGGCAATAATAAAGGCAATAAAATGGCCAGTAATAATTGCAATATCGGCCTACATAACGGCAATAATAACTGCAATATTAACGGTTATAACGGCATTAATAACGGCAATAATACAGGCAATTTTAGCGGTAATAATAAAGGCAATAACGGCAATAATTATTGCTATAATAACGGTAATAATAAAGGCAATAACGGCAATAATAGTAGCAATAACAACGGCAATGAGAGCGCCAATAATAATTGCAATAATAACAGCAACAATAACGTTAATAATGTTGCAATAACGAGAATAATAAAGGCAATATCAACGGTTATAATAACGGCAATACTAAAGAGAATAACGGAAATAATAATGGCAATAACAACGGCAATAATAAAGACAAAACTAAAGACAATAGCCTCAATAATAATGGGAATATCAACGGCAATAGTAACCGCAATAATAAAGACAAAAACGCCAATAATATCTGTGACATTAAAGGCAATAAAGGCAATAATAATGGCAATAACAACGGCAATAATAACGGCAATAATAAAGGTAATAATATGGCAATATCGACGGCAATATTAAAGACAATAACGTCAATAATAACTGTTATAATAACTGCAATAACGGCCTTAATAACGGCAAAAATAAAGACAATTAAAACGGTAATAATATCGATAATAAGGGCAATAATCTCTGCAATAATAACAGCAATATTAATAGCAATAACAACGGCAATAATAAAGACAATAACGTCAATAATATCTGCAATAATAACGGCAATAACGATCATAAGAATGGCAATAATTAAGACAATAAAGGTAATAATAACTGCAATAATAACGGCAATATAAACGACATTAATGTCAATAATAAATGCAATAATTACGGCAATAATAATTGCAATAACAACGGCAATGATAACTGCAATAATAACGGCAATAACGGCCTTGAATACGGCAATAATAAAGGCAATAACGGCAATAATATTTGCAAAAACAACGGCAATAAGAACGGTAATAATATAGGCAATATCGACGTCAATATTAAAGACAATAACGTCAATAATAACTTCAATAATAACGGCAATAATAACTGCAATAACGGCCTTACTATCGGCAAAAATAAAGACAATAAAAACGGTAATAATATCGAAAATAAGGGCAGTAATCTCTGCAATAATAACAGCAATAATAATAGCAATAACAACGGCAATAATAAAGACAATAACGTCAATAATAACTGTTATAATAACGGCAATAACGGCTTTAATAATGGCAATAATAAAGGCAATAATAACGCTACTAATAAACGGAATAAAAACTGGAATAATAAAGACAATAACGTCTATAATAACTGCAATAATAACGGCAATAACGACCACAATAACAGCAACAATTAAGACAATAAAGGCAATAATAACTGGAATAATAACGGCAATATAAACGACATTAATGTCAGTAATAACTGCAATAATTACGGCAATAACGGTCTGGAATACGACAATAATAAAGTAATAATAACGGCAATAATAATGGCAATAACAACGGCAATAATAAAGACAATAACGGCAATAATAACTGCCATAATAATGGCAATATTGACGGCAATTATAAAGAAAATACAAAAGACAATAGAGTCAATAATAATGGGAATAACAACGGCAATATTAACCGCAATAATATAGACAATAACAGCAATAATAACTGCTATAATTACGGCAATATCGGCTTTAATAATGGCAATAATAAAGGCAATAATAACGGTAATAATAATGGCAATAATAACGGACTTAATAACGACAATAACGTCAATTATTACTGCAATATTAACGGCAATAACGGCATTAATAACGGCAATAATAACGATAATAATAACAACAATATGCGCAATAATATCTGCAATAAAAACGGCAATAATAATGGCAATAACGTCGACAATAATAAAAGAAAAAAACGGCAATAATAACTGTGATATTAAAGGCAATAAAGGCAATAATAATGGCAATATCAACGACAATAATAACGGCAATAATAAAAGAAATAACAACGGCAATAATAAAGACAATAACGTCAATAATAACTGTTATAATAACGGCAATAACGGCTTTAATAATGGCAATAATAAAGGCAATAATAACGCTACTAATAAACGGAATAAAAACTGAAATAATAAAGACAATAACGTCAATAATAACTGCAATAATTACGGCAATAATAATTGCAATAACAACGGCAATGATAACTGCAATAATAACGGCAATAACGGCCTTGTATACGGCAATAATAAAGGCAATAACGGCAATAATATTTGCAAAAACAACGGCAATATGAACGGTAATAATAAAGGCAATATCGACGGCAATATTAAAGACAATAACGTCAATAATAACTTCAATATTAACGGCAATAATAACTGCAATAACGGCCTTAATAACGGCAAAAATAAAGACAATAAAAACGGTAATAAAATCGATAATAAGGGCAATAATCTGTGCAATAATAACAGCAACAATAATAGTAATAACAACGGCAATAATAAAGACAATAACGTCAATAATAACTGTTATAATAACGGCAATAACGGCTTTAATATTGGCAATAATAAAGGCAATAAAAAGGCCAGTAATAACCGCACTATCGGCCTACATAACGGCAAAAATAACTGCAATAAAAACGGCAATAATAATGGGAAATAACATCGATAATAATATTGACAAACAAGGCAATAATATCTGTGACATTAAAGGCAATAAAGGCAATAGTAATGGCAATAACAACGGCAATAATAACGGCAATAATAAAGGTAATAATATGGCAATATCGACGGCAATATTAAAGACAATAACGTCAATAATAACTTTAATAATAACGGCAATAATAACTGCAATAACGGCCTTAATAACGGCAAAAATAAAGACAATTAAAACGGTAATAATATCGATAATAAGGGCAATAATATCTGCAATAATAATTGCAATATTAATAGCAATAACAACGGCAATAATAAAGACAATAACGGCAATAACGGCTTTAATAATGGCAATAATAAAGGCAATAATAACGATAATAATAATCGGAATAAAAACTGCAATAATAAAGACAATAACGTCAATAATATCTGCAATAATAACGGCAATAACGATCATAATAATGGCAATAATTAAGACAATAAAGGTAATAATAACGGCAATAATAACGGCAATATAAACGACATTAATGTCAATTATAAATGCAATAATTACGGCAATAATAATTGCAATAACAACGGCAATGATAACTGCAATGATAACGGCAATAACGGCCTTGAATACGGCAATAATAAAGGCAATAACGGCAATAATATTTGCAAAAACAACGGCAATAAGAACGGTAATAATAAAGGCAATATCGACGTCAATATTAAAGACAATAACGTCAATAATAACTTCAATAATATCGGCAATAATAACTGCAATAACGGCCATAATACCGGCAAAAATAAAGACAATATAAACGGTAATAATATCGATAATAAAGGCAATAATCTCTGCAAAAATAACAGCAATAATAATAGCAATAACAACGGCAATAATAAAGACAATATCGTCAATAATAACTGCAATATTAACGGCAATAACGGCTTAAATAACGGCAATAATAAAGGCAATTTTAACGGTAATAATAAAGGCAATATCGGCAATATTTATGGCAATAATAACGCTAATAATAATCGGAATAAAAACTGCAATAATATAGACAATAACGTCAATAATAACTTCAATAATAACGGCAATAATAACTGCAATAACGGCCTTAATATCGGCAAAAATAAAGACAATAAAAACGGTAATAATATCGACAATAAGGGCAGTAATCTCTGCAATAATAACGGCAATAATAATGGCAATATCAACGGCAATAATAAAGACAATAACGGCAATAATAACTGCTGTATTTACGGCAATAACAGCCTTAATAATGACAAAAATAAAGGCATTATTAACGGCAATAATAAAGGAAATAATGAAGGTAATATTAACGATAATAAGGGCAATAATAACTGCAATAAAAACGACAATAATAATGGCAATTACGACGGCAATAATAAAGAATATAAAATCAATAATAATTGCAGTAACGACATGAATAACAGCAAAAATAAATGCAATAACAACGGCAATAATAAAGACAATAACATCAAAAATAACTCCAATAATAAAGGCAATAATGACGGCCTTAATAAAGACAATAACTTCAATAATAACTGCAACAATAACGGCAATAATATACAAAATATCGGCAATAGCAACTGCAATAATTACGGCAATAACGGCCTTAGCAACGGCAATAATAAAGGAATAATAACGGCAATAATAATAGCAATAATAACGGTAACAATAACGTTAATATGTGGAATAATATCTGCAATAATAACGGCTATAACGGCTTTAATAATGGCAATAATAAAGGCAATAAAAAGGCCAGTAATAACTGCAATATCGACCTACATAACGGCAATAATAACTGCAATATTAACGGCAATAACGGCATTAATAACGGCAATAATAAAGGCAATTATAGCGGTAATAATAAAGGCAATAACGGCAATAATTATGGCAATAATAACGGTAATAATAAAGGCGATAACGGCTATAATAATGGCAATAACAAGGGCAATGAGAGCGCCAATAATAATTGCAATAATAACGGCAACATTAACGTTAATAATGTAGCAATAACGAGAATAAAAAAGGCAATATCAACGGTTATAATAACGGCAATACTAAAGAGAATAACGTGAATAAAAATGGCAATAACAACAGCAATAATAAAGACAATAACGTCAATAATGACTGTTATAATAACGGCAATAATGGCTTTAATAATGGCAATAATAAAGGCAATAAAAAGTTCAGTAATAACCGCAATATCGGCCTACATAACGACAATAATAACTGCAATATTAACGGCAATAACGGCATTAATAACGGCAATAATAAAGGCAATTATAACGGTAATAATAAAGGCAATGACGGCAATAATTATGGCTATAATAACGGTAATAATAAAGGCAATAACGGCAATAATAATGGCAATAACAACTGCAATGGTAGCGCCAATAAAAATTGAAATAATAACGGCAACATTAACGTTAATAATGTAGCAATAACGAGAATAAAAAAGGCAATATCAACGGTTATAATAACGGCAATACTAACGAGAATAACGGCAATAATAATGGCAATAACAACGGCAATAATAAAGACAATACTAAAGACAATAGCGTCAATAATAATGGGAATATCAACGGCAATAGTAACCGCATTAATAAAGACAATAACGGCAATAATAACTGCTATAATTACGGCAATAACGGCCTTAATAACGGCAATAATAACAATAATAATAACGACAATAAGGGCAATAATAACTGCAATAAAAACTACAATAATAACGGCAATAACGTAGACAATAATAAAGACAAAAACGGCAATATTATCTGTGATATTAAAGGCAATAAAGGTAATAATAATGGCAATAACAACGGCAATAATAACGTTAATAATGTAGCAATAACGAGAATAAAAAAGGCAATATCAACGGTTATAATAACGGCAATAATAAAGACAATAACGTCAATAATAACTGTTATAATAACGGCAATAAAGGCTTTAATGATGGCAATAATAAACGCAATAAAACGGCCAGTAATAACCGCAATATCGGCCTACATAACAGCAATAATAACTGCAATATTAACGGCAATAATTGCAATAATAACTGCAATAATAAAGGCAATAATAACGGTAATAATAAAGGCAATAACGGCAATAATTGTGGCATTAATAACGGCAATAATAAAGACAATAACGGCAATAATAACTGCAATAATAATGGCAATAATAACGGCAATAACTGCCTTAATAATGGCAATAACAACGGCAATTATAAAGACAATACTAAAGACAATAGCGTCAATAATAATGGGAATAACTACGGCAATAGTAACCGCAATAATAAAGACAATAACGGCAATAATAACTGCTATAATTACGGCAATAACGGCCTTAATAACGGCAATAATAACAATAATAATAACGACAATAGGGGCAATAATAACTGCAATAAAAACTACAGTAATAACGGCAATAACGTAGACAATAATAAAGACATAAACGACAATAATAACTGTGATATTAAAGGCAATAAAGGCAATAATAATGGCAATAACAACGGCAATAATAACGGCAATAATAAAAGTAATAATAATGGCAATATCGAACGCACTATTGAAGACAATAACGTCAATAATAACTTCAATAATAACGGCAGTAATAACTTCATTAACGGCCTTAATAACGGCAAAAATAAAGAAAATAAAAACGGTAATAATAACGATAAGGTCAGTAATCTTTGCAAAAATAACGTCAATAATAACTGCAATAATAACGGCAATAACGACCATAATAACGGCATTAATTAAGACAAAAAGGCAATAATAATTGCAATATTAACGGCAATATAAACGACATTAATGTCAATTATAAATGCAATAATTACGGCAATAATAAATTCAATAATGGAAATAATATTGGCAAAAACAACGGCAATAAGAACGACAATAATGAAGGCAATATCGACGCCAATATTAAAGACAATAACGTCAATAATAACTTGAATAATGACGGCAATGATAACTGCAATAACGGTCTTAATAACGGCAATAATAAAGGAAATAATAAAGGTAATAATAACGATAATAAGGGCAATAATAACTGCAATAAAAAGGACAATAATAATGGCAATAACGACGGCAATAATAAAGAATATAAAATCAATAATAACTGCAATAACGACATGAAAAACAGCAAAAATAAAGGCAATAATAAAGACAATAACATCAAAAATAACTGCAATAATAATGGCAATAATAACGGCCTTAATAAAGTCAGTAACGTCAATAGTAAATGCAATAATAACGACAATAATAACTGCAATGACTGCCTTAATAACGGCGAAAATAAAGACAATAAAAACGGTAATAATAACTATGAAAGGGGCAATAATCTCTGCAATAATAACGGCAATAATAATGGCAATAATAACGGCAATAATAAAGAAAATAACGTTAATAATAACTGTTATAATAACGGTAATAACGGCTTTAATAATGGCAATAATAAAGGCAATATAAAGGATAGTAATAACTGCAATATCGGCCTACATAACGGCAATAATAACTGCAATAATAACGGCCTTAATAAAGACAATAACGTCAATAATATCTGCAATAATAACGGCAATAACGGGCTTAGCAAGGGCAATTATAAATGGATAAAAACGGCAATAATAAAAGCTATAATAACGGTAATAATAAAGGCAATAACGGCAATAATAACTGCAATAATGGTTGCAATAATAACGGCAATATCTTCAATAATAATGGCAATTATAAAGACAATAATAATAGCAATAATATGGCCAGTAATAACGGCAATATCGGGCTACATAACAGCAATAATAAGGGCAATAATAACGCTAATAAAAAAGGCAATAACGGCAATAATAATGGCAATAACAACGGCAATGAGAGCGCCAATAATAATTGCAATAATAACGGCGACAATAACGTTAATAATGTAGCAATAACGAGAATAAAAAAGGCAATATCAACGGTTATAATAACGGCAATACTAAAGAGAATAACGGCAATAAAAATGGCAATAACAACGGCAATAATAAAGACAATAACGTCAATAATAACTGTTAAAATAACGGCAATAACGGCTTTAATAATGGCAATAATAACGCTACTAATAAACGCAATAATTACGGCAAGAACGGCCTTAATAATGGCAATAATAAAGACAATAATAACGGTAATAATAATGGCAATAATAACGGAATTAGTACGACAATAACGTCAATAATTACTGCAATATTAACGGCAATAATAATGGCCATATCTTCGATAATAATAAAGACAAAAACGGCAATAATAACTGTGATATTAAAGGCAGTAAAGACAATAATAATAGCACTAACAACGCAATAATAAAGGTAATAATAATGGCAATATCGACGGCAATATTAAAGGCAATAACGGCAATAATAACTTCAATAATAACGGCAATAATAACTTCAATAATAACGGCAATAATAACTGTAATAATGGTCTTAATAACGACAATAATAAAGGAAATAATAAAGGTGATAATAACGATAATAAGGGCAATAACAACTGCAATAAAAACGACAATAATAATGGCAATAATGACGGCAATAATAAAGAATATAAAATTAATAATAACTGAAATAACGACATGAATAACAGCAAAGATAAAGGCAATAATAACGGCAATAATAAATAAAATAACAGCAATAATAACTGCTACAATTACGGCAATAACGGCCTTAATAATGGCAATAATTATGACAATAAAGGCAATAATAACTGCAACAATAACGACAATATAAACGACATTAATATCAATAATAAATGCAATAATTATGGCAATAACGGCTTTAGCAACGGCAATAATAAAGGAATAATAACGGCAATAATAAAACCAATAATAACGGTAATAATAACGTTAATAAGTGCAATAATATCCGCAATAATAACGGCAATATTAACTGCAATAACGGCCATAATAACGGCAAAAATAAAGACAATAAAAACGGTAATATTAACGATAATAAGGGCAAAAGCTCTGCAATAATAACGGCAATAATAAAAGAAATAACAACGGCAATAATAAAGACAATAACGTCAATAATAACTGTTATAATAACGGCAATAACGGCTTTAATAATGGCAATAATAAAGGCAATAATAACGCTACTAATAAACGGAATAAAAACTGAAATAATAAAGACAATAACGTCAATAATAACTGCAATAATTACGGCAATAATAATTGCAATAACAACGGCAATGATAACTGCAATAATAACGGCAATAACGGCCTTGAATACGGCAATAATAAAGGCAATAACGGCAATAATATTGGCAAAAACAACGGCAATAAGAACGGTAATAATAAAGGCAATATCGACGGCAATATTAAAGACAATAACGTCAATAATAACTTCAATATTAACGGCAATAATAACTGCAATAACGGCCTTAATAACGGCAAAAATAAAGACAATATAAACGGTAATAATATCGATAATAAAGGCAATAATCTCTGCAATAATAACAGCAATAATAATAGCAATAACAACGGCAATAATAAAGACAATATCGTCAATAATAACTGCAATATTAACGGCAATAACGGCTTAAATAACGGCAATAATAAAGGCAATTTTAACGGTAATAATAAAGGCAATATCGGCAATATTTATGGCAATAATAACGCTAATAATAATCGGAATAAAAACTGCAATAATATAGACAATAACGTCAATAATAACTGCAATAATTACGGCAATAATAATTGCAATAACAACGGCAATGATAACTGCAATAATAAGGGCAATAACGGCCTTGTATACGGCAATAATAAAGGCAATAACGGCAATAATAACTTCAATAATAACGGCATTAATAACTGTAATAATGGTCTTAATAACGAGAATAATAAAGGAAATAATAAATGTAATAATAACGATAACAAGGGCAATAACAACTGCAATAAAAACGACAATAATAATGGCAATAACGACGGCAATAAAAAAGAATATAAAATCAATAATAACTGCAATAACGACATGAATAACAGAAAAAATAAAGGCAATAATAACGGTAATAATAAAGAAAAAAACGACAATAATAACTGTGATAATAATGGCAATAACGTCAATAATATCCGCAATAATAACGGCAAAAATAACTGCAATCACGGCCTTGATAACGGCAAAAATAAAGAAAATAAAAACGGTAATAATAACGATAAGGTAAGTAATCTCTGCAATAATAACGTCAATAATAACTTCAATAATAACGGCAATGATAACTGCAATAACGGTCTTATTAACGGCAATAATAAAGGAAATAATGAAGGTAATATTAACGATAATAAGGGCAATAATATAGAATATAAAATCAATAATAATTGCAGTAACGACATGAATAACAGCAAAAATAAATGCAATAACAACGGCAATAATAAAGACAATAACATCAAAAATAACTCCGATAATAACGGCAATAATGACGGCCTTAATAAAGACAATAACTTCAATAATAACTGCAACAATAACGGCAATAATATACAAAATATCGGCAATAGCAACTGCAATAATTACGGCATTAACGGCCTTAGAAACGGCAATAATAACTGCAATATTAACGGCAATAGCGGCATTAATAACGGCAATAATAAAGGCAATTATAACGGTAATAATAAAAGTAATAACGGCAATAATTATGGCAATAATAAAAATAATAATAGTAGCAATAACGGCAATAATAACTGCAATAATGGTTGCAATAATAACGGCAATATCTTCAATAATAATGGCAATAATAAAAAAAATAATAATAGCAGTAATAAGGCCAGTACTAACGGAAATATCGGGCTACATAACAGCAATAATAAAAGCAATAATAACGGTAATAATAAAGACAATAACGGCAATAATAACTGCTATAATTACAGCAATAACGGCCTTAATAATGGCAATAACAACGGCAATTATAAAAACAATACTAAAGACAATAGCGTCAATAATAATGGGAATAGCAACGGCAATAGTAAACGCAATAATAAAGACAATAAAGGCAATAATAACTGCAATAATAATGGCAATATAAACGACATTAATGTCAATCATAAATGCAATAATTAAGGCAATAATAATTGCAATAACAATGGCAATGATAACTGCAATAATAACGGCAATAACGGCCTTGAATACGGAAATAATAAAGGAATAATAACGGCAATACTAAAAGCAATAATAACGGTAATAATAACGTTAATAAGTGCAATAATATCTGCTATAGTAACGGCTATGACGTACGTAATAATGCCAATTATAAAGGTAATAATAACGTTAATAATAATGGCTATTATAATTGCAATAACGGCATGAATAACAGCAAAAAGAAAGGAAATAATAACGGCAATAATAACGATAATAATAACGACAATAAGGGCAATAATAACTGCAATAAAAACGGCAATAACAATGGCAATAACGTCGACAATAATAAAGAAAAAAACGGCAATAAAGACTGTGATATTAAAGGCAATAAAGACAATAATAATGGTAATAACAACGGCAATAATAAAGGTAATATTAAAGGCAATATCGACGGCAATATTAAAGACAATAACTTCAATAATAACTTCAATAATAACGGCAATAACGACCATAATTACGGCAATAATTAAGACAATAAAGGCAATAATGATTGCAATAATAACGGCAATATAAACGACATTAATGTCAATAATAAATGCAATAATTACGGCAATATTAATTGCAATAACAATGGCAATGATAACTGCAATAATAACGGCAATATCGGCCTTGAATACGGCAATAATAAAGTAATAATAACGGCAATACTAAAAGCAATAATAACGGTAATAATAACGTTAATAAGTGCAATAATATCTGCAATAATAACGGCAATGACGCAAGTAATAATGCCAGTAATAAAGGTAATAATAACGTTAATAATAATGGCTATAATAACTGCAATAACGGCCTGAATAACAGCAAAAATAAAGGCAATAATAACGGCAATAATAAAGACAAATACGGCAATAATAACTGCAATAATAGTGGCAATACCGAAGAAAATAACGGCAATAACAATAGCAATAACAACGGCAATAATAACGGCAATAACAACGGCAATAATAAAGACAATAACGGCAATAATCACTGCAATAATAACGGCAATAATAATGGCAATAACAACGGCAATAATAAAGACAATAACGTCAATAATAACTGTTATAATTACGGCAATAACGGCTTTAATAATGGCAATAATAAAGGCAATAAAATGGCCAGTAATAACTGCAATATCGGCCTACATAACGGCAATAATTACTGCAATATTAACGGCAATAACGGCATTAATAACGACAATAATAAAGGCAATTATAGCGGTAATAATAAAGGCAATAACGGCAATAATTATGGCAATAATAACGGTAATAATAAAGGCGATAACGGCTATAATAATGGCAATAACAAGGGCAATGAGAGCGAAAATAATAATTGCAATAATAACGGCAACATTAACGTTAATAATGTAGCAATAACGAGAATAAAAAAGGCAATATCAACGGTTATAATAACGGCAATACTAACGAGAATAACGGCAATAATAATGGCAATAACAGCGGCAATAATAAAGACAATACTAAAGTCAATAGCGTCAATAATAATGGGAATATCAACGGCAATAGTAACCGCAATAATAAAGACAATAACGGCAATAATTACTGCTATAATTACGGCAATAACGGCCTTAATAACGGCAATAATAACAATAATAGTAACGACAATAAGGGCAATAATAACTGCAATAAAAACTACAATATTAACGGCAATAACGTAGACAATAATAAAGACAAAAACAGCAATAATAACTGTGATATTAAAGGCAATAAAGGCAATAATAATGGCAATAACAACGGCAACAATAACGGCAATAATAACGGCAATAATAATGGCAAATAACATCGATAATAATATTGACAAACAAGGCAATAATAACTGCAATAACAGCGGCAATATAATCGACATTAATGTCAATAATAAATGCAATAATTACGACAATAATAATTGCAATAACAACGGCAATAACGGCCTTGAATACGGCAATAATAAAGGAATAATAATGGCAATAATAAAAGCAATAATAACGGTAATAATAACGTTAATATTGTAGCAATAACGAGAATAAAAAAGGCAATATCAACTGTTATAAAACGGCAATACTAAAGAGAATAACTGCAATAATAACGACAATTACGACCATAATAACGGCAATAATTAAGACAATAAAGGCAATAATAACTGCTATAATTACGGCAATAACGGCCTTAATAATGGCAATAATTAATGCAATAATAACGGTAATAATAATGGCAATAATAACGGAATAATAACGACAATAAGGGCAATAATAACTGATATAACAACGGCAATAATAATGGCAATAACGTCGACAATATTAAAGACAATAACGTCAATAATAACTGTTATAATTACGGCAATAACGGCTTTAATAATGGCAAAAATAAAGGCAGTAATATGGCCAGTAATAACTGCAATATCGGCCTACATAACGGCAATAATTACTGCAATATTAACGGCAATAACGGCATTAATAACGGGAATAATAAAGGCATTTATAACGGTAATAATAAAGGCAATAACGGCAATAATTATGGCAATAATAACGGTAATAATAAAGGCAATAACGGCAATAATATCTGCAATAATTGTTGCAATAATAACGGCAATATCTTCAATAATAATGGCAATAATAAAGACAATAATAATAGCAATAATAAGGCCAGTAATAACGGCAATATCGGGCTACATAACGGCAATAATAACTGCAATATTAACGGCAATAACGGCATTAATAACGGGAATAATAAAGGCAATTATAACGGTAATAATAAAGGCAATAACAGCAATAATTATGGCAATAATAACGGTAATAATAAAGGCAATAACGGCAATAATAATGGCAATAACAACGGCAATGAGATCGCCAATAATAATTGCAATAATAACGGCAACAATAACGTTAATAATGTAGCAATAACGAGAATGAAAATGCAATATCAACGGTTATAATAACGGCAATAATAAAGATAATAACGTCAACAATAACTGTTATAATAACGGCAATAATGGCTTTAATATTGGCAATAATAAAGGCAATAAAAAGGCCAGTAATAACCGTAATATCGGCCTACATAACGGCAATAATTACTGCAATATTAACGGCAATAACGGCATTAATATCGGGAATAATAAAGGCAATTATAACGGTAATAATTAAGGCAATAACGGCAATAATTATGGCACTAATAACGGTAAAAATAAAGGCAATAACGGCAATAATAACTGCAATAATTGTGGCAATAATAACGGCAATATCTTCAATAATAATGGCAATTATAAAGACAATAATAATAGCAATAATATGGCCAGTAATAACGGCAATATCGGGCTACATAACAGCAATAATAAGGGCAATAATTACGGTAATAATAAAGACAATAACGTCAATAATAACTGCTATAATTACGGCAATAACGGCCTTAATAACGGCAATAATAACGATAATAATAACGACAATATGCACAATAATATCTGCAATAAAAACGGCAATAATAATGGCAATAACGTCGACAATAATAAAAGAAAAAAACGGCAATAATAACTGTGATATTAAAGGCAATAAAGGCAATAATAATGGCCTATAAATAAGGGCATTAATCTCTGCAATAATAACGGCAATAATAAAACAAATAACTACGGCAACAATAAAGACAATAACGTCAATAATAACTGTTATAATAACGGCAATAACGGCTTTAATAATGGCAATAATAAAGGCAATAATAACGCTAATATTAACCGGAAAAAAATGGCAATAATAAAGACAATAACGTCAATAATAACTGCAATAATAACGGCAATAACGATCATAATAACGGCAATAATTAAGACAATAAAGGCAATAATAACTGCAATAATAACGGCAATATAAACGACATTAATGTCAATAATAATTGCAATAATTACGGCAATAACGGCTTTAGCAACGGCAATAATAAAGGAATAATAACGGCAATAACTAAACCAATAATAACGGTAATAATAACGTTAATAAGTGCAATAATATCTGCAATAATAACGGCAATGACGTACGTAATAATGCGACTTATAAAGGTAATATAAACGTTAATAATAATGGCTATAATAACTGCAAAAACGGCCTGAATAACAGCAAAAATTAAGGCAATAATAACGGTAATAATAAAGACAAAAACGACAATAATAACTGCTATAATTACGGCAATAACGGCATTAATAACGGCAATAATAAAGGCAATAATAACGGTAATAATAATGGCTATAATAACGGACTTAATAACGACAATAACGTCAATAATATCCGCAATAATAACGGCAATAACGAAAATAATAACGACAATAATTAAGACAATAAGGGCAATAATATCTGTAATAATAACGGCAATATAAACAAACATTAATGTCAGTAATAAATGCAATAATTACGGCAATAATAATTGCAATAACAACGGCAATGATAACTGCAATAATTACGGCGATAACGGCCTTAGCAACGGCAATAACGGCGTTAATAACGGCAATAATAAAGGCAATTATAACGGTAAAAATAAGGGCAATAAAGGCAATAATTATGGCAATATTAACGGTAATAATAAAGTCGATAACGGCAATAATAATGGCAATAACAACGGCAATAATAAAGACAATAAAATCAATAATAACTGCAAAAATAATGGCAATATTGACGGCAATAACTGCCTTAATAATGGTAATAACAACGGCAATTATAAAGACAATACAAAAGACAATAGCGTCAATAATAATGGGAATAACAACGGCAATATTATCCGCAATAATAAAGACAATAACGGCAATAATAACTGCTATAAATACGGCAATAACGGCTTTAATAATGGCAATAATAAAGGCAATAATAACGGTAATAATAATGGCAATAATAACGGACTTAATAACGACAATAACGTCAATAATTACTGCAATATTAACGGCAATATTAAAGAAAATAATAATGGCAATATCCACGGCACTATTAATGCCAATAACGTCAATAATAACGGCAATAAAAACGGCAATAATAACTGCTATAACGGTCTTAAAAACGGCAATAATAAAGGAAATAATAAAGGTAATAATAACGATAAAAAGGGCAATAATATCTGCAATAAAAACGACAATAATAATGGCAATAACGACTGCAATAATAAAGAATATAAAATTAATAATAACTGCAATAACGAAATGAATAACAGCAAAAATAAAGGCAATAATAACGGCAATAATATCTGCTATAATTACGAAAATAACGGCCTTAATAACGACAATAACTTCAACAATATCCGCAATAATAACGGCAATATTAACTGCAATAACGGCCATAATAACGGCAAAAATAAAGACAATAAAAACGGTAATATTAACGATAATAAGGGCAAAAAGCTCTGCAATAATAACGGCAATAATAATAGCAATAACAACGGCAATAATAAAGACAATAACGTCAATAATAACTGTTATAATAACGGCAATAACGGCTTTAATAATGGCAATAATAAAGGCAATAATAACGCTAATAATAATCGGAATAAAAACGGCAATAATAAAGACAATAACGTCAATAATAACTGCAATAATTACGGCAATAATAATTGCAATAACAACGGCAATGATAACTGCAATAATAACGGCAATAACGACTTTGTATACGGCAATAATAAAGGCAATAACGGCAATAATATTTGCGAAAACAACGGCAATAATATTTGCGAAAACAACGGCAATAAGAACGATAATAATAATGGCAATATCGACGGTAAATATTAAAGACAATAACGTCAATAATAACTTCAATAATAACGGCATTAATAACTGTAATAATGGTCTTAATTACGAGAATAATAAAGGAAATAATAAATGTAATAATAACGATAACAAGGGCAATAACAACTGCAATAAAAACGACAATAATAATGGCAATAACGACGGCAATAAAAAAGAATATAAAATCAATAATAACTGCAATAACGACATGAATAACAGAAAAAATAAAAGCAATAATAACGGTAATAATAAAGAAAAAAACGACAATAATAACTGTGATAATAATGGCAATAAAGTCAATAATATCCGCAATAATAACGGCAAAAATAACTGCAATCAAGGCCTTGATAACGGCAAAAATAACTGCAATCACGGCCTTGATAACGGCAAAAATAAAGAAAATAAAAACGGTAATAATAACGATAAGGTAAGTAATCTCTGCAATAATAACGTCAATAATAACTTCAATAATAACGGCAATGATAACTGCAATAACGGTCTTATTAACGGCAATAATAAAGGAAATAATGAAGGTAATATTAACGATAATAAGGGCAATAATATAGAATATAAAATCAATAATAATTGCAGTAACGACATGAATAACAGCAAAAATAAATGCAATAACAACGGCAATAATAAAGACAATAACATCAAAAATAACTCCGATAATAACGGCAATAATGACGGCCTTAATAAAGACAATAACTTCAATAATAACTGCAACAATAACGGCAATAATATACAAAATATCGGCAATATCAACTGCAATAATTACGGCATTAACGGGCTTAGAAACGGCAATAATAACTGCAATATTAACGGCAATAGCGGCATTAATAACGGCAATAATAAAGGCAATTATAACGGTAATAATAAAAGTAATAACGGCAATAATTATGGCAATAATAAAAATAATAATAGTAGCAATAACGGCAATAATAACTGCAATAATGGTTGCAATAATAACGGCAATATCTTCAATAATAATGGAATTAATAAAAAAAATAATAATAGCAATAATAAGGCCAGTACTAACGGAAATATCGGGCTACATAACAGCAATAATAAGGGCAATAATAACGGTAATAATAAAGACAATAACGGCAATAATGACTGCTATAATTACAGCAATAACGGCCTTAATAAAGGCAATAATAAAGGCAATAATACCGGTAATAACAATGGCAAAAACAACGGACTTAACAACCACAATAACGTCAATAATTACCTCAATATTAACGGCTATAACGGCCTTAATAACGGCAATAATAACGATAATAATAACGACAATAAGGGCAATAATAACTGCAATAAAAACGGCAATAATAATGGCAATAACGTCGACAATAATAAAGAAAAAAATGGCAATAATAACTGTGAAATTAAAGGCAATAAAGGCAATAATAATGGCTATAACATCGGCAATAATAACGGCAATAATAACTGCAATAACGGTCTTAATAACGGCAATAATAAAGGAAATAATAAAGGTAATAATAACGATAATAAGGCCAATAATAACTGCAATAAAAACGACAATAATAATGGCAATAACGAGGGCAATAATAAAGAATATAAAATCAATAATAACTGCTATAACGACATGAAAAACAGCAAAAATAAACGCAATGATAAAGACAATAACATCAAAAATAACTGCAATAATAACGGCAATAATAACGGCCTTAATAAAGTCAGTAACTTCAATAATAACTGCAATAATAACGGCAATAATAACTGAAGTGACGGCCTTAATAACGGCGAAAATAAAGACAATAAAAACGGTAATAATAACTATGATAGGGGCAATAATTTCTGCAATAATAACGGCTATAATAATGGCAATAATAACGGCAATAATAAAGAAAATAACGTCAATAATAACTGTTATAATAACGGTAATAACGGCTTAAATAATGGCAATAATAAAGGCAATAAAAAGGCTAGTAATAACTGCAATATCGGCCTTCATAACGGCAATAATAACTGCAATAATAACGGCCTTAATAAAGACAATAACGTCAATAATATCTGCAATAATAACGGCAATAAAGGGCTTAGCAAGGGCAATTATAAATGGATAAAAACGGCAATAATAAAAGCAATAATAACGGTAATAATAAAGGCAATAACGGCAATAATAACTGCAATAATGGTTGCAATAATAACGGCAATATCTTCAATAATAATGGCAATTATAAAGACAATAATAATAGCAATAATAAGGCCAATAATAATGGCAATATCGGGCTACATAACAGCAATAATAAGGGCAATAATAACGGTAATAATAAAGGCAATAACGGCAATAATAGTGGCAATAACAACGGCAATGAGAGCGTCAATAATAATTGCAATAATAACGGCAACAATAACGTTAATAATGTAGCAATAACGAGAATAAAAAAGGCAATATCGACGGTTATAATAACGGCAATACTAAAGAGAATAACGGCAATAATAATGGCAATAACAACGGCAATAATAAAGACAATACTAAAGACAATAGCGTCAATAATAATGGGAATATCAACGCCAATAGTAACCGCAATAATAAAGACAATAACGGCAATAATAACTGATATAATTACGACAATAACGGCCTCAATAACGGCAATAATAACAATAATAATAACGACAATAAGGGCAATAATAACTGATATAACAACGGCAATAATAATGGCAATAACGTCGACAATATTAAAGACAATAACGTCAATAATAACTGTTATAATTACGGCAATAACGGCTTTAATATGGCAATAATAAAGGCAATAAAATGGCCAGTAATAATTGCAATATCGGCCTACATAACGGCAATAATAACTGCAATATTAACGGTTATAACGGCATTAATAACGGCAATAATACAGGCAATTTTAGCGGTAATAATAAAGGCAATAACGGCAATAATTATTGCTATAATAACGGTAATAATAAAGGCAATAACGGCAATAATAGTAGCAATAACAACGGCAATGAGAGCGCCAATAATAATTGCAATAATAACAGCAACAATAACGTTAATAATGTTGCAATAACGAGAATAATAAAGGCAATATCAACGGTTATAATAACGGCAATACTAAAGAGAATAACGGAAATAATAATGGCAATAACAACGGCAATAATAAAGACAAAACTAAAGACAATAGCCTCAATAATAATGGGAATATCAACGGCAATAGTAACCGCAATAATAAAGACAAAAACGCCAATAATATCTGTGACATTAAAGGCAATAAAGGCAATAATAATGGCAATAACAACGGCAATAATAACGGCAATAATAAAGGTAATAATATGGCAATATCGACGGCAATATTAAAGACAATAACGTCAATAATAACTTTAATAATAACGGCAATAATAACTGCAATAACGGCCTTAATAACGGCAAAAATAAAGACAATTAAAACGGTAATAATATCGATAATAAGGGCAATAATCTCTGTAATAATAACAGCAATATTAATAGCAATAACAACGGCAATAATAAAGACAATAACGTCAATAATATCTGCAATAATAACGGCAATAACCATCATAAGAATGGCAATAATTAAGACAATAAAGGTAATAATAACTGCAATAATAACGGCAATATAAACGACATTAATGTCAATTATAAATGCAATAATTACGGCAATAATAATTGCAATAACAACGGCAATGATAACTGCAATAATAACGGCAATAACGGCCTTGAATACGGCAATAATAAAGGCAATAACGGCAATAATATTGGCAAAAACAACGGCAATAAGAACGGTAATAATAAAGGCAATATCGACGGCAATATTAAAGACAATAACGTCAATAATAACTTCAATAATAACGGCAATAATAACTGCAATAACGGCCTTACTATCGGCAAAAATAAAGACAATAAAAACGGTAATAATATCGAAAATAAGGGCAGTAATCTCTGCAATAATAACAGCAATAATAATAGCAATAACAACGGCAATAATAAAGACAATAACGTCAATAATAACTGTTATAATAACGGCAATAACGGCTTTAATAATGGCAATAATAAAGGCAATAATAACGCTACTAATAAACGGAATAAAAACTGGAATAATAAAGACAATAACGTCTATAATAACTGCAATAATAACGGCAATAACGACCACAATAACAGCAACAATTAAGACAATAAAGGCAATAATAACTGGAATAATAACGGCAATATAAACGACATTAATGTCAGTAATAACTGCAATAATTACGGCAATAACGGTCTTGAATACGACAATAATAAAGTAATAATAACGGCAATAATAATGGCAATAACAACGGCAATAATAAAGACAATAACGGCAATAATAACTGCCATAATAATGGCAATATTGACGGCAATTATAAAGAAAATACAAAAGACAATAGAGTCAATAATAATGGGAATAACAACGGCAATATTAACCGCAATAATATAGACAATAACGGCAATAATAACTGCTATAATTACGGCAATAACGGCTTTAATAATGGCAATAATAAAGGCAATAATAACGGTAATAATAATGGCAATAATAACGGACTTAATAACGACAATAACGTCAATAATTACTGCAATATTAACGGCAATAACGGCCTTAATAACGGCAATAATAACGATAATAATAACGACAATAAGGGCAATAATAACTGCAATAAAAACGGCAATAATAATGGCAATAACGTCGACAATAATAAAAGAAAAAAACGGCAATAATAACTGTGATATTAAAGGCAATAAAGGCAATAATAATGGCAATATCAACGACAATAATAACGGCAATAATAAAGGTAATAATAATGGCAACATCGACTGCAATATTAAAGACAATAACGTCAATAATAACGCGCAATAAAAACGGCAATAATAATGGCAATAACGACTGCAATAATAAAGAATATAAAATCAATAATAACTGCAATAACTCTCTTAATAACGGCAATAATAAAGGATATAATAAAGGTAATAATAACGATAATTAGGGCAATAGTAACTGCAATAAAAACGACAATAATAATGGCAATAACGACTGCAATAATAAAGAATATAAAATCAATAATAACTGCAATAACGACATGAATAACAGCAAAAATAGAGGCAATAATAACGGCAATAATATCTGCTATAATTACGAATATAACGGCCTTAATAATGGCAATACTAAAGGCAATAATAACGGTAATAATAATGGCTATAATAACGGCCTTAATAACGACAATAATGACAAAAATATCCGCAGTAATAACTGCAATATTAACTGCAATAAGGGCCTTAATAACGGCAAAAATAAAGACAATAAAAACGGTAATAATATCGACAATAAGGGCAGTAATCTCTGCAATAATAACAGCTATAATAATAGCAATAACAACGGCAATAACAAAGACAATATCGTCAATTATAACTGCAATAATAACGGCAATAACGGCATTAATAACGGCAATAATAAAGGCAATAATAACGGTAATAATAATGGCTATAATAACGGACTTAATAACGACAATAACGTCAATAATATCCGCAATAATAACGGCAATAACGAAAATAATAACGACAATAATTAAGACAATAAGGGCAATAATATCTGTAATAATAACGGCAATATAAACGACATTAATGTCAGTAATAAAAGCAATAATTACGGCAATAATAATTGCAATAACAACGGCAATGATAACTGCAATAATTACGGCGATAACGGCCTTAGCAACGGCAATAACGGCGTTAATAACGGCAATAATAAAGGCAATTATAACGGTAAAAATAAGGGCAATAAAGGCAATAATTATGGCAATATTAACGGTAATAATAAAGTCGATAACGGCAATAATAATGGCAATAACAACGGCAATAATAAAGACAATAAAATCAATAATAACTGCAAAAATAATGGCAATATTGACGGCAATAACTGCCTTAATAATGGTAATAACAACGGCAATTATAAAGACAATACAAAAGACAATAGCGTCAATAATAATGGGAATAACAACGGCAATATTATCCGCAAAAATAAAGACAATAACGGCAATAATAACTGCTACAATTACGGCAATAACGGCTTTAATAATGGCAATAATATAGGCAATAATAACGGTAATAATAATGGCAATAATAACGGACTTAATAACGACAATGACGTCAATAATTACTGCAATATTAACGGCAATAATAAAGGAAATAATAATGGCAATATCCACGGCACTATTAATGCCAATAACGTCAATAATAACGGCAATAAAAACGGCAATAATAACTGCTATAACGGTCTTAAAAACGGCAATAATAAAGGAAATAATAAACGTAATAATAACGATAAAAAGGGCAATAATATCTGCAATAAAAACGACAATAATAATGGCAATAACGACTGCAATAATAAAGAATATAAAATTAATAATAACTGCAATAACGAAATGAATAACAGCAAAAATAAAGGCAATAATAACGGCAATAATATTTGCTATAATTACGAAAATAACGGCCTTAATAACGACAATAACTTCAACAATATCCGCAATAATAACGGCAATATTAACTGCAATAACGGCCATAATAACGGCAAAAATAAAGACAATAAAAACGGTAATATTAACGATAATAAGGGCAAAAAGCTGTGCAATAATAACGGCAATAATAAAAGAAATAACAACGGCAATAATAAAGACAATAACGTCAATAATAACTGTTATAATAACGGCAATAACGGCTTTAATAATGGCAATAATAAAGGCAATAATATCGCTACTAATAAACGGAATAAAACCTGGAATAATAAAGACAATAACGTCAATAATAACTGCAATAATTACGGCAATAATAATTGCAGTAACAACGGCAATGATAACTGCAATAATAACGGCAATAACGGCCTTGTATACGGCAATAATAAAGGCAATAACGGCAATAATATTTGCAAAAACAACGGCAATATGAACGGTAATAATAAAGGCTATATTGGCGGCAATATTAAAGACAATAACGTCAATAATAACTTCAATAATATCGGCAATAATAACTGCAATAACGGCCTTAATAACGGCAAAAATAAAGACTATATAAACGGTAATAATATCGATAATAAAGGCAATAATATCTGCAATAATAACGGCTATAACGGCTTTAATAATGGCAATAATAAAGGCAATAAAAAGGCCAGTAATAACTGCAATATCGACCTACATAACGGCAATAATAACTGCAATATTAACGGCAATAACGGCATTAATAACGGCAATAATAAAGGCAATTATAACGGTAATAATAAAGGCAATCAGGGCAATAATTATGGCTATAATAACGGTAATATAAAGGCAATAACGGCTATAATAATGGCAATAACAACGGCAATGAGAGCGCCAATAATAATTGCAATAATAACGGCAACAATAACGTTAATAATGTAGCAATAACGAGAATAAAAAAGGCAATATCAACGGTTATAATAACGGCAATACTAAAGAGAATAACGTGAATAAAAATGGCAATAACAACAGCAATAATAAAGACAATAACGTCAATAATGACTGTTATAATAACGGCAATAATGGCTTTAATAATGGCAATAATAAAGGCAATAAAAAGTTCAGTAATAACCGCAATATCGGCCTACATAACGACAATAATAACTGCAATATTAACGGCAATAACGGCATTAATAACGGCAATAATAAAGGCAATTATAACGGTAATAATAAAGGCAATGACGGCAATAATTATGGCTATAATAACGGTAATAATAAATGCAATAACGGCAATAATAATGGCAATAACAACTGCAATGGTAGCGCCAATAAAAATTGAAATAATAACGGCAACATTAACGTTAATAATGTAGCAATAACGAGAATAAAAAGGGCAATATCAACGGTTATAATAACGGCAATACTAACGAGAATAACGGCAATAATAATGGCAATAACAACGGCAATAATAAAGACAATACTAAAGACAATAGCGTCAATAATAATGGGAATATCAACGGCAATAGTAACCGCATTAATAAAGACAATAACGGCAATAATAACTGCTATAATTACGGCAATAACGGCCTTAATAACGGCAATAATAACAATAATAATAACGACAATAAGGGCAATAATAACTGCAATAAAAACTACAATAATAACGGCAATAACGTAGACAATAATAAAGACAAAAACGGCAATATTATCTGTGATATTAAAGGCAATAAAGGTAATAATAATGGCAATAACAACGGCAATAATAACGTTAATAATGTAGCAATAACGAGAATAAAAAAGGCAATATCAACGGTTATAATAACGGCAATAATAAAGACAATAACGTCAATAATAACTGTTATAATAACGGCAATAAAGGCTTTAATGATGGCAATAATAAACGCAATAAAACGGCCAGTAATAACCGCAATATCGGCCTACATATCGGCAATAATAACTGCAATATTAACGGCAATAATAGCATTAATAACTGCAATAATAAAGGTAATTATAACGGTAATAATAAAGGCAATAACGCCAATAATTATGGCAATAATAACGGCAATAATAAAGACAATTTCAGCAATAATAACTGCAACAATAATGGCAATAATAACGGCAATAACTGCCTTAATAATGGCAATAACAACGGCAATAATAAAGACAATACTAAAGACAATAGCGTCAATAATAATGGTAATAACAACGGCAATAGTAACCGCAATAATAAAGACAATAACGGCAATAATAACTGCTATAATTACGGCAATAACGGCCTTAATAACGGCAATAATAACAATAATAATAACGACAATAGGGGCAATAATAACTGCAATAAAAACTACAGTAATAACGGCAATAACGTAGACAATAATAAAGACATAAACGACAATAATAACTGTGATATTAAAGGCAATAAAGGCAATAATAATGGCAATAACAACGGCAATAATAACGGCAATAATAAAAGTAATAATAATGGCAATATCGAACGCACTATTGAAGACAATAACGTCAATAATAACTTCAATAATAACGGCAGTAATAACTTCATTAACGGCCTTAATAACGGCAAAAATAAAGAAAATAAAAACGGTAATAATAACGATAAGGTCAGTAATCTTTGCAAAAATAACGTCAATAATAACTGCAATAATAACGGCAATAACGACCATAATAACGGCATTAATTAAGACAAAAAGGCAATAATAATTGCAATATTAACGGCAATATAAACGACATTAATGTCAATTATAAATGCAATAATTACGGCAATAATAAATTCAATAATGGAAATAATATTGGCAAAAACAACGGCAATAAGAACGACAATAATGAAGGCAATATCGACGCCAATATTAAAGACAATAACGTCAATAATAACTTGAATAATGACGGCAATGATAACTGCAATAACGGTCTTATTAACGGCAATAATAAAGGAAATAATAAAGGTAATAATAACGATAATAAGGCCAATAATAACTGCAATAAAAAGGACAATAATAATGGCAATAACGACGGCAATAATAAAGAATATAAAATCAATAATAACTGCAATAACGACATGAAAAACAGCAAAAATAAAGGCAATAATAAAGACAATAACATCAAAAATAACTGCAATAATAATGGCAATAATAACGGCCTTAATAAAGTCAGTAACGTCAATAATAAATGCAATAATAACGACAATAATAACTGCAATGACTGCCTTAATAACGGCGAAAATAAAGACAATAAAAACGGTAATAATAACTATGAAAGGGGCAATAATCTCTGCAATAATAACGGCAATAATAATGGCAATAATAACGGCAATAATAAAGAAAATAACGTTAATAATAACTGTTATAATAACGGTAATAACGGCTTTAATAATGGCAATAATAAAGGCAATAAAAAGGATAGTAATAACTGCAATATCGGCCTACATAACGGCAATAATAACTGCAATAATAACGGCCTTAATAAAGACAATAACGTCAATAATATCTGCAATAATAACGGCAATAACGGGCTTAGCAAGGGCAATTATAAATGGATAAAAACGGCAATAATAAAAGCTATAATAACGGTAATAATAAAGGCAATAACGCCAATAATAACTGCAATAATGGTTGCAATAATAACGGCAATATCTTCAATAATAATGGCAATTATAAAGACAATAATAATAGCAATAATATGGCCAGTAAAAACGGCAATATCGGGCTACATAACAGCAATAATAAGGGCAATAATAACGCTAATAAAAAAGGCAATAACGGCAATAATAATGGCAATAACAACGGCAATGAGAGCGCCAATAATAATTGCAATAATAACGGCAACAATAACGTTAATAATGTAGCAATAACGAGAATAAAAAAGGCAATATCAACGGTTATAATAACGGCAATACTAAAGAGAATAGCGGCAATAAAAATGGCAATAACAACGGCAATACTAAAGACAATAACATCAATAATAACTGCTATAATAACGGCAATAACGGCTTTAATAATGGCAATAATAAAGGCAATAATAACGGTTATAGTAATGGCAATAATAACGGACTTAATAACGACAATGACGTCAATAATTACTGCAATATTAACGGCAATAACGGCCTTAATATCGGCAAAAATAAAGACAATAAAAACGGTAATAATATCGGCAATAAGGGCAATAATCTCTGCAATAATAACTGCAATAATAATAGCAATAACAACGGCAATAACAAAGACAATAACGTCAATAATAACTGTTATAATAACGGCAATAACGGCTTTAATAATGGCAAAAATAACGCTAATACTAACGCTAATAATAAACGGAATAAATCTGGAATAATAAAGAAAATAACGTCAATGGTAACTGCAATAATAACGGCAATATCGGACTTGAATACGGCAATAATAAAGTAATAATAACGGCAATAATAAAAGCAATAATAACGGTAATAATAACTATAATAGGGGCAATAATCTCTGCAATAATAACGGCAATAATAATGGTAATAGCAACGGCAATAATAAAGACAATAACGTTAATAATAACTGTTATAATAACGGCAATAATGGCTTTAATAATGGCTATAATAAAGCCAATAAAAAGGCCAGTAATAACTGCAATATTGGCCTACATAACGGCAATAATAACTGCAATATTAACGGCAACAACGGCATTAATAACGGCAATAATAAAGGCAATTTTAACGGTAATAATAAAAGCAATATCGGCAATATTTATGGCAATAATAACGCTAATAATAATCGGAATAAAAACTGCAATAATAAAGACAATAACGACCATAATAACGGCATTAATTAAGACAAAAAGGCAATAATAACTGCAATAATAACGGCAATATAAACGACATTAATGTCAATTATAAATGCAATAATTACGGCAATAATAAATTCAATAATGGCAATAATATTGGCAAAAACAACGGCAATAAGAACGGCAATAATGAAGGCAATATCAACGGCAATATTAAAGATAATAACGTCAATAATAACTTCAATAATAACGGCAATGATAACTGCAATAATGGTCTTATTAACGGCAATAATAAAGGAAATAATGAAGGTAATATTAACGATAATAAGGGCAATAATAACTGCAATAAAGACGACAATAATAATGGCAATTACGAAGGCAATAATAAAGAATATAAAATCAATAATAATTGCAGTAACGACATGAATAACAGCAAAAATAAATGCAATAACAACGGCAATAATAAAGACAATAACATCAAAAATAACTCCAATAATAAAGGCAATAATGACGGCCTTAATAAAGCCAATAACTTCAATAATAACTGCAACAATAACGGCAATAATATACACAATATCGGCAATAGCAACTGCAATAATTACGGCAATAACGGCCTTAGCAACGGCAATAATAAAGGAATAATAACGGCAATAATAAAAGCAATAATAACGGTAACAATAACGTTAATATGTGGAATAATATCTGCAATAATAACGGCAATAATAATGGCAATAATAAAGGCAATAAAAAGGCTAGTAATAACTGCAATATCGGCCTACATAACGGCAATAATAACTGCAATAATAACGGCCTTAATAAAGACAATAACGTCAATAATATCTGCAATAATAACGGCAATAACGGGCTTAGCAAGGGCAATTATAAATGGATAGAAACGGCAATAATAAAAGCTATAATAACGGTAATAATAAAGGCAATAACGGCAATAATAACTGCAATAATGGTTGCAATAATAACGGCAATATCTTCAATAATAATGGCAATTATAAAGACAATAATAATAGCAATAATATGGCCAGTAAAAACGGCAATATCGGGCTACATAACAGCAATAATAAGGGCAATAATAACGCTAATAAAAAAGGCAATAACGGCAATAATAATGGCAATAACAACGGCAATGAGAGCGCCAATAATAATTGCAATAATAACGGCAACAATAACGTTAATAATGTAGCAATAACGAGAATAAAAAAGGCAATATCAACGGTTATAATAACGGCAATACTAAAGAGAATAACGGCAATAAAAATGGCAATAACAACGGCAATAATAAAGACAATAACGTCAATAATAACTGTTATAATAACGGCAATAACGGCTTTAATAATGGCAATAATAAAGGCAATAGAAAGGCCAGTAATAACTGCAATATCGGCCTACATATGGGCAATAATAACTGCAATATTAACGGCAATATCAGCATTAATAACGGCAATAATAAAGGCAATAAAATGGCCAGTAATAATTGCAATATCGACCTACATAACGGCAATAATAACTGCAATATTAACTGCAATAACGGTCTTAATAACGGCAAAAATAAAGACAATATAAACGGTTATAATATCGATAATAAAGGCAATAATCTCTGCAATAATAACAGCAATAATAATAGCAATAACAACAGCAATAATAAAGACAATATCGTCAATAATAACTGCAATATTAACGGCAATAACGGCATAAATAACGGCAATAATAAAGGCAATTTTAACGGTAATAATAAAGGCAATATCGGCAATATTTATGGCAATAATAACGCTAATAATAATCGGAATAAAAACTGGAATAATAAAGACAATAACGTCAATAATAACTGCAATAATTACGGCAATAATAATTGAAATAACAACGGCAATGATAACTGCAATAATAACGGCAATAACGGCCTTGTATACGGCAATAATAAAGGCAATAACGGCAATAATATTTGCGAAAACAACGGCAATAAGGACGGTAATAATAATTGCAATATCGACGGTAAATATTAAAGACAATAATGTCAATAATAACTTCAATAATAACGGCATTAATAACTGTAATAATGGTCTTAATTACGAGAATAATAAAGGAAATAATAAATGTAATAATAACGATAACAAGGGCAATAACAACTGCAATAAAAACGACAATAATAATGGCAATAACGACGGCAATAAAAAAGAATATAAAATCAATAATAACTGCAATAACGACATGAATAACAGAAAAAATAAAGGCAATAATAACGGTAATAATAAAGAAAATAACGTGATAATAATGGCAATAACGTCAATAATATCCGCAATAATAACGGCAAAAATAACTGCAATCACGGCCTTGATAACGGCAAAAATAAAGAAAATAAAAACGGTAATAATAACGATAAGGTAAGTAATCTCTGCAATAATAACGGCAATAACGACTATAATAACGGCATTAATTAAGACAAAAAGGCAATAATAACTGCAATAATAACGGCAATATAAACGACATTAATGTCAATTATAAATGCAATAATTACGGCAATAATAAATTCAATAATGGCAATAATATTGGCAAAAACAACGGCAATAAGAACGGCAATAATGAAGGCAATATCGACGGTAATATTAAAGATAATAACGTCAATAATAACTTCAATAATAACGGCAATGATAACTGCAATAACGGTCTTATTAACGGCAATAATAAAGGAAATAATGAAGGTAATATTAACGATAATAAGGGCAATAATATAGAATATAAAATCAATAATAATTGCAGTAACGACATGAATAACAGCAAAAATAAATGCAATAACAACGGCAATAATAAAGACAATAACATCAAAAATAACTCCAATAATAACGGCAATAATGACGGCCTTAATAAAGACAATAACTTCAATAATAACTGCAACAATAACGGCAATAATATACAAAATATCGACAATAGCAACTGCAATAATTACGGCATTAACGGCCTTAGAAACGGCAATAATAAAGGAATAATAACGGCAATAATAAAAGCAATAATAACGTAACAATAACGTTAATATGTGGAATAATATCTGCAATAATAACGGCAATAACGGCTTTAATAATCGCAATAATAAAGGCAATAAAAAGGCCAGTAATAACTTCAATATCGGCCTACATAACGGAAATAATAACTGCAATATTAACGGCAATAGCGGCATTAATAACGACAATAATAAAGGCAATTATAACGGTAATAATAAAAGTAATAACGGCAATAATTATGGCAATAATAAAAATAATAATAGTAGCAATAACGGCAATAATAACTGCAATAATGGTTGCAATAATAACGGCAATATCTTCAATAATAATGGCAATAATAAAAAAAATAATAATAGCAATAATAAGGCCAGTACTAACGGAAATATCGGGCTACATAACAGCAATAATAAAAGCAATAATAACGGTAATAATAAAGACAATAACGGCAATAATAACTGCAATAATAACGGCAATAACGATCATTATAACGGCAATAATTAAGACAATAAAGGCAATAATAACTGCAATAATAACGGCAATATAAACGACATTAATGTCAATAATAAATGCAATATTTATGGCAATAATAATTGCAATAACAACGGCAATGATAACTGCAATAATTACGGCGATAACGGCCTTAGCAACGGCAATAACGGCGTTAATAACGGCAATAATAAAGGCAATTATAACGGTAAAAATAAGGGCAATAAAGGCAATAATTATGGCAATATTAACGGTAATAATAAAGTCGATAACGGCAATAATAATGGCAATAACAACGGCAATAATAAAGACAATAAAATCAATAATAACTGCAAAAATAATGGCAATATTGACGGCAATAACTGCCTTAATAATGGTAATAACAACGGCAATTATAAAGACAATACGAAAGACAATAGCGTCAATAATAATGGGAATAACAACGGCAATATTATCCGCAATAATATAGACAATAACGGCAATAATAACTGCTATAAATACGGCAATAACGGCTTTAATAATGGCAATAATAAAGGCAATAATAACGGTAATAATAATGGCAATAATAACGGACTTAATAACGACAATGACGTCAATAATTACTGCAATATTAACGGCAATAATAAAGGAAATAATAATGGCAATATCCACGGCACTATTAATGCCAATAACGTCAATAATAACGGCAATAAAAACGGCAATAATAACTGCAATAACGGTCTTAATAACGGCGATAATAAAGGAAATAATAAAGGTGATAATAACGATAATAAGGGCAATAACAACTGCAATAAAAAGGACAATAATAATGGCAATAATGACGGCAATAATAAAGAATATAAAATTAATAATAACTGAAATAACGACATGAATAACAGCAAAGATAAAGGCAATAATAACGGCAATAATAAATAAAATAACAGCAATAATAACTGCTACAATTACGGCAATAACGGCCTTAATAATGGCAATAATTATGACAATAAAGGCAATAATAACTGCAACAATAACGACAATATAAACGACATTAATATCAATAATAAATGCAATAATTATGGCAATAACGGCTTTAGCAACGGCAATAATAAAGGAATAATAACGGCAATAATAAAACCAATAATAACGGTAATAATAACGTTAATAAGTGCAATAATATCCGCAATAATAACGGCAATATTAACTGCAATAACGGCCATAATAACGGCAAAAATAAAGACAATAAAAACGGTAATATTAACGATAATAAGGGCAAAAAGCTCTGCAATAATAACGGCAATAATAAAAGAAATAACAACGGCAATTAAAGACAATAACGTCAATAATAACTGTTATAATAACGGCAATAACGGCCTTAGCAACGGCAATAATAAAGGAATAATAACGACAATAATAATAGCAATAATAACGGTAACAATTACGTTAATATGTGGAATAATATCTGCAATAATAACGGCTGTAACGGCTTTAATAATGGCAATAATAAAGGCAATAAAAAGGCCAGTAATAACTGCAATATCGGCCTACATAACGGCAATAATAACTGCAATATTAACGGCAATAGCGGCATTAATAACGGCAATAATAAAGGCATTTATAGCGGTAATAATAAAAGTAATAACGGCAATAATTATGGCAATAATAAAAATAATAATAGTAGCAATAACGGCAATATTAACTGCAATAATGGTTGCAATAATAACGGCAATATCTTCAATAATAATGGCAATAATAAAAATAATAATAATAGCAATAATAAGGCCAGTAATAACGGCAATATCGGGCTACATAGCAGCAATAATAAGGGCAATAATAACGGTAATAATAAAGACAATAACGGCAATAATAACTGCTATAATTACGGCAATAACGGCCTTAATAATGGCAATAATAAAGGCAATAATACCGGTAATAACAATGGCAAAAATAACGGACTTAACAACTACAATAACGTCTATAATTACTGCAATATTAACGGCAATAACGGCCTTAATAACGGCAATAATAACGATAATAATAACGACAATAAGGGCAATAATAACTGCAATAAAATCTACAATATTAACGGCAATAACGTAGACAATAATAAAGACAAAAACGGCTATAAAAACTGTGATATTAAAGGCAATAAAGGCAATAATATTGGCAATAACAACGGCAATAATAACGGCAATAATAAAGGTAATAATAAAGGCAATATCCACGGCACTAATAAAGACAATACCGTCAATATTAACTTCAATAATAACGGCAATAATAACTGCAATAACGGTTTTAATAACGGCAATAATAAAGGAAATAGTAAAGGTAATATTAACGATAATAAGGGCAATAGTAACTGCAATAAAAACGACATTAATAATGGCAATAACGACTGCAATAATAAAGAATATAAAATCAATAATAACTGCAATAACGACATGAATAACAGCAAAAATAGAGGCAATAATAACGGCAATAATAAAGAAAATAACGGCAATAATAACTGCAATAATAGTGGCAATACCGAAGAAAATAACGGCAATAACAATAGCAATAACAACGGCAATAATAACGGCAATAATAAAGACAATAACGGCAATAATAACAGCAATAATAATGGCAATAATAACGGCAATAACTGCCTTAATAATGACAATAACAACGGCAATTATAAAGACAATACAAAAGACAAAAGCGTCATTAATAATAGGAATAACGGCAATAGTAACCGCTATAATATAGAGAATAACAGCAATAATAACTGCTATAATTACGGCAATAACGGCCTTAAAAATGGCAATAATAAACGCAATAATAACGGTGATAATAATGGCAATAATAACGGAATTAATAACGACAATAATAGCGATAATAATAGCGAAAATAAGGGCAATCATAACTGCAATAAAAACGCATATAATAAAGGCAAAAACATCGATAATAATAAAGACAAAAACGGCAATAATAAATTATGATAATAAAGGCAATAACGGCAACAATAAAGGCAATAATAACGGCAATATTTAATATATAACGGCAATAATAACGGGAATAATTTCTGCTATAACAGCCATAATAATGGCAATAATATAGGCAATAATAACAATAATATTAATGGCAATAACAACGGCAATAATAAAGACAGTAACGATAATTATAACTGCAATAACAGACTTAATTGCGGCAATACTAATGGCAATAATAACGGTTATATTAAAGACGATAACGGCAGTAATAACGGCAATAATAGCAGCTATAACGGTAATAATATAGGCCATAACGGCAATATCAATGGCAATAACAACGGCAATATGAATGGCAAAAATAAAGACAATAACGGAATAATAACTGCAATAATAATGGCAATCATAAGGACAGTAATAACGGCAATATCGGCCTACATAATGGCAATAATAACTGCAATAATAACGGCAATAACGGCCTTAATAACGGCAATAATAAAGGCAATAATAACGGCAATAATAAAGGCAATAAAAACGGCAATATTAACGATAATAAGGGCAATAAAAACTGCAATAATGACGGCAAAAATAACGGCAATAATAATGGCAATAATAACGACAATAATAATGGCAATATCAACGGCAATAATAAAGACAATAACGGTAATAATAACTGCTGTATTTGCGGCAATAACAGCCTTAATAATGACAAAAATAAAGGCATTAATAACGGTAATAATAATGGTAATAATAACGGTAATAATAACGATAATAAGGGAAATAATAACTGCAATAATAACGGCAAAAATGAGGGCAATTATAACGGTAATAATAACGATAAGAAGGGATATAATAACTGCAATAATGAAGGTAATAATAAAGGCAATAATAACGGCAATACTATAGACACTAACGGCAATAATAATGCCAATATCAGCGGCAGTAATAACGGCAATATTTCAGACAAAATCGGCAATAATATCGGCTTAACCGGCCATAATAATGGCAATAAAATAGGCGGTAATAATAATGGTAATAATAATGGCAATAATAATGGCAATAAAAATAGTAATAAGAAAGGAAATAATAAAGACAATAACGTCAATAATAACTGCGATAATAAAGGCAATAACGGCAACAATATCTGCAATAATGACGGCAATAACGGCCTTAATAATGGCAATAATAAAGGCAATAATAACGCTAATTATTATGGCAATAATATGGGCAATTATAACATCAATAAAGTCAATAATATCTGCAATAATAAGGGCAATAGTAAGTGCAATAATAATGGCAATAATAAAGGCAATAATAAATGCAATAATAAAGACAATATCGGCAATAATAACGGCAATAATTACGGCAATAATCATTCCAATAACGGCAGTAACAACGACAAAAATAAAGTTTATAATAATGGTAATAATAACAATAATAATAATAACAGTAATAATAATGGTAATAATAATAAAGGTAATATCGGCTATAAAAATAGCAATAATAATGGAGAGAACAACGGCAATAATAATTACAATAACGTTAATAATAACTGCAATAATTACGGCAATAACCACGGCAATAACGGCATTCATAACAACGGGCAATAAAGACAATAATAACGGTAATAATAAAGATAATAAGGGCAATAATAACTACAATAATCACGGCAAAAATAATGGCAATAATAATGGTAATAATAATCACAATAACAACGGCAATAATAAAGACAATAACGTCAATAATAACTGTTATAATAACGGCAATAACGGCTTTAATAATGGCAATAATAAAGCCAATAAAAAGGCCAGTAATAACTGAAATATAGGCCTACATAATGGCAATAATAACTGCAATATAACGGCAATAAAGGCATTAATAACGGCAATAATAAAGGCAATTTCAACGGTAATAATAAAGGCAATAACGGCAATAATTATGGCAATAATAACGATAATAATAAAGGCGATAACGGCAATGATAATGGCGATAATACAGCAATAATAAAGACAATAACGGCAATAATAACTGCAATAATAATGGCAATAATAACGGCAATAACTGCCTTAATAATGGCAATAACAGCGGCAATAATAAAGACAATACTAAAGTCAATAGCGTCAATAATAATGGGAATATCAACGCCAATAGTAACCGCAATAATAAAGACATTAACGGAAATAATAACTGATATAATTACGGCAATAACGGCCTTAATAACGGCAATAATAACGATAATAATAACGACAATATGCGCAATAATATCTGCAATAAAAACGGCAATAATAATGGCAATAACGTCGACAATAATAAAAGAAAAAAACGGCAATAATAACTGTGATATTAAAGGCAATAAAGGCAATAATAATGGCAATATCAACGACAATAATAACGGCAATAATAAAGGTAATAATAATGGCAACATCGACTGCAATATTAAAGACAATAACGTCAATAATAACGGCAATAAAAACGGCAATAATAACTGCAATAACTGTCTAAATAACGGCAATAATAAAGGATATAATAAAGGTAATAATAACGATAATAAGGGCAATAGTAACTGCAATAAAAACGACATTAATAATGGCAATAACGACGGCATTAATAAAGAATATAAAATCAATAATAACTGCAATAACGACATGAATAACAGCAAAAATAGAGGCAATAATAACGGCAATAATAAAGACAAAAACGGCAATAATAACTGCAATAATAGTGGCAATACCGAAGAAAATAACGGCAATAACAATAGCAATAACAACGGCAATAATAACGGCAATAACAACGGCAATAATAAAGACAATAACGGCAATAATAACAGCAATAATAATGGCAATAATAACGGCAATAACTGCCTTAATAATGACAATAATAATGGTAATAATAATGGCAATAATAATGGCAATAAAAATAGTAATAACAAAGGCAATAATAAAGACAATAACGTCAATAATAACTGCGATAATAAAGGCAATAACGGCAACAATATCTGCAATAATGACGGCAATAACGGCCTTAATAATGGCAATAATAAAGGCAATAATAACGCTAATTATTATGGCAATAATATGGGCAATTATAACATCAATAAAGTCAATAATATCTGCAATAATAAGGGCAATAGTAAGTGCAATAATAATGGCAATAATAAAGGCAATAATAAATGCAATAATAAAGACAATATCGGCAATAATAACGGCAATAATTACGGCAATAATCATTCCAATAACGGCAGTAACAACGACAAAAATAAAGTTTATAATAATGGTAATAATAACAATAATAATAATAACAGTAATAATAATGGTAATAATAATAAAGGTAATATCGGCTATAAAAATAGCAATAACAATGGAGAGAACAACGGCAATAATAATTACAATAACGTTAATAATAACTGCAATAATTACGGCAATAACCACGGCAATAACGGCATTCATAACAACGGGCAATAAAGGCAATAATAACGGTAATAATAAAGATAATAAGGGCAATAATAACTACAATAATCACGGCAAAAATAATGGCAATAATAATGGTAATAATAATCACAATAACAACGGCAATAATAAAGACAATAACGTCAATAATAACTGTTATAATAACGGCAATAACGGCTTTAATAATGGCAATAATAAAGCCAATAAAAAGGCCAGTAATAACTGCAATATAGGCCTACATAACGGCAATAATAACTGCAATATAACGGCAATAAAGGCATTAATAACGGCAATAATAAAGGCAATTTCAACGGTAATAATAAAGGCAATAACGGCAATAATTATGGCAATAATAACGATAATAATAAAGGCGATAACGGCAATAATATTGGCAATATCAACAGCAATAATAAAGACAATAACGGCAATAATAACTGCAATAATAATGGCAATAATAACGGCAATAACTGCCTTAATAATGGCAATAACAACGGCAATTATAAAAACAATACAAAAGACAATAGCGTCAATAATAATGGGAATAACAACGTCAATAGTAACCGCAATAATAAAGACAATAACGGCAATAATAACTGCTATAATTACGGCAATAACGGCCTTAATAATGACAATAATAAAGGCAATAATAACGGTAATAATAATGGCAATAATAACGGACTTAATAACGACAATATTTACTGCAATATTAAAGACAATAACGGCCTTAAAAACGGCAATAATAACGAAAATAATAACGACAATAAGGGCAATAATAACTGCAATAAAAACGGCAATAATAATGGCAATAACATCGACAATAATAAAGACAAAAACGGCAATAATAACTGTGATATTAAAGGCAATAAAGGCAATAATAATGGCAATAACAACAGCAATAATAACGGCAATAATAAAGGTAATAATAATGGCAATATCGACGGCCATATTAAAGACAATAACGTCAATAATAACGGCAATAAAAACGGTAATAATAACTGCAATAACGGTCTTAATAACAGCAATAATAAAGGAAATAATAAAGGTAATAATAACGATAATAAGGGCATTAATCTCTGCAATAATAACGGCAATAATAAAACAAATAACTACGGCAACAATAAAGACAATAACGTCAATAATAACTGTTATAATAACGGCAATAACGGCTTTAATAATGGCAATAATAAAGGCAATAATAACGCTAATATTAACCGGAAAAAAATGGCAATAATAAAGACAATAACGTCAATAATAACTGCAATAATAACGGCAATAACGATCATAATAACGGCAATAATTAAGACTATAAAGGCAATAATAACTGCAATAATAACGGCAATATAAACGACATTAATGTCAATAATAATTGCAATAATTACGGCAATAACGGCTTTAGCAACGGCAATAATAAAGGAATAATAACGGCAATAATAAAACCAATAATAACGGTAATAATAACGTTAATAAGTGCAATAATATCTGCAATAATAACGGCAATGACGTACGTAATAATGCCAATTATAAAGGTAATATAAACGTTAATAATAATGGCTATAATAACTGGAAAAACGGCCTGAATAACAGCAAAAATTAAGGCAATAATAACGGTAATAATAAAGACAAAAACGACAATAATAACTGCTATAATTACGGCAATAACGGCATTAATAACGGCAATAATAAAGGCAATAATAACGGTAATAATAATGGCTATAATAACGGACTTAATAACGACAATAACGTCAATAATATCCGCAATAATAACGGCAATAACGAAAATAATAACGACAATAATTAAGACAATAAGGGCAATAATATCTGTAATAATAACGGCAATATAAACAAACATTAATGTCAGTAATAAATGCAATAATTACGGCAATAATAATTGCAATAACAACGGCAATGATAACTGCAATAATTACGGCGATAACGGCCTTAGCAACGGCAATAACGGCGTTAATAACGGCAATAATAAAGGCAATTATAACGGTAAAAATAAGGGCAATAAAGGCAATAATTATGGCAATATTAACGGTAATAATAAAGTCGATAACGGCAATAATAATGGCAATAACAACGGCAATAATAAAGACAATAAAATCAATAATAACTGCAAAAATAATGGCAATATTGACGGCAATAACTGCCTTAATAATGGTAATAACAACGGCAATTATAAAGACAATACGAAAGACAATAGCGTCAATAATAATGGGAATAACAACGGCAATATTATCCGCAATAATAAAGACAATAACGGCAATAATAACTGCTATAAATACGGCAATAACATCCTTAATAATGGCAATAATAAAGGCAATAATAACGGTAATAATAATGGCAATAATAACGGACTTAATAACGACAATAACGTCAATAATTACTGCAATATTAACGGCAATAATAAAGGAAATAATAATGGCAATATCCACGGCACTATTAATGCCAATAACGTCAATAATAACTTCAATAATATCGGCAATAATAACTGCAATAACGGCCTTAATAACGGCAAAAATAAAGACAATATAAACGGTAATAATAACGATAATAAGGGCAATAATCTCTGCAATAATAACAGCAATTATAATAGCAATAACAACGGCAATAATAAAGACAATATCGCCAATAATAACTGCAATATTAACGGCAATAACGGCTTAAATAACGGCAATAATAAAGGCAATTTTAACGGTAATAATAAAGGCAATATCGGCAATATTTATGGCAATAATAACGCTAATAATAATCGGAATAAAAACTGCAATAATAAAGACAATAACGTCAATAATAACTGCAATAATTACGGCAATAATAATTGCAATAACAACGGCAATGATAACTGCAATAATAACGGCAATAACGACCTTAAAAACGGCAATAATAAAGGCAATAACGGCAATAATATTTGCGAAAACAACGGCAATAAGAACGATAATAATAATGGCAATATCGACGGTAAATATTAAAGACAATAACGTCAATAATAACTTCAATAATAACGGCATTAATAACTGTAATAATGGTCTTAATTACGAGAATAATAAAGGAAATAATAAATGTAATAATAACGATAACAAGGGCAATAACAACTGCAATAAAAACGACAATAATAATGGCAATAACGACGGCAATAAAAAAGAATATAAAATCAATAATAACTGCAATAACGACATGAATAACAGAAAAAATAAAAGCAATAATAACGGTAATAATAAAGAAAAAAACGACAATAATAACTGTGATAATAATGGCAATAACGTCAATAATATCCGCAATAATAACGGCAATAATAACTGCAATCACGGCCTTGATAACGGCAAAAATAACTGCAATCACGGCCTTGATAACGGC
Organism: Dolichovespula saxonica; assembly: GCA_911387935.1. Classification (NCBI taxonomy): domain Eukaryota; kingdom Metazoa; phylum Arthropoda; class Insecta; order Hymenoptera; family Vespidae; genus Dolichovespula; species Dolichovespula saxonica. Next base: position 317,473 of record CAJVQX010000003.1, on the reverse strand, counting down.
AAAAATAAAGAAAATAAAAACGGTAATAATAACGATAAGGTAAGTAATCTCTGCAATAATAACGTCAATAATAACTTCAATAATAACGGCTATATTAACTGCAATAACGGTCATAATAACGGCAATAATAAAGGAAATAATGAAGGTAATATTAACGATAATAAAGGCAATAATAAAAGCAATAAAAAGGACAATAATAATGGCAATAACGACGGCAATAATAAAGAATATAAAATCAATAATAACTGCAATAACGACATGAATAACAGCAAAAATAGAGGCAATAATAACGGCAATAATAAAGAAAATAACGGCAATAATAACTGCAATAATAGTGGCAATACCGAAGAAAATAACGGCAATAACAATAGCAATAACAACGGCAATAATAACGGCAATAACAACGGCAATAATAAAGACAATAACGGCAATAATCACTGCAATAATAACGGCAATAATAATGGCAATAACAACGGCAATAATAAAGACAATAACGTCAATAATAACTGTTATAATTACGGCAATAACGGCTTTAATAATGGCAATAATAAAGGCAATAAAATGGCCAGTAATAACTGCAATATCGGCCTACATAACGGCAATAATTACTGCAATATTAACGGCAATAACGGCATTAATAACGGCAATAATGAAGGCAATTATAGCGGTAATAATAAAGGCAATAACGGCAATAATTATGGCAATAATAACGGTAATAATAAAGGCGATAACGGCTATAATAATGGCAATAACAAGGGCAATGAGAGCGCCAATAATAATTGCAATAATAACGGCAACATTAACGTTAATAATGTAGCAATAACGAGAATAAAAAAGGCAATATCAACGGTTATAATAACGGCAATACTAACGAGAATAACGGCAATAATAATGGCAATAACAGCGGCAATAATAAAGACAATAACGGCAATAATTACTGCTATAATTACGGCAATAACGGCCTTAATAACGGCAATAATAACAATAATAGTAACGACAATAAGGGCAATAATAACTGCAATAAAAACTACAATATTAACGGCAATAACGTAGACAATAATAAAGACAAAAACGGCAATAATAACTGTGATATTAAAGGCAATAAAGGCAATAATAATGGCAATAACAACGGCAACAATAACGGCAATAATAACGGCAATAATAATGGCAAATAACATCGATAATAATATTGACAAACAAGGCAATAATAACTGCAATAACAGCGGCAATATAATCGACATTAATGTCAATAATAAATGCAATAATTACGACAATAATAATTGCAATAACAACGGCAATAACGGCCTTGAATACGGCAATAATAAAGGAATAATAATGGCAATAATAAAAGCAATAATAACGGTAATAATAACGTTAATAATGTAGCAATAACGAGAATAAAAAAGGCAATATCAACTGTTATAAAAACGGCAATACTAAAGAGAATAACTGCAATAATAACGACAATTACGACCATAATAACGGCAATAATTAAGACAATAAAGGCAATAATAACTGCTATAATTACGGCAATAACGGCCTTAATAATGGCAATAATTAATGCAATAATAACGGTAATAATAATGGCAATAATAACGGAATAATAACGACAGTAAGGGCAATAATAACTGATATAACAACGGCAATAATAATGGCAATAACGTCGACAATATTAAAGACAATAACGTCAATAATAACTGTTATAATTACGGCAATAACGGCTTTAATAATGGCAAAAATAAAGGCAGTAATATGGCCAGTAATAACTGCAATATCGGCCTACATAACGGCAATAATTACTGCAATATTAACGGCAATAACGGCATTAATAACGGAAATAATAAAGGCATTTATAACGGTAATAATTAAGGCAATAACGGCAATAATTATGGCAATAATAACGGTAATAATAAAGGCAATAACGGCAATAATATCTGCAATAATTGTTGCAATAATAACGGCAATATCTTCAATAATAATGGCAATTATAAAGACAATAATAATAGCAATAATATGGCCAGTAATAACGGCAATATCGGGCTACATAACGGCAATAATTACTGCAATATTAACGGCAATAACGGCATTAATAACGGGAATAATAAAGGCAATTATAACGGTAATAATAAAGGCAATGACGGCAATAATTATGGCAATAATAACGGTAATAATAAAGGCAATAACGGCTATAATAATGGCAATAACAACGGCAATGAGATCGCCAATAATAATTGCAATAATAACGGCAACAATAACGTTAATAATGTAGCAATAACGAGAATGAAAATGCAATATCAACGGTTCTAATAACGGCAATAATAAAGATAATAACGTCAACAATAACTGTTATAATAACGGCAATAATGGCTTTAATATTGGCAATAATAAAGGCGATAAAAAGGCCAGTAATAACCGTAATATCGGCCTACATAACGGCAATAATTACTGCAATATTAACGGCAATAACGGCATTAATATCGGGAATAATAAAGGCAATTATAACGGTAATAATTAAGGCAATAACGGCAATAATTATGGCACTAATAACGGTAAAAATAAAGGCAATAACGGCAATAATAACTGCAATAATTGTGGCAATAATAACGGCAATATCTTCAATAATAATGGCAATTATAAAGACAATAATAATAGCAATAATATGGCCAGTAATAACGGCAATATCGGGCTACATAACAGCAATAATAAGGGCAATAATTACGGTAATAATAAAGACAATAACGTCAATAATAACTGCTATAATTACGGCAATAACGGCCTTAATAACGGCAATAATAACGATAATAATAACGACAATATGGGCAATAATAACTGCAATAAAAACGGCAATAATAATGGCAATAACGTCGACAATAATAAAAGAAAAAAACGGCAATAATAACTGTGATATTAAAGGCAATAAAGGCAATAATAATGGCAATATCAACGACAATAATAACGGCAATAATAAAGGTAATAATAATGGCATCATCGACTGCAATATTAAAGACAATAACGTCAATAATAACGGCAATAAAAACGGCAATAATAACTGCAATAACTGTCTAAATAACGGCAATAATAAAGGATATAATAAAGGTAATAATAACGATAATAAGGGCAATAGTAACTGCAATAAAAACGACATTAATAATGGCAATAACGACGGCATTAATAAAGAATATAAAATCAATAATAACTGCAATAACGACATGAATAACAGCAAAAATAGAGGCAATAATAACGGCAATAATAAAGACAAAAACGGCAATAATAACTGCAATAATAGTGGCAATACCGAAGAAAATAACGGCAATAACAATAGCAATAACAACGGCAATAATAACGGCAATAACAACGGCAATAATAAAGACAATAACGGCAATAATAACAGCAATAATAATGGCAATAATAACGGCAATAACTGCCTTAATAATGACAATAACAACGGCAATTATAAAGACAATACAAAAGACAAAAGCGTCATTAATAATAGGAATAACGGCAATAGTAACCGCTATAATATAGAGAATAACAGCAATAATAACTGCTATAATTACGGCAATAACGGCCTTAAAAATGGCAATAATAAACGCAATAATAACGATGATAATAATGGCAATAATAACGGAATTAATAACGACAATAATAGCGATAATAATAGCGAAAATAAGGGCAATCATAACTGCAATAAAAACGCATATAATAAAGGCAAAAACATCGATAATAATAAAGACAAAAACGGCAATAATAAATTATGATAATAAAGGCAATAACGGCAACAATAAAGGCAATAATAACGGCAATATTTAATATATAACGGCAATAATAACGGGAATAATTTCTGCTATAACAGCCATAATAATGGCAATAATATAGGCAATAATAACGGTAATATTAATGGCAATAACAACGGCAATAATAAAGACAGTAACGATAATTATAACTGCAATAACAGACTTAATTGCGGCAATACTAATGGCAATAATAACGGTTATATTAAAGACGATAACGGCAGTAATAACGGCAATAATAGCGGCTATAACGGTAATAATATAGGCCATAACGGCAATATCAATGGCAATAACAACGGCAATAAGAATGGCAATAATAAAGACAATAACGGAATAATAACTGCAATAATAATGGCAATCATAAGGACAGTAATAACGGCAATATCGGCCTACATAATGGCAATAATAACTGCAATAATAACGGCAATAACGGCCTTAATAACGGCAATAATAAAGGCAATAATAACGGCAATAATAAAGGCAATAAAAACGGCAATATTAACGATAATAAGGGCAATAAAAACTGCAATAATGACGGCAAAAATTACGGCAATAATAATGGCAATAATAACGACAATAATAATGGCAATATCAACGGCAATAATAAAGACAATAACGGTAATAATAACTGCTGTATTTGCGGCAATAACAGCCTTAATAATGACAAAAATAAAGGCATTAATAACGGTAATAATAATGGCAATAATAACGGTAATAATAACGATAATAAGGGAAATAATAACTGCAATAATAACGGCAAAAATGAGGGCAATTATAACGGTAATAATAACGATAAGAAGGGATATAATAACTGCAATAATGAAGGTAATAATAAAGGCAATAATAACGGCAATACTATAGACACTAACGGCAATAATAATGCCAATATCAGCGGCAGTAATAACGGCAATATTTCAGACAAAATCGGCAATAATATCGGCTTAACCGGCCATAATAATGGCAATAATATAGGCGGTAATAATAATGGTAATAATAATGGCAATAATAATGGCAATAAAAATAGTAATAACAAAGGCAATAATAAAGACAATAACGTCAATAATAACTGCGATAATAAAGGCAATAACGGCAACAATATCTGCAATAATGACGGCAATAACGGCCTTAATAATGGCAATAATAATCACAATAACAACGGCAATAATAAAGACAATAACGTCAATAATAACTGTTATAATAACGGCAATAACGGCTTTAATAATGGCAATAATAAAGCCAATAAAAAGGCCAGTAATAACTGCAATATAGGCCTACATAATGGCAATAATAACTGCAATATAACGGCAATAAAGGCATTAATAACGGCAATAATAAAGGCAATTTCAACGGTAATAATAAAGGCAATAACGGCAATAATTATGGCAATAATAACGATAATAATAAAGGCGATAACGGCAATGATAATGGCGATAATACAGCAATAATAAAGACAATAACGGCAATAATAACTGCAATAATAATGGCAATAATAACGGCAATAACTGCCTTAATAATGGCCATAACAACGGCAATTATAAAAACAATACAAAAGACAATAGCGTCAATAATAATGGGAATAACAACGTCAATAGTAACCGCAATAATAAAGACAATAACGGCAATAATAACTGCTATAATTACGGCAATAACGGCCTTAATAATGACAATAATAAAGGCAATAATAACGGTAATAATAATGGCAATAATAACGGACTTAATAACGACAATATTTACTGCAATATTAACGAAAATAACAGCCTTAAAAACGGCAATAATAACGAAAATAATAACGACAATAAGGGCAATAATAACTGCAATAAAAACGGCAATAATAATGGCAATAACATCGACAATATTAAAGAAAAACGGCAATAATAACTGTGATATTAAAGGCAATAAAGGCAATAATAATGGCAATATCAACAGCAATAATAACGGCAATAATAAAGGTAATAATAATGGCAACATCGACTGCAATATTAAAGACAATAACGTCAATAATAACGGCAATAAAAACGGTACTAATAACTGCAATAACGGTCTTAATAACAGCAATAATAAAGGAAATAATAAAGGTAATAATAACGATAATAAGGGCATTAATCTCTGCAATAATAACGGCAATAATAAAACAAATAACTACGGCAACAATAAAGACAATAACGTCAATAATAACTGTTATAATAACGGCAATAACGGCTTTAATAATGGCAATAATAAAGGCAATAATAACGCTAATATTAACCGGAAAAAAATGGCAATAATAAAGACAATAACGTCAATAATAACTGCAATAATAACGGCAATAACGATAATAATAACGGCAATAATTAAGACAATAAAGGCAATAATAACTGCAATAATAACGGCAATATAAACGACATTAATGTCAATAATAATTGCAATAATTACGGCAATAACGGCTTTAGCAACGGCAATAATAAAGGAATAATAACGGCAATAATAAAACCAATAATAACGGTAATAATAACGTTAATAAGTGCAATAATATCTGCAATAATAACGGCAATGACGTACGTAATAATGCCAATTATAAAGGTAATATAAACGTTAATAATAATGGCTATAATAACGGACATAATAACGACAATAACGTCAATAATATCCGCAATAATAACGGCAATAACGACCATAATAAAAGCAATAATTAAGACAATAAAGGCAATAATAACTGCAATAATAACGGCAATATAAACGACATTAATGTCAATAATAAATGCAATAATTACGGCAATATTAATTGCAATAACAATGGCAATGATAACTGCAATAATAACGGCAATATTGGCCTTGAATACGGCAATAATAAAGTAATAATAACGGCAATACTAAAAGCAATAATAACGGTAATAATAACGTTAATAAGTGCAATAATATCTGCAATAATAACGGCAATGACTCAAGTAATAATGCCAGTAATAAAGGTAATAATAACGTTAATAATAATGGCTATAATAACTGCAATAACGGCCTGAATAACAGCAAAAATAAAGGCAATAATAACGGCAATAATAAAGACAAAAACGGCAATAATAACTGCAATAATAGTGGCAATACCGAAGAAAATAACGGCAATAACAATAGCAATAACAACGGCAATAATAACGGCAATAACAACGGCAATAATAAAGACAATAACGGCAATTATGACTGCAATAATAACGGCAATAATAATGGCAATAACAACGGCAATAATAAAGACAATAACGTCAATAATAACTGCAATAATAACGGCAATATAAAAGACATTAATGTCAATAATAAATGCAATAATTACGGCAATAATAATTGCAATAACAACGGCAATGATGACTGCAATAATAACGGCAATAACGGCTTTAATAATGGCAATAATAAAGGCAATAATAACGCTAATAATAATCGCAATAACAACGGCAATAATAAAGACAATAACGGCAATAATAACTTCAATAATAACGGCAATAATAACTGCAATAACGGTTTTAATAACGGCAATAATAAAGGAAATAGTAAAGGTAATATTAACGATAATAAGGGCAATAATAACTGCAATAAAAACGGCAATAATAATGGCAATAACAACGGTAATAATAACGATAATAAGGGCAATAATCTCTGAAATAATAACGGCAATAATAATAGCAATAACAATGGCAATAATAAAGACAATAACGTCAATAATAACTGCAATAATAACGGCAATATAAAAGACATTAATGTCAATAATAAATGCAATAATTACGGCAATAATAATTGCAATAACAACGGCAATGATGACTGCAATAATAACGGCAATAACGGCCTTAATAACGGCAATAATAACAATAATAATAACGACAATAAGGGCAATAATAACTGCAATAAAAACGGCAATAATAACTGTGATAATAAAGGCAATAAAGGCAATAATAATGGCAATAACAACGGCAATAATAACGGCAATAATAAATACAAAAACGACAATAATAACTAGTATAATTACTGCAATAACGTCAACAATATCCGCAATAATAACGGCAATAATAACTGCAATAACGGCCTTAATAACGGCAAAAATAAAGACAATAAAAACGGTAATAATAACGATAATAGGGGCAATAATCTCTGCAATAATAACGGCAATAATAATGGCAATAACAACGGCAATAATAAAGACAATATCGGCAATAATAACTGCAATAATAATGGCAATATTAACGGCATTAACTGCCTTAATAATGGCAATAATAAAGGCAATAATAACGGCAATAATAATGGCAATAATAACGGACTTAATAACGACAATAACGTCAATAATTACTGCAATATTAACGGCAATATCAGCATTAATAACGGCAATAATAAAGGCAATAAAAAGGCCAGTAATAATTGCAATATCGGCCTACATAACGGCAATAATAACTGCAATATTAACGGCTATAAACGCATTAATAACGGCAATAATAAAGGCAATTATAGCGGTAATAATAAAGGCAATAACGGCAATAATTATGGCAATAATAACGGTAATAATAAAGGCGATAACGGCAATAATAGTAGCAATATCAACGGCAATGAGAGCGCCAATAATAATTGCAATAATAACGGCAACAATAACGTTAATAATGTAGCAAAAACGAGAATAAAAAAGGCATTAACGACGGTTATAATAACGGCAATACTAAAGAGAATAACGGTAATAATAATGGCAATAACAACGGCAATAATAAAGACAATATCGGCAATAATAACTGCAATATTAATGGCAATAATAACGGCAATAACTGCCTTAATAATTGCCATAACAACGGCAATTATAAAAACAATACAAAAGACAATAGCGTCAATAATAATGGGAATAACAACGTCAATAGTAACCGCAATAATAAAGACAATAACGGCAATAATAACTGCTATAATTACGGCAATAACGGCCTTAATAATGACAATAATAAAGGCAATAATAACGGTAATAATAATGGCAATAATAACGGACTTAATAACGACAATATTTACTGCAATATTAACGAAAATAACAGCCTTAAAAACGGCAATAATAACGATAATAATAACGACAATAAGGGCAATAATAACTGCAATAAAAACGGCAATAATAATGGCAATAACATCGACAATATTAAAGAAAAACGGCAATAATAACTGTGATATTAAAGGCAATAAAGGCAATAATAACGGCAATAATAAAGGTAATAATAATGGCAACATCGACTGCAATATTAAAGACAATAACGTCAATAATAACGGCAATAAAAACAGTAATAATAACTGCAATAACGGTCTTAATAACAGCAATAATAAAGGAAATAATAAAGGTAATAATAACGATAATAAGGGCATTAATCTCTGCAATAATAACGGCAATATAAACGACATTAATGTCAATAATAAGTGCAATAATTACGGCAATAACGGCTTTAGCAACGGCAATAATAAAGGAATAATAACGGCAATAATAAAACCAATAATAACGGTAATAATAACGTTAATAAGTGCAATAATATCTGCAATAATAACGGCAATGACGTACGTAATAATGCCAATTATAAAGTTAATGATAACGTTAATTATAATGGCTATTATAACGGTAATAACGGCATGAATAACAGCAAAAATAAAGGCAATAATAACGGCAATAATAAAGACAAAAACGACAATAATAACTGCTATAATTACGGCAATGACGGCCTTATTAATGGCAATAATAAAGGCAATAAAACGGTAATAATAATGGCAATAATAACGGACTTAATATCGACAATAACGTCAATAATTACTGCAATATTAACGGTAATAACGGCTTTAATAATGGCAATAATAAAGGCAATAATAACGCTAATAATAATCGGAATAAAAACGGCAATAATAAAGACAATAACGTCAATAATAACTGCAATAATAACGGCAATAACGACCATAATAACGGCAATAATTAAGACAATAAAGGCAATAATAACTGCAATAATAACGGCAATATAAACGACATTAATGTCAATAATAAATGCTATAATTACGGCAATAATAATGGCAATAACAACGGCAATAATAAAGACAATAACGTCAATAATAACTGTTATAATTACGGCAATAACGGCTTTAATAATGGCAATAATAAAGGCAATAAAAAGGCCAGTAATAACTGCAATATCGGCCTACATAACGGCAATAATAAGGGCAATAATAACGGTAATAATAAAGACAATAACGGCAATAATAACTGCTATAATTACGGCAATAACGGCCTTAATAACGGCAATAATAACGATAATAATAACGACAATAAGGGCAATAATAACTGCAATAAAAATGACAATAATAATGGCAATAACGACGGCAATAATAAAGAATATAAAATCAATAATAACTGCAATAACAACAAGCATAACAGCAAAAATAAAGGCAATAATAAAGACAATAACATCAAAAACAACTGCAATAATAACGGCAATAATAACGGCCTTAATAAAGTCAGTAACGTCAATAATAACTGCAATAATAACGGCAATAATAACTGCAATGACTGCCTTAATAACGGCGAAAATAAAGACAATAAAAACGGTAATAATAACTATGATAGGGGCAATAATCTCTGCAATAATAACGGCAATAATAATGGCAATAATAACGGCAATAATAAAGAAAATAACGTCAATAATAACTGTTATAATGACGGTAATAACGGCTTTAATAATGGCAATAATAAAGGCAATAAAAAGGCTAGTAATAACTGCAATATCGGCCTACATTTCGGCAATAGTAACTGCAATAATAACGGCCTTAATAAAGACAATAACGGCAATAATAACTGTGATATTAAAGGCAATAAAGGCAATAATAATGGCAATAACAACGGCAACAATAACGGCAATAATAACGGCAATAATAATGGCAAATAACATCATAATAACATTGGCAAAAAATATTGACAAACAAGGCAATAATAACTGCAATAACAGCGGCAATATAATCGACATTAATGTCAATAATAAATGCAATAATTACGACAATAATAATTGCAATAACAACGGCAAAAACGGCCTTGAATACGGCAATAATAAAGGAATAATAACGGCAATAATAAAAGCACTAATAACGGTAATAATAACGTTAATAATGTAGCAATAACGACAATAAAAAAGGCAATATCAACGGTTATAAAAACGGCAATACTAAAGAGAATAACTGCAATAATAACGAAAATTACGACCATAATAACGGCAATAATTAAGACAATAAAGGCAATAATAACTGCTATAATAACGGCAATAACGGCCTTAATAATGGCAATAATTAATGCAATAATAACGGTAATAATAATGGCAATAATAACGGAATAATAACGACAATAAGGGCAATAATAACTGATATAACAACGGCAATAATAATGGCAATAACGTCGACAATATTAAAGACAATAACGTCAATAATAACTGTTATAATTACGCCAATAACGGCTTTAATAATGGCAAAAATAAAGGCAGTAAAATGGCCAGTAATAACTGCAATATCGGCCTACATAACGGCAATAATTACTGCAATATTAACGGCAATAACGGCATTAATAACGGGAATAATAAAGGCAATTATAACGGTAATAATTAAGGCAATAACGGCAATAATTATGGCAATAATAACGGAAATAATAAAGGCAATAACGGCAATAATAACTGCAATAATTGTTGCAATAATAACGGCAATATCTTCAATAATAATGGCAATTATAAAGACAATAATAATAGCAATAATATGGCCAGTAATAACGGCAATATCGGGCTACATAACAGCAATAATAAGGGTAATAATAACGCTAATAATAATGGCAATAACGGCAATAGTAATGGCAATAACAACGGCAATGAGAGCGCCAATAATAATAGCAATAATAACGGCAACAATAACGTTAATAATGTAGGAATAACAAGAGTAAAAAAGGCAATATCAACGGTTTTAATAACGGCAATACTAAAGAGAATAACGGCAATAAAAATGGCAATAACAACAGCAATAATAAAGACAATAACGTCAATAATAACTGTTATAATAACGGCAATAATGGCTTTAATAATGGCAATAATAAAGGCAATAAAAAGTTCAGTAATAACCGCAATATCGGCCTACATAACGACAATAATAACTGCAATATTAACGGCAATAACGGCATTAATAACGGCAATAATAAAGGCAATTATAACGGTAATAATAAAGGCAATGACGGCAATAATTATGGCTATAATAACTGTAATAATAAAGGCAATAACGGCAATAATAATGGCAATAACAACTGCAATGGTAGCGCCAATAAAAATTGAAATAATAACGGCAACATTAACGTTAATAATGTAGCAATAACGAGAATAAAAAAGGCAATATCAACGGTTATAATAACGGCAATACTAACGAGAATAACGGCAATAATAATGGCAATAACAACGGCAATAATAAAGACATAACTAAAGACAATAGCGTCAATAATAATGGGAATATCAACGGCAATAGTAACCGCATTAATAAAGACAATAACGGCAATAATAACTGCTATAATTACGGCAATAACGGCCTTAATAACGGCAATAATAACAATAATAATAACGACAATAAGGGCAATAATAACTGCAATAAAAACTACAATAATAACGGCAATAACGTAGACAATAATAAAGACAAAAACGGCAATATTATCTGTGATATTAAAGGCAATAAAGGTAATAATAATGGCAATAAAAACGGCAATAATAACGGCAATAATAAAGGAAATAATAATGGCAATATCCACGGCACTATTAAAGACAATAACGTCAATATTAACTTCAATAGTAACGGCAATAATAACTGCAATAACGGTCATAATAACGGCAATAATAAAGGAAATAATAAAAGTAATAATAACGATAATAAGGGCATTAATAAATGCAATAAAAACGACAATAATATTGGCAATAACGACGACATTAATAAAGAATATCAAATCAATAATAACTGCAATAACGACATGAATAACAGCAAAAATAAAGGCAATAATAACGGCAATAATATCTGCTATAATTACGACAATAACGGCCTTAATAATGGCAATAATAAAGGCAATAATAACGGTAATAATAATGGCCATAAAACGGCCTTAATAACGACAATAACATCAATAATTACTGCAATATTAACGGCAATAACGGCCGTAATAACGGCAATAATAACGATAATAATAACGACAATAAGGGCAATAATATCTGCAATATTAATGGCAATGACGTACGTAATAATGCCTATTATAAAGGTTATAATAACGTTAATAATAATGACTATAATAACTGCAATAACGGCCTGAATAACAGCAAATATAAAGACAATAATAACGGCAATAATAAAGACAAAAACGACAATAACAACTGTTATAATTACGGCAATAACGGCTTTAATAATGGCAATAATAAAGGCAATAAAATGGCCAGTAATAACTGCAATATCGGCCTACATAACGGCAATAATTACTGCAATATTAACGGCAATAACGGCATTAATAATGGGAATAATAAAGGCAATTATAACGGTAATAATTAAGGCAATAACGGCAATAATTATGGCAATAATAACGGTAATAATAAAGGCAGTAACGGCAATAATAACTGCAATAATTGTTGCAATAATAACGGCAATATTTTCAATAATAACAGCAATAATAAGGACAATAATAACGCTAATAATAATGGCAATAACGGCAATAATAATGGCAATAACAACGGCAATGAGAGCGCCAATAATAATTGCAATAATAACGGCAACAATAACGTTAATAATGTAGCAATAACGAGAAAAAAAAGCCAATATCAACGGTTATAATAACGGCAATAATAAAGACATTAACGTCAATAATTATGGAAATAATAACGGTAATAATAAAGACAATAACGTCAATAATAACTGTTATAATAACGGCAATAACGGCTTTAATGATGGCAATAATAAACGCAATAAAACGGCCAGTAATAACCGCAATATCGGCCTACATATCGGCAATAATAACTGCAATATTAACGGCAATAATAGCATTAATAACTGCAATAATAAAGGTAATTATAACGGTAAGAATAAAGGCAATAACGCCAATAATTATGGCAATAATAACGGCAATAATAAAGACAATAACGGCAATAATAACTGCAATAATAATGGCAATAATAACGGCAATAACTGCCTTAATAATGGCAATAACAACGGCAATTATAAAGACAATACTAAAGACAATAGCGTCAATAATAATGGGAAAAACAACGGCAATAGTAACCGCAATAATAAAGACAATAACGGCAATAATAACTGCTATAATTACGGCAATAACGGCCTTAATAACGGCAATAATAACAATAATAATAACGACAATAGGGGCAATAATAACTGCAATAAAAACTACAGTAATAACGGCAATAACGTAGACAATAATAAAGACATAAACGGCAATAATAACTGTGATATTAAAGGCAATAAAGGCAATAATAATGGCAATAACAACGGCAATAATAACGGCAATAATAAAAGTAATAATAATGGCAATATCGAAGGCACTATTGAAGACAATAACGTCAATAATAACTTCAATAATAACGGCAATAATAACTTCATTAACGGCCTTAATAACGGCAAAAATAAAGAAAATAAAAACGGTAATAATAACGATAAGGTCAGTAATCTTTGCAAAAATAACGTCAATAATAACTGCAATAATAACGGCAATAACGACCATAATAACGGCATTAATTAAGACAAAAAGGCAATAGTAACTGCAATATTAACGGCAATATAAACGACATTACTGTCAATTATAAATGCAATAATTACGGCAATAATAAATTCAATAATGGAAATAATATTGGCAAAAACAACGGCAATAAGAACGACAATAATGAAGGCAATATCGACGCCAATATTAAAGACAATAACGTCAATAATAACTTGAATAATAACGGCAATGATAACTGCAATAACGGTCTTATTAACGGCAATAATAAAGGAAATAATAAAGGTAATAATAACGATAATAAGGCCAATAATAACTGCAATAAAAACGACAATAATAATGGCAATAACGACGGCAATAATAAAGAATATAAAATCAATAATAACTGCAATAACGACATGGATATCAACAAAAATAATGGCAATAACAGGGGCAATAATAAAGACAATAACATAAAAAATAACTGCAATAATAATGGCAATAATAACGGCCTTAATAAAGTCAGTAACGTCAATAATAAATGCAATAATAACGACAATAATAACTGCAATGACTGCCTTAATAACGGCGAAAATAAAGACAATAAAAACGGTAATAATAACTATGAAAGGGGCAATAATCTCTGCAATAATAACGGCAATAATAATGGCAATAATAACGGCAATAATAAAGAAAATAACGTTAATAATAACTGTTATAATAACGGTAATAACGGCTTTAATAATGGCAATAATAAAGGCAATAAAAAGGATAGTAATAACTGCAATATCGTCCTACATAACGGCAATAATAACTGCAATAATAACGGCCTTAATAAAGACAATAACGTCAATAATATCTGCAATAATAACGGCAATAACGGGCTTAGCAAGGGCAATTATAAATGGATAAAAACGGCAATAATAAAAGCTATAATAACGGTAATAATAAAGGCAATAACGCCAATAATAACTGCAATAATGGTTGCAATAATAACGGCAATATCTTCAATAATAATGGCAATTATAAAGACAATAATAATAGCAATAATATGGCCAGTAAAAACGGCAATATCGGGCTACATAACAGCAATAATAAGGGCAATAATAACGCTAATAATAAAGGCAATAACGGCAATAATAATGGCAATAACAACGGCAATGAGAGCGCCAATAATAATTGCAATAATAACGGCAACAATAACGTTAATAATGTAGCAATAACGAGAATAAAAAAGGCAATATCAACGGTTATAATAACGGCAATACTAAAGAGAATAGCGGCAATAAAAATGGCAATAACAACGGCAATACTAAAGACAATAACATCAATAATAACTGCTATAATAACGGCAATAACGGCTTTAATAATGGCAATAATAAAGGCAATAATAACGGTTATAGTAATGGCTATAACATCGGCAATAATAATGGCAATAATAACTGCAATAACGGTCTTAATAACGGCAATAATAAAGGAAATAATAAATGTAATAATAACGATAATAAGGCCAATAATAACTGCAATAAAAACGACAATAATAATGGCAATAACGACGGCAATAATAAAGAATATAAAATCAATAATAACTGCAATAACGACATGAAAAACAGCAAAAATAAAGGCAATAATAAAGACAATAACATCAAAAATAACTGCAATAATAACGGCAATAATAACGGCCTTAATAAAGTCAGTAACGTCAATAATAACTGCAATAATAACGGCAATAATAACTGAAATGTCGGCCTTAATAACGGCGAAAATAAAGACAATAAAAACGGTAATAATAACTATGATAGGGGCAATAATCTCTGCAATAATAACGGCTATAATAATGGCAATAATAACGGCAATAATAAAGAAAATAACGTCAATAATAACTGTTATAATAACTGTAATAACGGCTTAAATAATGGCAATAATAAAGGCAATAAAAAGGCTAGTAATAACTGCAATATCGGCCTTCATAACGGCAATAATAACTGCAATAATAACGGCCTTAATAAAGACAATAACGTCAATAATTACTGCAATATTAACGGCAATAACGGCCTTAATATCGGCAAAAATAAAGACAATAAAAACGGTAATAATATCGGCAAAAAGGGCAATAATCTCTGCAATAATAACTGCAATAATAATTGCAATAACAACGGCAATAACAAAGACAATAACGTCAATAATAACTGTTATAATAACGGCAATAACGGCTTTAATAATGGCAAAAATAACGCTAATACTAACGCTAATAATAAACGGAATAAATCTGGAATAATAAAGAAAATAACGTCAATGGTAACTGCAATAATAACGGCAATATCGGACTTGAATACGGGAATAATAAAGTAATAATAACGGCAATAATAAAAGCAATAATAACGGTAATAATAACTATAATAGGGGCAATAATCTCTGCAATAATAACGGCAATAATAATGGTAATAGCAACGGCAATAATAAAGACAATAACGTTAATAATAACTGTTATAATAACGGCAATAATGGCTTTAATAATGGCTATAATAAAGCCAATAAAAAGGCCAGTAATAACTGCAATATTGGCCTACATAACGGCAATAATAACTGCAATATTAACGGCAATAACGGCATTAATAACGGCAATAATAAAGGCAATTTTAACGGTAATAATAAAAGCAATATCGGCAATATTTATGGCAATAATAACGCTAATAATAATCGGAATAAAAACTGCAATAATAAAGACAATAACGACCATAATAACGGCATTAATTAAGACAAAAAGGCAATAATAACTGCAATAATAACGGCAATATAAACGACATTAATGTCAATTATAAATGCAATAATTACGGCAATAATAAATTCAATAATGGCAATAATATTGGCAAAAACAACGGCAATAAGAACGGCAATAATGAAGGCAATATCGACGGCAATATTAAAGATAATAACGTCAATAATAACTTCAATAATAACGGCAATGATAACTGCAATAATGGTCTTATTAACGGCAATAATAAAGGAAATAATGAAGGTAATATTAACGATAATAAGGGCAATAATAACTGCAATAAAGACGACAATAATAATGGCAATTACGAAGGCAATAATAAAGAATATAAAATCAATAATAATTGCAGTAACGACATGAATAACAGCAAAAATAAATGCAATAACAACGGCAATAATAAAGACAATAACATCAAAAATAACTCCAATAATAAAGGCAATAATGACGGCCTTAATAAAGCCAATAACTTCAATAATAACTGCAACAATAACGGCAATAATATACAAAATATCGGCAATAGCAACTGCAATAATTACGGCAATAACGGCCTTAGCAACGGCAATAATAAAGGAATAATAACGGCAATAATAAAAGCAATAATAACGGTAATAGTAACGTTAATATGTGGAATAATATCTGCAATAATAACGGCAATAATAATGGCAATAATAAAGGCAATAAAAAGGCTAGTAATAACTGCAATATCCGCCTACATAACGGCAATAATAACTGCAATAATAACGGCCTTAATAAAGACAATAACGTCAATAATATCTGCAATAATAACGGCAATAACGGGCATAGCAAGGGCAATTATAAATGGATAAAAACGGCAATAATAAAAGCTATAATAACGGTAATAATAAAGGCAATAACGCCAATAATAACTGCAATAATGGTTGCAATAATAACGGCAATATCTTCAATAATAATGGCAATTATAAAGACAATAATAATAGCAATAATATGGCCAGTAAAAACGGCAATATCGGGCTACATAACAGCAATAATAAGGGCAATAATAACGCTAATAAAAAAGGCAATAACGGCAATAATAATGGCAATAACAACGGCAATGAGAGCGCCAATAATAATTGCAATAATAACGGCAACAATAACGTTAATAATGTAGCAATAACGAGAATAAAAAAGGCAATATCAACGGTTATAATAACGACAATACTAAAGAGAATAACGGCAATAAAAATGGCAATAACAACGGCAATAATAAAGACAATAACGTCAATAATAACTGTTATAATAACGGCAATAACGGCTTTAATAATGGCAATATTAAGGCAATAAAAAGGCCAGTAATAACTGCAATATCGGCCTACATATGGGCAATAATAACTGCAATATTAACGGCAATATCAGCATTAATAACGGCAATAATAAAGGCAATAAAATGGCCAGTAATAATTGCAATATCGACCTACATAACGGCAATAATAACTGCAATATTAACGGCAATAACGGCATTAATAACGGCAATAATAAAGGCAATTATAACGGTAATAATAAAGGCAATCAGGGCAATAATTATGGCTATAATAACGGTAATATAAAGGCAATAACGGCTATAATAATGGCAATAACAACGGCAATGAGAGCGCCAATAATAATTGCAATAATAACGGCAACAATAACGTTAATAATGTAGCAATAACGAGAATAAAAAAGGCAATATCAACGGTTATAATAACGGCAATACTAAAGAGAATAACGGCAATAAAAATGGCAATAACAACGGCAATAATAAAGACAATAACGTCAATAATAACTGTTATAATAACGGCAATAACGGCTTTAATAATGGCAATAATAAAGGCAATAAAAAGGCCAGTAATAACCGCGATATCGGCCTACATAACGGCAATAATAACTGCAATATTAACCGCAATAACGGCATTAATATCTGCAATAAAAACGGCAATAATAATGGCAATAACGTCGAAAATATTTAAGACAAAGACGGCAATAATAACTGTGATATTAACGGCAATAACGGCATTAATAACGGCAATAATAAAGGCAATTATAACGGTAATAATAAAGGCAATAACGCCAATAATAATGGCAATAATAACGGCAATAATAACGGCAATAACGGTAATAATAGTAGCAATAACAACGGCAATGAGAGCGCCAATAATAATTGCAATAATAACGGCAATAATAACTGCAATGACTGCTTTAATAACGGCGAAAATAAAGACAATAAAAACGGTAATAATAACTATGATAGGGGCAATAATCTCTGCAATAATAACGGCAATAATAATGGCAATAATAAAGGCATTAAAAAGGCTAGTAATAACTGCAATATCGGCCTACATAACGGCAATAATAACTGCAATAATAACGGCCTTAATAAAGACAATAACGTCAATAATATCTGCAATAATAACGGCAATAACGGGCTTAGCAAGGGCAATTATAAATGGATAAAAACGGCAATAATAAAAGCTATAATAACGGTAATAATAAAGGCAATAACGGCAATAATAACTGCAATAATGGTTGCAATAATAACGGCAATATCTTCAATAATAATGGCAATTATAAAGACAATAATAATAGCAATAATATGGCCAGTAATAACGGCAATATCGGGCTACATAACAGCAATAATAAGGGCAATAATAACGCTAATAAAAAAGGCAATAACGGCAATAATAATGGCAATAACAACGGCAATGAGAGCGCCAATAATAATTGCAATAATAACGGCGACAATAACGTTAATAATGTAGCAATAACGAGAATAAAAAAGGCAATATCAACGGTTATAATAACGGCAATACTAAAGAGAATAACGGCAATAATAATGGCAATAACAACGGCAATAATAAAGACAATAACGTCAATAATAACTGTTATATTAACGGCAATAACGGCTTTAATAATGGCAATAATAAAGGCAATAATAACGCTACTAATAAACGCAATAATTACGGCAAGAACGGCCTTAATAATGGCAATAATAAAGACAATAATAACGGTAATAATAATGGCAATAATAACGGACTTAGTACGACAATAACGTCAATAATTACTGCAATATTAACGGCAATAACGGCCTTAATAACGGCAATAATAACGATAATAATAACGACAATAAGGGCAATAATAACTGCAATAAAAACGGCAATAATAATGGCCATATCTTCGATAATAATAAAGACAAAAACGGCAATAATAACTGTGATATTAAAGGCAGTAAAGACAATAATAATAGCACTAACAATGGCAATAATAAAGGTAATAATAATGGCAATATCGACGGCAATATTAAAGACAATAACGGCAATAATAACTTCAATAATAACGGCAATAATAACTTCAATAATAACGGCAATAATAACTGCAATAATGGTCTTAATAACGACAATAATAAAGGAAATAATAAAGGTGATAATAACGATAATAAGGGCAATAACAACTGCAATAAAAACGACAATAATAATGGCAATAATGACGGCAATAATAAAGAATATAAAATTAATAATAACTGAAATAACGACATGAATAACAGCAAAGATAAAGGCAATAATAACGGCAATAATAAATAAAATAACAGCAATAATAACTGCTACAATTACGGCAATAACGGCCTTAATAATGGCAATAATTAAGACAATAAAGGCAATAATAACTGCAACAATAACGACAATATAAACGACATTAATGTCAATAATAAATGCAATAATTATGGCTATAACGGCTTTAGCAACGGCAATAATAAAGGAATAATAACGGCAATAATAAAACCAATAATAACGGTAATAATAACGTTAATAAGTGCAATAATATCCGCAATAATAACGGCAATATTAACTGCAATAACGGCCATAATAACGGCAAAAATAAAGACAATAAAAACGGTAATATTAACGATAATAAGGGCAAAAGCTCTGCAATAATAACGGCAATAATAAAAGAAATAACAACGGCAATAATAAAGACAATAACGTCAATAATAACTGTTATAATAACGGCAATAACGGCTTTAATAATGGCAATAATAAAGGCAATAATAACGCTACTAATAAACGGAATAAAAACTGAAATAATAAAGACAATAACGTCAATAATAACTGCAATAATTACGGCAATATGAACGGTAATAATAAAGGCAATATCGACGGCAATATTAAAGACAATAACGTCAATAATAACTTCAATAATATCGGCAATAACGGCCTTAATAACGGCAAAAATAAAGACAATATAAACGGTAATAATATCGATAATAAAGGCAATAATCTCTGCAATAATAACAGCAATAATAATAGCAATAACAACGGCAATAATAAAGACAATTTTAACGGTAATAATAAAGGCAATATCGGCAATATTTATGGCAATAATAACGCTAATAATAATCGGAATAAAAACTGCAATAATATAGACAATAACGTCAATAATAACTGCAATAATTACGGCAATAATAATTGCAATAACAACGTCAATGATAACTGCAATAATAACGGCAAAAACGGCCTTGTATACGGCAATAATAAAGGCAATAACGGCAATAATAACTTCAATAATAACGGCATTAATAACTGTAATAATGGTCTTAATAACGAGAATAATAAAGGAAATAATAAATGTAATAATAACGATAACAAGGGCAGTAACAACTGCAATAAAAACGACAATAATAATGGCAATAACGACGGCAATAAAAAAGAATATAAAATCAATAATAACTGCAATAACGACATGAATAACAGAAAAAATAAAGGCAATAATAACGGTAATAATAAAGAAAAAAACGACAATAATAACTGTGATAATAATGGCAATAACGTCAATAATATCCGCAATAATAACGGCAAACATAACTGCAATCACGGCCTTGATAACGGCAAAAATAAAGAAAATAAAAACGGTAATAATAACGATAAGGTAAGTAATCTCTGCAATAATAACGTCAATAATAACTTCAATAATAACGGCAAAGATTACTGCAATAACGGTCTTATTAACGGCAATAATAAAGGAAATAATGAAGGTAATATTAACGATAATAAGGGCAATAATATAGAATATAAAATCAATAATAATTGCAGTAACGACATGAATAACAGCAAAAATAAATGCAATAACAACGGCAATAATAAAGACAATAACATCAAAAATAACTCCGATAAAAACGGCAATAATGACGGCCTTAATAAAGACAATAACTTCAATAATAACTGCAACAATAACGGCAATAATATACAAAATATCGGCAATAGCAACTGCAATAATTACGGCATTAACGGCCTTAGAAACGGCAATAATAACTGCAATATTAACGGCTATAACGGCCTTAATAACGGCAATAATAACGATAATAATAACGACAATAAGGGCAATAATAACTGCAATAAAAACGGCAATAATAATGGCAATAACGTCGACAATAATAAAGAAAAAAATGGCAATAATAACTGTGAAATTAAAGGCAATAAAGGCAATAATAATGACTATAACATCGGCAATAATAACGGCAATAATAACTGCAATAACGGTCTTAATAACGGCAATAATAAAGGTAATAATAAATGTAATAATAACGATAATAAGGCCAATAATAACTGCAATAAAAACGACAATAATAATGGCAATAACGACGGCAATAATAAAGAAAATAAAATCAATAATAACTGCAATAACGACATGAAAAACAGCAAAAATAAAGGCAATAATAAAGACAATAACATCAAAAATAACTGCAATAATAACGGCAATAATAACGGCCTTAATAAAGTCAGTAACGTCAATAATAACTGCAATAATAACGGCAATAATAACTGAAATGACGGCCTTAATAACGGCGAAAATAAAGACAATAAAAACGGTAATAATAACTATGATAGGGGCAATAATCTCTGCAATAATAACGGCTATAATAATGGCAATAATAACGGCAATAATAAAGAAAATAACGTCAATAATAACTGTTATAATAACGGTAATAACGGCTTAAATAATGGCAATAATAAAGGCAATAAAAAGGCTAGTAATAACTGCAATATCGGCCTTCATAACGGCAATAATAACTGCAATAATAACGGCCTTAATAAAGACAATAACGTCAATAATATCTGCAATAATAACGGCAATAAAGGGCTTAGCAAGGGCAATTATAAATGGATAAAAACGGCAATAATAAAAGCAATAATAACGGTAATAATAAAGGCAATAACGGCAATAATAACAGCAATAATGGTTGCAATAATAACGGCAATATCTTCAATAATAATGGCAATTATAAAGACAATAATAATAGCAATAATAAGGCCAATAATAACGGCAATATCGGGCTACATAACAGCAATAATAAGGGCAATAATAACGGTAATAATAAAGGCAATAATGGCAATAATAGTGGCAATAACAACGGCAATGAGAGCGTCAATAATAATTGCAATAATAACGGCAACAATAACGTTAATAATGTAGCAATAACGAGAATAAAAAAGGCAATTTCAACGGTTATAATAACGGCAATACTAAAGAGAATAACGGCAATAAAAATGGCAATAACAACGGCAATAATAAAGACAATAACGTCAATAATATCTGCAATAATAACGGCAATGACTTACGTTATAATGCCAATTATAAAGGTAATAATAACGTTAATAATAATGGCTATAATAACTGCAATAACTGCCTGAATAACAGCAAAAATAAAGGCAATAATAACGGCAATAATAAAGACAAAATCGGCAATAATATCTGCTATAATTACGGCAATAATAATAGCAATAACAACGGGAATAATAAAGACAATAATGTCAATAATAACTGTTATAATAACGGCATTAACGTCTTTAATAATGGCAATAATAAAAGCAATAAAAAGGCCAGTAATAACTACAATATCGGCCTACATATCGGCAATAATAACTGCAGTATTAACGGCAATAACAGCATTAATAACGGCAATAATAAAGGCAATTATAACGGTAATAATAAAGACAATAACGCCAATAATTATGACAATAATAACGGTAATAATAAAGGCAATAACGGCTATAATAATGGCAATAACAACGGCAATGAGAGCGCCAATAATAATTGCAATAATAACCGCAACAATAACGTTAATAATGTAGCAATAACGAGAATGAAAAATGCAAAATCAACGGTTATAATAACGGCAATACTAAAGAGAATAACGGCAATAATAATGGTAATATCAACGGCAATAATAAAGACAATACTAAAGACAATAGCCTCAATAATAATGGAAATATCAACGGCAATAGTAACCGCAATAATAAAGACAATAACGGCAATAATAACTGCAATAATAACGGCAATATAAACGACATTAATGTCAATAATAAATGCAATAATTACGGCAATAATAATAGCAATAACAACGGCAATGATAACTGCAATAATAACGGCAATTACGGCCTTGAATACGGCAATAATAAAGGAATAATAACTGCAATAATAAAACCAATAACAACGGTAATAATAACGTTAATATGTGCAATAATATCTGCAATAATAACGGCAATGACGTACGTAATAATACCAATTATAAAGGTATAAAAACGTTAATAATAATGGATATAATAACTGCAATAACGGCCTTAATAACGGTAAAAATAAAGACAAAAAAACGGTAATAATAACTGTAATAGGGGCAATAATCTGTGCAATCATAACGGCAATAATAATGGCAATAACAACGGCAATAATAAAGACAATAACGTCAATAATAACTGTTATAATAACGGCAATTACGGCTTTAATAATGGCAATAATAAAGGCAATAAAAAGGCCAGTAATAACTGCAATATAAAGATAATTAGGGCAATTATAACTGCAATAATAACAGCAATATTAACGGCAATTATAATGCAATAACAACGTCAATAATAACGACAATTCTAAAGACAATAACGGCAATAATAATGGCAATAACTACGGCAATATTAAAAAAATATCGGCAATAATAATGGCAAAAATTATGGCAATAAGATTGGCAAAAATAACGGTAATACTAAAGAAAATAACGGCAATAATAACTGCAATAATAATAATAATAATAACGGCAATAATAAAGATATTAACGCCAATAATAACTGCAGTTAGAATAGCAATAACAACTGCAATAACGGCATTAATAACGACATTAATAAATGGAAGAATAGCGGTAATAACTACGAAAATAAGGGCAATAATAACTGCACTAATAACGGTAATAATAACGGCAATAACAACGACAATATCGACAAAAATAACGGCAATAATATAGGCAATATCGGTCTAAATAACGGCCATATTAACTGCAAAAATAACGGCAATGATTTCCTTATTAACGGCAATAATAACTGCAATAATAACGGCAATAACAGCCTTAATAACGGCAATAATAACTGCAAAATTAACGGCAATAACGGCCTGATTAATGGCAATAATATAGGCAATAATAAGCATAATAATAATTGCAATATCAACGGCCATAATGAGGACAATATCGACAATAATAACTGCATATTCATGACAATAATAACGGCAAAATCTTCAATAATAATGGCAATAATTAAGGCAATAATAACGCCAAAATTATGGCAAAAATGAGGCAATAATATTGGCAAATATAACGGCAATAAAACAGAAAATAACGGCAATAATAACTGCAATAATTATGGCAATAATAACGGCAATAATAAAGATATTAACACCTATAATAACAGCAATAGTAATAGAAATAACAATAGCAATAACGGCATTAATAACGACATTAATAAAGGGTATAATAGCGGTAATAATAACGAAAATAAGCGCAATATTAACTGCTATAATAACGGTAATAATAATGGCAATAACAACGGCAATACTAAAGACAATAACTGCAATAATAATGGCAATAACAACTACAATAATAACGGCAATACTAAAGACAATACCGGCAATAATAATGGCAATAATAAAGACAATAACGACAATAAGTTCTGTAATAATAACGGTAATAACAAAGGTAATAGCGGCAGTAGAAATGGCAATATCAACAGCTATAATAACGTCAATAATATAGACAATAACGGCAATAATATCTGCAATAATAACGCCAATAGCGGCCTTAATAATGGCATTTATAAAGGCAATAATAACGGCAATATTTACGAAATAACGGCAATAATAACTGCAATAATAATGGCCATAAAAATGGCAATAATAACGGCAATAACGGCCTCAACAATGGCAATAATAACGGCAATATTAACGGCAATAATAAAGACAATAAAGACAATAATAACTGCAATAATAGCGGCAATAATAACGATAATAATAACAACAATAAAGGCAATAATAACTGCAATAAAAACGGAAATAATAATGGCAATAATAACGGCAATAATAAATAAAATAACAGCAATAATAACTGCTACAATTACGGCAATAACGGCCTTAATAATGGCAATAATTAAGAAAATAAAGGCAATAATAACTGCAACAATAACGGCAGTATAAACGACATTAATATCAATAATAAATGCAATAATTACGGCAATAATAATTGCAATAACAACGGCAATGATAACTGCAATAATAACGACAATAACGGCCTTGATTACGGCAATAATAAAGGCAATAACGGCAATAATATTTGCAAAATCAACGGCAATAATAAAGGTAATAATAAAGGCAATATCCACGGCACTAATAAAGACAATAACGTCAATATTAACTTCAATAATAACGGTAATAATAACTGCAATAACGGTTTTAATAACGGCAATAATAAAGGAAATAGTAAAGGTAATATTAACGATAATAAGGGCAATAATAACTGCAATAAAAACGGCAATAATAATGGCAATAACAACGGTAATAATAACGATAATAAGGGCAATAATCTCTGAAATAATAACGGCAATAATAATAGCAATAACAATGGCAATAATAAAGACAATAACGTCAATAATAACTGCAATAATAACGGCAATATAAAAGACATTAATGTCAATAATAAATGCAATAATTACGGCAATAATAATTGCAATAACAACGGCAATGATGACTGCAATAATAACGGCAATAACGGCTTTAATAATGGCAATAATAAAGGCAATAATAACGCTAATAATAATCGCAATAACAACGGCAATATTAAAGACAATAACGTCAATAATTACTGCATTAATAACGTCACTAACGGCCTTAATAACGGCAATAATAACAATAATAATAACGACAATAAGGGCAATAATAACTGCAATAAAAACGGCAATAATAACTGTGATAATAAAGGCAATAAAGGCAATAATAATGGCAATAACAACGGCAATAATAACGGCAATAATAAATACAAAAACGACAATAATAACTAGTATAATTACTGTAATAACGTCAACAATATCCGCAATAATAACGGCAATAATAACTGCAATAACGGCCTTAATAACGGCAAAAATAAAGACAATAAAAACGGTAATAATAACTATAATAGGGGCAATAATCTCTGCAATAATAACGGCAATAATAATGGCAATAACAACGGCAATAATAAAGACAATATCGGCAATAATAACTGCAATAATAATGGCAATATTAACGGCATTAACTGCCTTAATAATGGCAATAATAAAGGCAATAATAACGGTAATAATAATGGCAATAATAACGGACTTAATAACGACAATAACGTCAATAATTACTGCAATTTTAACGGCAATATCAGCATTAATAACGGCAATAATAAAGGCAATAAAAAGGCCAGTAATAATTGCAATATCGGCCTACATAACGGCAATAATAACTGCAATATTAACGGCTATAACCGCATTAATAACGGCAATAATAAAGGCAATTATAACGGTAATAATAAAGGCAATAACGCCAATAATTATGGCAATAATAACGGCAATAATAACGGCAATAACGGCAATAATAGTAGCAATATCAACGGCAATGAGAGCGCCAATAATAATTGCAATAATAACGGCAACAATAACGTTAATAATGTAGCAAAAACGAGAATAAAAAAGGCATTAACGACGGTTATAATAACGGCAATACTAAAGAGAATAACGGTAATAATAATGGCAATAACAACGGCAATAATAAAGACAATAACGTCAATAATAACTGCAATATTAATGGCAATAATAACGGCAATAACTGCCTTAATAATTGCCATAACAACGGCAATTATAAAAACAATACAAAAGACAATAGCGTCAATAATAATGGGAATAACAACGTCAATAGTAACCGCAATAATAAAGACAATAACGGCAATAATAACTGCTATAATTACGGCAATAACGGCCTTAATAATGACAATAATAAAGGCAATAATAACGGTAATAATAATGGCAATAATAACGGACTTAATAACGACAATATTTACTGCAATATTAACGAAAATAACAGCCTTAAAAACGGCAATAATAACGATAATAATAACGACAATAAGGGCAATAATAACTGCAATAAAAACGGCAATAATAACTGTGATAATAAAGGCAATAATAATGGCAATAACAACGGCAATAATAACGGCATTAATAAAGACAAAAACGACAATAATAACTAGTATAATTACAGCAATAACGTCAACAATATCCGGAATAATAACGGCAAAAATAACTGCAATCACGGCCTTGATAACGGCAAAAATAAAGAAAATAAAAACGGTAATAATATCGATAATAAAGGCAATAATCTCTGCAATAATAACAGCAATAATTATAGCAATAACAACGGCAATAATAAAGACAATAACGTCAATAATAACTGTTATAATAACGGCAATATAAAAGACATTAATGTCAATAATAAATGCAATAATTACGGCAATAATAATTGCAATAACAACGGCAATGATGACTGCAATAATAACGGCAATAACGGCTTTAATAATGGCAATAATAAAGGCAATAATAACGCTAATAATAATCGCAATAACAACGGCAATAATAAAGACAATAACGGCAATAATAACTGCAATAATAACGGCAATAATAACTGCAATAACGGTTTTAATAACGGCAATAATAAAGGAAATAGTAAAGGTAATATTAACGATAATAAGGGCAATAATAACTGCAATAAAAACGGCAATAATAATGGCAATAACAACGGTAATAATAACGATAATAAGGGCAATAATCTCTGAAATAATAACGGCAATAATAATAGCAATAACAATGGCAATAATAAAGACAATAACGTCAATAATAACTGCAATAATAACGGCAATATAAAAGACATTAATGTCAATAATAAATGCAATAATTACGGCAATAATAATTGCAATAACAACGGCAATGATGACTGCAATAATAACGGCAATAACGGCCTTAATAACGGCAATAATAACAATAATAATAACGACAATAAGGGCAATAATAACTGCAATAAAAACGGCAATAATAACTGTGATAATAAAGGCAATAATAATGGCAATAACAACGGCAATAATAACGGCAATAATAAAGACAAAAACGACAATAATAACTAGTATAATTACAGCAATAACGTCAACAATATCCGGAATAATAACGGCAATAATAACTGCAATAACGGCCTTAATAACGGCAAAAATAAAGACAATAAAAACGGTAATAATAACTATAATAGGGGCAATAATAACTGCAATTACAACGGCAATATAAACGACATTAATGGCTGTAATAAATGCAATAATTACGGCAATAATAATTGCAATAACAACGGCAATGATAACTGCAATAATAACGGCAATTACGACCATAATAACGGCAATAATTAAGACAATAAAGGCAATAATAACTGCTATAATTACGGCAATAAAGGCCTTAATAATGGCAATAATTAATGCAATAATAACGGTAATAATAATGGCAATAATAACGGAAAAATAACGGCAATAAAGGCAATAATAACTGTTATAACAACGGCAATAATAATGGCAAATAACATCGATAATAATATTGACAAACACGGCAATAATAACTGTGATAATAATGGAAATAACGGCAATAATAATGGCAATAACAACGGAAATAATAACGGCAATAATAAAGGTAATAATAATGGCAACATCGACTGCAATATTAAAGACAATAACGTCAACAATAACGGCAAAAACAACGGCAATAATAATTGCAATAACGGTTTTAATAACGGCAATAATAAAGGAAATAGTAAAGGTAATATTAACGATAATAAGGGCAATAATAACGGCATAAAAACGACAATAATATCAATAATAAATGCAATAATTACGGCAATAATAATTGAAATAACAACGGCAATGATAACTGCACTAATAACGGCAATAACGGCCATGAATACGGCAATAATAAAGGAATAATAACTGCAATAATAAAAGCAATAATAACGGTATTAATAACGTTAATAAGTGCAATAATATCTGCAATAATAACGGCTATGACGTACGTAATAATGCCAATTCTACAGGTAATAATAACGCTAATAATAATGGCTATAATAAAAGCAATAACGGCCAGAATAACAGCAAAAATAAAGATAATAATAACGGCAATAATAAAGACAAAAACGACAATAATAACTGCTATGATTACGGCAATAACGTCAATAATATCCGCAATAATAACGGCAATAATAACTGCAATAACGGCGCTAATAACGGCCCTAATAACGGCAAAAATAAAGACAATAAAAACGGTAATAATAACTATAATAGGGGCAATAATCTCTGCAATAATAACGGCAATAATAATGGCAATAACAACAGCAATAATAAAGACAATAACGTCAATAATTACTGCAATATATTTACGGCAATAACGACCTTAATAACGGCAATAACTGCCTTAATAATGGCAATAAGAACGGCAATAATAAAGGTAATATTATAGGCAAAATCGACGGCAATATTAAAGACAATAACTTCAATAATAACTGCAATAAAAACGGCAATAATAATGTCAATAACGTCTACAATAATAAAGAAAAATCGGCAATAATGACTGTGATATTAAAGGCAATAAAGACAATAATATTGGCAATAACAACGGCAATAATAAAGGTAATATTAAAGGCAATATCGACGGCAATAATAAAGACAATAACGTCAGTAATAACTGCTATAATAACGGCAATAACGACCATAATAACGGCAATAATTAAGACAATAAAGGCAATAATAACTGCAATAATGATGGCAATAACGACCATAATAATAGCAATAATTAAGGCAATAATAATGGTAATAATAATGGCAATAATAACGGAATAATAACGACAATAAGGACAATAATAATAACTGCAATAACAACGGCAATAATAATGGCAATAACGTCGACAATATTAAACACAATAACGTCAATAATAACTGTTATAATAACGGCAATAACGGCTTTAATAATGGCAATAATAAAGGCAATAAAAAGGCCAGTAATAACTGCAATATCGGCCTACATAACGTCAATAATTACTGCAATATTAACGGCAATAACGGCCTTAATAACGGCAATAATAACAATAATAATAACGACAATAAGGGCAATAATAACTGCAATAAAAACGGCAATAATAACTGTGATAATAAAGGCAATAATAATGGCAATAACAACGGCAATAATAACGGCATTAATAAAGACAAAAACGACAATAATAACTAGTATAATTACAGCAATAACGTCAACAATATCCGGAATAATAACGGCAATAATAACTGCAATAACGGCCTTAATAACGGCAAAAATAAAGACAATAAAAACGGTAATAATAACGATAATATAGGCAATAATAACTACAATAATAACGGCAATATAAACGGAAATACGGTCAATAATAAATGCAATAATTACGGCAATAATAATTGCAATAACAACGGCAATGATAACTGCAATAATAACGGCAATAACGGCCTTGAATAGGGCAATAATAAAGGAATAATAACGTCAATAATAAAAGCAATAATAACGGTAATAATAACGTTAATAAATGCAATAATATCTGCAATAATAACGGCAATGACGTACGTAATAATGCCAATAATAAAGGTAATAATAACGTTAATAATAATGGCTATAATAACTGCAATAACGGCCTGAATAACAGCAAAAATAAAGGCAATAATAACGGCAATAATAATGGTAATAACAACGGCAATATTAAAGACAATAACGTCAATAATTACTGCAATATTAACGGCAATAACGGCCTTAATAACGGCAATAATAACAATAATAATAACGACAATAAGGGCAATAATAACTGCAATAAAAACGGCAATAATAACTGTGATAATAAAGGCAATAACGGCAATAATAATGGCAATAACAACGGCAATAATAACGGCAATAATAAAGACAAAATCGACAATATTAACTGCTATAATTACGGCAATAACGTCAATAATATCCGCAATAATAACGGCAATAATAACTGCAATAACGGCGCTAATAACGGCCCTAATAACGGCAAAAATAAAGACAATAAAAACGGTAATAATAACTATAATAGGGGCAATAATCACTGCAATAATAACGGCAATAATAAAGGCAATAACGGCAATAATAATGGCAATAACAACGGCAATGAGAGCGCCAATAATAATTGCAATAATAACGGCAACAATAACGTTAATAATGTAGCAATAACGAGAATAAAAAAGGCAATATCAACGGTTATAATAACGGCAATACTAAAGGGAATAACGGCAATAATAATGGCAATAACAACGGCAATAATAAAGACAATAACGGCAATAATAAATGCAATAATAACGGTTATAATAACGGCAATAACTGCCTTAATAATGGCAATAACAACGGCAATTATAAAGACAATACTAAAGACAATAGCGTCATAATAATGGGAGTAACAACAGCAATAGTAACCGCAATAATAAAGAAAATAACGGCAATAATAACTGCTATAATTACGGCAATAACGGCCTTAATAACAGCAAAAATAAAGGCAATAATAACGCTAATAATAATCGCAATAACAACGGCAATAATAAAGACAATAACGTCAATAATTACTGCAATATTAACGGCAATAACGGCCTTAATAACGGCAATAATAACAGTAATAATAACGACAATAAGGGCAATAATAACTGCAATAAAAACGGCAATAATAACTGCAATAATAAAGGCAATAACGGCAATAATAATGGCAATAACAACGGCGATAATAACGGCAATAATAAAGACAAAAAGCACAATAATAACTGCTATAATTACAGGAATAACGGCAATAATATCCGCAATAATAACGGCAATAATAACTGCAATAACGGCCTTAATAACGGCAAAAATAAAGACAATAAAAACGGTAATAATAACTATAATAGGGGCAATAATAACTGCAATTACAACGGCAATATAAACGACATTAATGGCTGTAATAAATGCAATAATTACGGCAATAATAATTGCAATAACAACGGCAATGATAACTGCAATAATAACGGCAATAACGACCATAATAACGGCAATAATTAAGACAATAAAGGCAATAATAACTGCTATAATTACGGCAATAAAGGCCTTAATAATGGCAATAATTAATGCAATAATAACGGTAATAATAATGGCAATAATAACGGAAAAATAACGGCAATAAAGGCAATAATAACTGTTATAAAAACGGCAATAATAATGGCAAATAACATCGATAATAATATTGACAAACACGGCAATAATAACTGTGATAATAATGGCAATAACGGCAATAATAATGGCAATAACAACGGAAATAATAACGGCAATAATAAAGGTAATAATAATGGCAACATCGACTGCAATATTAAAGACAATAACGTCAACAATAACGGCAAAAACAACGGCAATAATAATTGCAATAACGGTTTTAATAACGGCAATAATAAAGGAAATAGTAAAGGTAATATTAACGATAATAAGGGCAATAATAACGGCATAAAAACGACAATAATATCAATAATAAATGCAATAATTACGGCAATAATAATTGAAATAACAACGGCAATGATAACTGAAATAATAACGGCAATAACGGCCTTGAATACGGCAATAATAAAGGAATAATGACGGCAATAATAAAAGCAATAATAACGGTATTAATAACGTTAATAAGTGCAATAATATCTGCAATAATAACGGCAATGACGTATGTAATAATGCCAATTATAATGGTAATAATAACGTTAATAATAATGGCTATAATAAATGCAATAACGGCCAGAATAACAGCAAAAATAAAGGCAATAATAACGGCAATAATAAAGACAAAAACGACAATAATAACTGCTATGATTACGGCAATAACGTCAATAATATCCGCAATAATAACGGCAATAATAACTGCAATAACGGCGCTAATAACGGCCCTAATAACGGCAAAAATAAAGACAATAAAAACGGTAATAATAACTATAATAGGGGCAATAATCTCTGCAATAATAACGGCAATAATAATGGCAATAACAACAGCAATAATAAAGACAATAACGTCAATAATTACTGCAATATTAACGGCAATAACGACCTTAATAACGGCAATAACTGCCTTAATAATGGCAATAAGAACGGCAATAATAAAGGTAATATTATAGGCAAAATCGACGGCAATATTAAAGACAATAACTTCAATAATAACTGCAATAAAAACGGCAATAATAATGGCAATAACGTCGACAATAATAAAGAAAAATCGGCAATAATGACTGTGATATTAAAGGCAATAAAGACAATAATATTGGCAAAAACAACGGCAATAATAATGGTAATAATAAAGGAAATATCGACGGCAATAATAAAGACAATAACGTCAATAATAACTGCTATAATAACGGCAATAACGACCATAATAACGGCAATAATTAAGACAATAAAGGCAATAATAACTGCTATAATTACGGCAATAACGGCCTTAATAATAGCAATAATTAATGCAATAATAATGGTAATAATAATGGCAATAATAACGGAATAATAACGACAATAAGGACAATAATAATAACTGCAATAACAACGGCAATAATAATGGCAATAACGTCGACAATATTAAACACAATAACGTCAATAATAACTGTTATAATTACGGCAATATCGGCTTTAATAATGGCAATAATAAAGGCAATAAAAAGGCCAGTAATAACTGCAATATCGGCCTACATAACGGCAATAATAACTGCAATATTAACGGCAATAACGGCCTTAATAACGGCAATAATAACGATAATAATAACGACAATAAGGGCAATAATAACTGCAATAAAAACGGCAATAATAACTGTGATAATAAAGGCAATAATAATGGCAATAACAACGGCAATAATAACGGCATTAATAAAGACAAAAACGACAATAATAACTAGTATAATTACAGCAATAACGTCAACAATATCCGGAATAATAACGGCAATAATAACTGCAATAACGGCCTTAATAACGGCAAAAATAAAGACAATAAAAACGGTAATAATAACTACAATATAGGCAATAATAACTGCAATTACAACGGCAATATAAACGACATTAATGTCAATAATAAAAGCAATAATTACGGCAATAATAATTGCAATAACAACGGCAATGATAACTGCAATAATAACGGCAATAACGGCCTTGAATACGGCAATAATAAAGGAATAATAACGTCAATAATAAAAGCAATAATAACGGTAATAATAACGTTAATAAGTGCAATAATATCTGCAATAATAACGGCAATGACGTACGTAATAATGCCAATAATAAAGGTAATAATAACGTTAATAATAATGGCTACAATAACTGCGATAACGGCGTGTATAACAGCAAAAATAAAGGCAATAATAACGGCAATAATAATAGCAATAACAACGGCAATATTAAAGACAATAACGTCAATAATTACTGCAATATTAACGGCAATAACGGCCTTAATAACGGCAATAATAACAATAATAATAACGACAATAAGGGCAATAATAACTGCAATAAAAACGGCAATAATAACTGTGATAATAAAGGCAATAACGGCAATAATAATGGCAATAACAACGGCAATAATAACCGCAATAATAAAGACAAAATCGACAATAATAACTGCTATGATTACGGCAATAACGTCAATAATATCCGCAATAATAACGGCAATAATAACTGCAATAACGGCGCTAATAACGGCCCTAATAACGGCAAAAATAAAGACAATAAAAACGGTAATAATAACTATAATAGGGGCAATAATCTCTACAATAATAACGGCAATAATAAAGGCAATAACGGCAATAATAATGGCAATAACAACGGCAATGAGAGCGCCAATAATAATTGCAATAATAACGGCAACAATAACGTTAATAATGTAGCAATAACGAGAATAAAAAAGGCAATATCAACGGTTATAATAACGGCAATACTAAAGGGAATAACGGCAATAATAATGGCAATAACAACGGCAATAATAAAGACAATAACGGCAATAATAAATGCAATATTAATGGCAATAATAACGGCAATAACTGCCTTAATAATGGCAATAACAACGGCAATTATAAAGACAATACTAAAGACAATAGCGTCATAATAATGGGAGTAACAACAGCAATACTAACCGCAATAATATAGACAATAACGGCAATAATAACTGCTATAATTACGGGAATAACGGCCTTAATAATGGCTATAATATAGGCAATAATAACGCTAATAATAATCGCAATAACAACGGCACAATAAAGACAATAACGTCAATAATTACTGCAATATTAACGGCAATAACGGCCTTAATAACGGCAATAATAACAGTAATAATAACGACAATAAGGGCAATAATAACTGCAATAAAAACGGCAATAATAACTGCGATAATAAAGGCAATAACGGCAATAATAATGGCAATAACAACGGCGATAATAACGGCAATAATAAAGACAAAAACGACAATAATAACTAGTATAATTACAGCAATAACGGCAATAATATCCGGAATAATAACGGCAATAATAACTGCAATAACGGCCTTAATAACGGCAAAAATAAAGACAATAAAAACGGTAATAATAACTATAATAGGGGCAATAATAACTGCAATAATAACGGCAATATAAACGACATTAATGTCAATAATAAATGCAATAATTACGGCAATAATAATTGCAATAACAACGGCAATGATAACTGCAATAATAACGGCAATAACGACCATAATAACGGCAATAATTAAGACAATAAAGGCAATAATAACTGCTATAATTACGGCAATAACGGCCTTAATAATGGCAATAATTAATGCAATAATAACGGTAATAATAATGGCAATAATAACGGAAAAATAACGACAATAAAGGCAATAATAACTGTTATAACAACGGCAATAATAATGGCAAATAACATCGATAATAATATTGACAAACACGGCAATAATAACTGTGATAATAATGGAAATAACGGCAATAATAATGGCAATAACAACGGAAATAATAACGGCAATAATAAAGGTAATAATAATGGCAACATCGACTGCAATATTAAAGACAATAACGTCAACAATAACGGCAAAAACAACGGCAATAATAATTGCAATAACGGTTTTAATAACGGCAATAATAAAGGAAATAGTAAAGGTAATATTAACGATAATAAGGGCAATAATAACGGCAATATAAACGACAATAATATCAATAATAAATGCAATATTTACGGCAATAATAATTGAAATAACAACGGCAATGATAACTGCACTAATAACGGCAATAACGGCCATGAATACGGCAATAATAAAGGAATAATAACTGCAATAATAAAAGCAATAATAACGGTATTAATAACGTTAATAAGTGCAATAATATCTGCAATAATAACGGCAATGACGTACGTAATAATGCCAATTCTACAGGTAATAATAACGCTAATAATAATGGCTATAATAAAAGCAATAACGGCCAGAATAACAGCAAAAATAAAGATAATAATAACGGCAATAATAAAGACAAAAACGACAATAATAACTGCTATGATTACGGCAATAACGTCAATAATATCCGCAATAATAACGGCAATAATAACTGCAATAACGGCGCTAATAACGGCCCTAATAACGGCAAAAATATAGACAATAAAAACGGTAATAATAACTATAATAGGGGCAATAAACACTGCAATAATAACGGCAATAATAATGGCAATAACAACAGCAATAATAAAGACAATAACGTCAATAATTACTGCAATATATTTACGGCAATAACGACCTTAATAAAGGCAATAACTGCCTTAATAATGGCAATAAGAACGGCAATAATAAAGGTAATATTATAGGCAAAATCGACGGCAATATTAAAGACAATAACTTCAATAATAACTGCAATAAAAACGGCAATAATAATGTCAATAACGTCTACAATAATAAAGAAAAATCGGCAATAATGACTGTGATATTAAAGGCAATAAAGACAATAATATTGGCAATAACAACGGCAATAATAAAGGTAATATTAAAGGAAATATCGACGGCTATAATAAAGACAATAACTTCAATAATAACTGCTATAATAACGGCAATAACGACCATAATAACGGCAATAATTAAGACAATAAAGGCAATAATAACTGCTTTAATTACGGCAATAACGGCCTTAATAATAGCAATAATTAATGCAATAATAATGGTAATAATAATGGCAATAATAACGGAATAATAACGACAATAAGGACAATAATAATAACTGCAATAACAACGGCAATAATAATGGCAATAACGTCGACAATATTAAACACAATAACGTCAATAATAACTGTTATAATTACGGCAATATCGGCTTTAATAATGGCAATAATAAAGGCAATAAAATGGCCAGTAATAACTGCAATATCGGCCTACATAACGTCAATAATTACTGCAATATTAACGGCAATAACGGCCTTAATAACGGGAATAATAAAGGCAATTATAA
This sequence comes from Dolichovespula saxonica, assembly GCA_911387935.1. NCBI lineage: Eukaryota > Metazoa > Arthropoda > Insecta > Hymenoptera > Vespidae > Dolichovespula > Dolichovespula saxonica. The sequence continues at coordinate 278,321 of CAJVQX010000003.1, read as the reverse complement.
CGGTAATAATTAAGGCAATAACGGAAATAATTATGGCAATAATAACGGTAATAATAAAGGCAATAACGGCAATAATAACTGCAATAATTGTTGCAATAATAACCGCAATATCTTCAATAATAATGGCAATTATAAAGACAATAATAATAGCAATAATATGGCCAGTAATAACGGCAATATCGGGCTACATAACAGCAATAATAAGGGCAATAATAACGCTAATAATAAAGGCAATAACGGCAATAATAATGGCAACAACGACGGCAATAAGAGCGCCAATAATAATGTAGCAATAACGAGAATAAAAAAGGCAATATCAACGGTTATAATAACGGCAATACTAAAGAGAATAGCGGCAATAAAATTGGCAATAACAACGGCAATACTAAAGACAATAACGTCAATAATAACTGTTATAATAACGGCAATAACGGCTTTAATAATGGCAATAATAAAGGCAATAATAACGCTAATAATAATCGGAATAAAAACGGCAATAATAAAGACAATAACGTCAATAATAACTGCAATAATAACGGCAATAACGATCATAATAACGGCAATAATTAAGACAATAAAGGCAATAATATCTGCAATAATAACCTTAATAAGTGCAATAATATCTGCAATAATAACGGCAATGACGTACGTAATAATGCCAATTATAAAGGTAATAATAACGTTAATAATAATAGCTATAATAACTGCAATAACGGCCTGAATAACAGCAAAAATAAAGGCAATAATAACGGCAATAATAAAGACAAAAACGACAATAATAACTGCTATAATTACAGCAATAACGTCAACAATATCCGCAATAATAACGGCAATAATAACTGTAATAACGGCTTTAATAACGGCAAAAATAAAGACAATAAAAACGGCAATAATAACTATAATATAGGCAATAATCTCTGCAATAATAACCGCAATAATAATTGCAATAACAACGGTAATAATAAAGGCAATAACGCCAATAATTATGGCAATAATAACGGTAATAATAAAGACAATAAAGGCTATAATAATGGCAATAACAACGGCAATGAGAGCGCCAATAATATTTGCAATAATAACGGCAACAATAACGTTAATAATGTAGCAATAACGAGAATAAAAAAGGCAATATCAACGGATGTAATAACGGCAATAATAAAGACGATAACGACAATAATAACTGTTGTAATAACGGCAATAACGGCTTTAATATTGGCAATAATAAAGGCAATAAAAAGGCCAGTAATAACCGCAATATCGGCCTACATAACGGCAAAAATAACTGCAATAAAAACGGCAATAATAACGGCATATAACATCGATAATAATATTGACAAACGCGGCAATAATAGCTGTGATAATAATGGCAAAAACGGCAATAATAACTGCTATAATAACAACAATAACGGCCTTAATAATGGTAATAATTAAGGCAATAATAACCGTAATAGTAAAGGCAATAATAACGGCCTTAATAATGAAAATAACGTCAATAATATCCGCAATAATAACTGCAATAATAACGGCAATAACGAACATAATAACCGCAACTATTAAGACAATAAAGGCAATAATAACTGCAATAATTACGGCAATAACGGCCTTATCAACGGCAATAATAAAAGAATAATAACGGAAATAATAAAAGCAATAATAACGGTTATAATAACGTTAATAAGTGCAATAATATCTGCAATAATAACGGCAATTACGTACGTAATAATGTCAATTATAAAGTTAATAATAACGTTAAATATAATGGCTATTATAACGGTAATAACGGCATGAATAACAGCAAAAATAAAGGCAATAATAACGGCAATAATAAAAACAAAAACGACAATAATAACTGCTATAATTACGGCAATGACGGCCTTATTAATGGCAATAATAAAGGCAATAAAACGATAATAATAATGGCAATAATAACGGACTTAATATCGACAATAACGTCAATAATTACTGCAATATTAACGGCAATAACGGCTTTAATAATGGCAATAATAAAGGCAATAATAACGCTAATAATAATCGGAATAAAAACGGCAATAATAAAGACAATAACGTCAATAATAACTGCAATAATAACGGCAATAACGACCATAATAACGGCAATAATTAAGAAAATAAAGGCAATAATAACTGCAATAATAACGGCAATATAAACGACATTAATGTCAATAATAAATGCAATAATTAAGGCAATAATAATGGCAATAACAACGGCAATAATAAAGGCAATAACGTCAATAATAACTGTTATAATAACGGCAATAACGGCTTTAATAATGGCAATAATAAAGGCAATAAAATGGCCAGTAATAACTGCAATATCGGCCTACATAACGGCAATAATAAGGGCAATAATAACGGTAATAATAAAGACAATAACGGCAATAATAACTGCTATAATTACGGCAATAACGGCCTTAATAATGGCAATAATAAAGGCAATAATAACGGTAATAATAATGGCAATAATAACGGACTTAATAACGACAATAACGTCAATAATTACTGCAATATTAACGGCAATAACGGCCTTAATAACGGCAATAATAACGATAATAATAACGACAAAAAGGGCAATAATAACTGCAATAAAAACGGCCATAATAATGGCAATAACGTCGATAATAATAAAGAAAAAAATGGCAATAATATCTGTGAAATTAAAGGGAATAAGGCAATAATAATGGCTATAATAAAGGTAATAATAACTGCAATAACGGTCTTAATAACGGCAATAATAAAGGAAATAATAAATGTAATAATAACGATAATAAGGCCAATAATAACTGCAATAAAAACGACAATAATAATGGCAATAACGAGGGCAATAATAAAGAATATAAAATCAATAATAACTGCAATAACGACATGAAAAACAGCAAAAATAAAGGCAATGATAAAGACAATAACATCAAAAATAACTGCAATAATAACGGCAATAATAACGGCCTTAATAAAGTCAGTAACGTCAATAATAACTGCAATAATAACGGCAATAATAACTGCAATAACTGCCTTAATAACGGCGAAAATAAAGACAATAAAAACGGTAATAATAACTATGATAGGGGCAATAATCTCTGCAATAATAACGGCAATAATAATGGCAATAATAACGGCAATAATAAAGAAAATAACGTCAATAATAACTGTTATAATGACGGTAATAACGGCTTTAATAATGGCAATAATAAAGGCAATAAAAAGGCTAGTTATAACTGCAATATCGGCCTACATTTCGGCAATAATAACTGCAATAATAACGGCCTTAATAAAGACAATAACGTCAATAATATCTGCAATAATAACGGCAATAACGGGCTTAGCAAGGGCAATTATAAAGGGATAAAAACGGCAATAATAAAAGCTATAATAACGGTAATAATAAAGGCAATAACGGCAATAATAACTGCAATAACGGCGCTAATAACGGCCCTAATAACGGCAAAAATAAAGAAAATAAAAACGGTAATAATAAATATAATAGGGGCAATAATTACTGAAATAATAACGGCAATAATAATGGCAATAACAACGGCAATATTAAAGACAATAACGTCAATAATATTTGTTATAATTACGGCAATAACGGCTTTAATAATGGCAATAATAAAGGCAATAAAATGGACAGTAATAATTGCAATATCGGCCTACATAACGGCAATAACGGCATTAATAACGGGAATTATAAAGGCAATTATAACGGTAATAATTAAGGCAATAACGGCAATAATTATGGCAATAATAACGGTAATAATAAAGGCAATAACGGCAATAATAACTGCAATAATTGTTGCAATAATAACGGCAATATCTTCAATAATAATGGCAATTATAAAGACAATAATAATAGCAATAATATGGCCAGTAATAACGGCAATATCGGGCTACATAACGGCAATAATTACTGCAATATTAACGGCAATAACGGCATTAATAACGGGAATAATAAAGGCAATTATAACGGTAATAATAAAGGCAATGACGGCAATAATTATGGCAATAATAACGGTAATAATAAAGGCAATAACGGCTATAATAATGGCAATAACAACGGCAATGAGATCGCCAATAATAATTGCAATAATAACGGCAACAATAACGTTAATAATGTAGCAATAACGAGAATGAAAATGCAATATCAACGGTTATAATAACGGCAATAATAAAGATAATAACGTCAACAATAACTGTTATAATAACGGCAATAATGGCTTTAATATTGGCAATAATAAAGGCAATAAAAGGCCAGTAATAACTGCAATATCGGCCTACATAACGGCAATAATTACTGCAATATTAACGGCAATAACGGCATTAATAACGGGAATAATAAAGGCAATTATAACGGTAATAATTAAGGCAATAACGGCAATAATTATGGCACTAATAACGGTAAAAATAAAGGCAATAACGGCAATAATAACTGCAATAATTGTTGCAATAATAACGGCAATATCTTCAATAATAATGGCAATTATAAAGACAATAATAATAGCAATAATATGGCCAGTAATAACGGCAATATCGGGCTACATAACAACAATAATAAGGGCAATAATAACGGTAATAATACAGACAATAACGTCAATAATAACTGCTATAATTACGGCAATAACGGCCTTAATAACGGCAATAATAACGATAATAATAACGACAATTTGCGCAATAATATCTGCAATAAAAACGGCAATAATAATGGCAATAACGTCGACAATAATAAAAGAAAAAAACGGCAATAATAACTGTGACATTAAAGGCAATAAAGGCAATAATAATGGCAATATCAACAACAATAATAACGGCAATAATAAAGGTAATAATAATGGCAACATCGACTGCAATATTAAAGACAATAACGTCAATAATAACGGCAATAAAAACGGCAATAATAACTGCAATAATAGTGGCAATACCGAAGAAAATAACGGCAATAACAATAGCAATAACAACGGCAATAATAACGGCAATAACAACGGCAATAATAAAGACAATACCGGCAATAATAACAGCAATAATAATGGCAATAATAACGGCAATAACTGCCTTAATAATGACAATAACAACGGCAATTATAAAGACAATACAAAAGACAAAAGCGTCATTAATAATAGGAATAACGGCAATAGTAACCGCTATAATATAGAGAATAACAGCAATAATAACTGCTATAATTACGGCAATAACGGCCTTAAAAATGGCAATAATAAACGCAATAATAACGGTGATAATAATGGCAATAATAACGGAATTAATAACGACAATAATAGCGATAATAATAGCGAAAATAAGGGCAATCATAACTGCAATAAAAACGCATATAATAAAGGCAAAAACATCGATAATAATAAAGACAAAAACGGCAATAATAAATTATGATAATAAAGGCAATAACGGCAACAATAAAGGCAATAATAACGGCAATATTTAATATATAACGGCAATAATAACGGGAATAATTTCTGCTATAACAGCCATAATAATGGCAATAATATAGGCAATAATAACGGTAATATTAATGGCAATAACAACGGCAATAATAAAGACAGTAACGATAATTATAACTGCAATAACAGACTTAATTGCGGCAATACTAATGGCAATAATAACGGTTATATTAAAGACGATAACGGCAGTAATAACGGCAATAATAGCGGCTATAACGGTAATAATATAGGCCATAACGGCAATATCAATGGCAATAACAACGGCAATAAGAATGGCAATAATAAAGACAATAACGGAATAATAACTGCAATAATAATGGCAATCATAAGGACAGTAATAACGGCAATATCGGCCTACATAATGGCAATAATAACTGCAATAATAACGGCAATAACGGCCTTAATAACGGCAATAATAAAGGCAATAATAACGGCAATAATAAAGGCAATAATATCTGCAATAATAAGGGCAATAGTAAGTGCAATAATAATGGCAATAATAAAGGCAATAATAAATGCAATAATAAAGACAATATCGGCAATAATAACGGCAATAATTACGGCAATAATCATTCCAATAACGGCAGTAACAACGACAAAAATAAAGTTTATAATAATGGTAATAATAACAATAATAATAATAACAGCAATAATAATGGTAATAATAATAAAGGTAATATCGGCTATAAAAATAGCAATAATAATGGAGAGAACAACGGCAATAATAATTACAATAACGTTAATAATAACTGCAATAATTACGGCAATAACCACGGCAATAACGGCATTCATAACAACGGGCAATAAAGGCAATAATAACGGTAATAATAAAGATAATAAGGGCAATAATAACTACAATAATCACGGCAAAAATAATGGCAATAATAATGGTAATAATAATCACAATAACAAAAGCAATAATAAAGACAATAACGTCAATAATAACTGTTATAATAACGGCAATAACGGCCTTAATAATGGCAATAATAAAGCCAATAAAAAGGCCAGTAATAACTGAAATATAGGCCTACATAATGGCAATAATAACTGCAATATAACGGCAATAAAGGCATTAATAACGGCAATAATAAAGGCAATTTCAAGGGTAATAATAAAGGCAATAACGGCAATAATTATGGCAATAATAACGATTATAATAAAGGCGATAATGGCAATGATAATGGCGATAATACAGCAATAATAAAGACAATAACGGCAATAATAAATGCAATAATAATGGCAATAATAACGGCAATAACTGCCTTAATAATGGCCATAACAACGGCAATTATAAAAACAATACAAAAGACAATAGCGTCAATAATAATGGGAATAACAACGTCAATAGTAACCGCAATAATAAAGACAACAACGGCAATAATAACTGCTATAATTACGGCAATAACGGCCTTAATAATGACAATAATAAAGGCAATAATAACGGTAATAATAATGGCAATAATAACGGACTTAATAACAACAATAATTACTGCAATATTAACGGCAATAACGGCCTTAATAACGGCAATAATAACGATAATAATAACGACAATATGCGCAATAATATCTGCAATAATAATGGCAATAACGTCGACAATAATAAAAGAAAAAAACGGCAATAATAACTGTGATATTAAAGGCAATAAAGGCAATAATAATGGCAATATCAACGACAATAATAACGGCAATAATAAAGGTAATAATAATGGCAACATCGACTGCAATATTAAAGACAATAACGTCAATAATAACGGCAATAAAAACGGTAATAATAACTGCAATAACGGTCTTAATAACAGCAATAATAAAGGAAATAATAAAGGTAATAATAACGATAATAAGGGCATTAATCTCTGCAATAATAACGGCAATAATAAAACAAATAACTACGGCAACAATAAAGACAATAACGTCAATAATAACTGTTATAATAACGGCAATAACGGCTTTAATAATGGCAATAATAAAGGCAATAATAACGCTAATATTAACCGGAATAAAAATGGCAATAATAAAGACAATAACGTCAATAATAACTGCAATAATAACGGCAATAACGATCATAATAACGGCAATAATTAAGACAATAAAGGCAATAATAACTGCAATAATAACGGCAATATAAACGACATTAATGTCAATAATAATTGCAATAATTACGGCAATAACGGCATTAGCAACGGCAATAATAAAGGAATAATAACGGCAATAATAAAACCAATAATAACGGTAATAATAACGTTAATAAGTGCAATAATATCTGCAATAATAACGGCAATGACGTACGTAATAATGCCAATTATAAAGGTAATATAAACGTTAATAATAATGGCTATAATAACTGCAAAAACGGCCTGAATAACAGCAAAAATTAAGGCAATAATAACGGTAATAATAAAGACAAAAACGACAATAATAACTGCTATAATTACGGCAATAACGGCATTAATAACGGCAAAAATAAAGACAATAAAAACGGTAATAATAACGATAATTAGGGCAATAATCTCTGCAATAATAACGGAAATAATAATAGCAATAACAACGCAAATAATAAAGACAATAATGTCAATAATAACTGTTATAATAACGGCAATAACGGCTTTAATAATGGCAATAATAAAGGCAATAATAACGCTAATAATAATCGGAATATAAACGGCAATAATAAAGACAATAACGTCAATAATAAATGCAATAATACCGGAAATAACGAACATAATAACGCCAATAATTAAGACAATAATGGCAATAATAATTGCATTAACAACGGCAATGATAACTGCAATAATAACGGCAATAACGGCCTTGAATACTGCAATAAGAAAGGAATAATAACTGCAATAATAAAAGCAATAATAACGGTAATAATAACGTTAATAAGTGCAATAATATCTGCAATAATAACGGCAATGACGTACGTAATAATGCCAATTATAAAGGTAATAATAACGTTAATAATAATGGCTACAATAACTGCAATAACGGCCTGTATAACAGCAAAAATATAGGCAATAATAACGCTAATAATAATCGCAATAACAACGGCGATATTAAAGACAATAACGTCAATAATTACTGCAATATTAACGGCAATAACGGCCTTAATAACGGCAATAATAACAATAATAATAACGACAATAAGGGCAATAATAACTGCAATAAAAACGGCAATAATAACTGTGATAATAAAGGCAATAATAATGGCAATAACAACGGCAATAATAACGGCATTAATAAAGACAAAAACGACAATAATAACTAGTATAATTACAGCAATAACGTCAACAATATCCGGAATAATAACGGCAATAATAACTGCAATAACGGCCTTAATAACGGCAAAAATAAAGACAATAAAAACGGTAATAATAACTACAATATAGGCAATAATAACTGCAATTACAACGGCAATATAAACGACATTAATGTCCATAATAAAAGCAATAATTACGGCAATAATAATTGCAATAACAACGGCAATGATAACTGCAATAATAACGGCAATAACGGCCTTGAATACGGCTATAATAAAGGAATAATAACTGCAATAATAAAAGCAATAATAACGGTAATAATAACGTTAATTAGTGCAATAATATCTGCAATAATAACGGCAATGACGTACGTAATAATGCCAATAATAAAGGTAATAATAACGTTAATAATAATGGCTACAATAACTGCGATAACGGCGTGTATAACAGCAAAAATAAAGGCAATAATAACGGCAATAATAATCGCAATAACAACGGCAATATTAAAGACAATAACGTCAATAATTACTGCAATATTAACGGCAATAACGGCCTTAATAACGGCAATAATAACAATAATAATAACGACAATAAGGGCAATAATAACTGCAATAAAAACGGCAATAATAACTGTGATAATAAAGGCAATAACGGCAATAATAATGGCAATAACAACGGCAATAATAACCGCAATAATAAAGACAAAATCGATATTATTAACTGCTATGATTACGGCAATAACGTCAATAATATCCGCAATAATAACGGCAATAATAACTGCAATAACAGCGCTAATAACGGCCCTAATAACGGCAAAAATAAAGACAATAAAAACGGTAATAATAACTATAATAGGGGCAATAATCACTGCAATAATAACGGCAATAATAAAGGCAATAACGGCAATAATAATGGCAATAACAACGCCAATGAGAGCGCCAATAATAATTGCAATAATAACGGCAACAATAACGTTAATAATGTAGCAATAACGAGAATAAAAAAGGCAATATCAACGGTTATAATAACGGCAATACTAAAGGGAATAACGGCAATAATAATGGCAATAACAACGGCAATAATAAAGACAATAACGGCAATAATAAATGCAATAATAACGGTTATAATAACGGCAATAACTGCCTTAATAATGGCAGTAACAACGGCAATTATAAAGACAATACTAGAGACAATAGCGTCATAATAATGGGAGTAACAACAGCAATACTAACCGCAATAATATAGACAATAACGGCAATAATAACTGCTATAATTACGGCAATAACGGCCTGTATAACAGCAAAAATATAGGCAATAATAACGCTAATAATAATCGCAATAACAACGGCAATAATAAAGACAATAACGTCAATAATTACTGCAATATTAACGGCAATAACGGCCTTAATAACGGCAATAATAACAGTAATAATAACGACAATAAGGGCAATAATAACTGCAATAAAAACGGCAATAATAACTGCGATAATAAAGGCAATAACGGCAATAATAATGGCAATAACAACGGCAATAATAACGGCAATAATAAAGACAAAAACGACAATAATAACTGCTATAATTACAGCAATAACGTCAACAATATCCGCAATAATAACGGCAATAATAACTGCAATAACGGCCTTAATAACGGCAAAAATAAAGACAATAAAAACGGTAATAATAACTATAATAGGGGCAATAATAACTGCAATAATAACGGCAATATAAACGACATTAATGTCAATAATAAATGCAATAATTACGGCAATAATAATTGCAATAACAACGGCAATGATAACTGCAATAATAACGGCAATTACGACCATAATAACGGCAATAATTAAGACAATAAAGGCAATAATAACTGCTATAATTACGGCAATAAAGGCCTTAATAATGGCAATAATTAATGCAATAATAACGGTAATAATAATGGCAATAATAACGGAAAAATAACGGCAATAAAGGCAATAATAACTGTTATAACAACGGCAATAATAATGGCAAATAACATCGATAATAATATTGACAAACACGGCAATAATAACTGTGATAATAATGGCAATAACGGCAATAATAATGGCAATAACAACGGCAATAATAACGGCAATAATAAAGGTAATAATAATGGCAACATCGACTGCAATATTAAAGACAATAACGTCAACAATAACGGCAAAAACAACGGCAATAATAATTGCAATAACGGTTTTAATAACGGCAATAATAAAGGAAATAGTAAAGGTAATATTAACGATAATAAGGGCAATAATAACGGCATAAAAACGACAATAATATCAATAATAAATGCAATAATTACGGCAATAATAATTGCAATAACAACGGCAATGATAACTGAAATAATAACGGCAATAACGGCCTTGAATACGGCAATAATAAAGGAATAATGACGGCAATAATAAAAGCAATAATAACGGTATTAATAACGTTAATAAGTGCAATAATATCTGCAATAATAACGGCAATGACGTACGTAATAATGCCAATTATAATGGTAATAATAACGCTAATAATAATGGCTATAATAACTGCAATAACGGACAGAATAACAGCAAAAATTAAGGCAATAATAACGGCAATAATAAAGACAAAAACGACAATAATAACTGCTATGATTACGGCAATAACGTCAATAATATCCGCAATAATAACGGCAATAATAACTGCAATAACGGCGCTAATAACGGCCCTAATAACGGCAAAAATAAAGACAATAAAAACGGTAATAATAACTATAATAGGGGCAATAATCTCTGCAATAATAACGGCAATAATAATGGCAATAACAACAGCAATAATAAAGACAATAACGTCAATAATAACTGCAATATATTTACGGCAATAACGACCTTAATAACGGCAATAACTGCCTTAATAATGGCAATAAGAACGGCAATAATAAAGGTAATATTATAGGCAAAATCGACGGCAATATTAAAGACAATAACTTCAATAATAACTGCAATAAAAACGGCAATAATAATGTCAATAACGTCGACAATAATAAAGAAAAATCGGCAATAATGACTGTGATATTAATGGCAATAAAGACAATAATATTGGCAATAACAACGGCAATAATAAAGGTAATATTAAAGGAAATATCGACGGCTATAATAAAGACAATAACGTCAATAATAACTGCTATAATAACGGCAATAACGACCATAATAACGGCAATAATTAAGACAATAAAGGCAATAATAACTGCTATAATTACGGCAATAACGGCCTTAATAATAGCAATAATTAATGCAATAATAATGGTAATAATAATGGCAATAATAACGGAATAATAACGACAATAAGGACAATAATAATAACTGCAATAACAACGGCAATAATAATGGCAATAACGTCGACAATATTAAACACAATAACGTCAATAATAACTGTTATAATTACGGCAATATCGGCTTTAATAATGGCAATAATAAAGGCAATAAAAAGGCCAGTAATAACTGCAATATCGGCCTACATAACGTCAATAATAACTGCAATATTAACGGCAATAACGGCCTTAATAACGGCAATAATAACAATAATAATAACGACAATAAGGGCAATAATAACTGCAATAAAAACGGCAATAATAACTGTGATAATAAAGGCAATAATAATGGCAATAACAACGGCAATAATAACGGCATTAATAAAGACAAAAACGACAATAATAACTAGTATAATTACAGCAATAACGTCAACAATATCCGGAATAATAACGGCAATAATAACTGCAATAACGGCCTTAATAACGGCAAAAATAAAGACAATAAAAACGGTAATAATAACTACAATATAGGCAATAATAACTGCAATAATAACGGCAATATAAACGGAAATACGGTCAATAATAAATGCAATAATTACGGCAATAATAATTGCAATAACAACGGCAATGATAACTGCAATAATAACGGCAATAACGGCCTTGAATAGGGCAATAATAAAGGAATAATAACGTCAATAATAAAAGCAATAATAACGGTAATAATAACGTTAATAAGTGCAATAATATCTGCAATAATAACGGCAATGACGTACGTAATAATGCCAATAATAAAGGTAATAATAACGTTAATAATAATGGCTACAATAACTGCGATAACGGCGTGTATAACAGCAAAAATAAAGGCAATAATAACGGCAATAATAATCGCAATAACAACGGCAATATTAAAGACAATAACGTCAATAATTACTGCAATATTAACGGCAATAACGGCCTTAATAACGGCAATAATAACAATAATAATAACGACAATAAGGGCAATAATAACTGCAATAAAAACGGCAATAATAACTGTGATAATAAAGGCAATAACGGCAATAATAATGGCAATAACAACGGCAATAATAACCGCAATAATAAAGACAAAATCGACATTATTAACTGCTATGATTACGGCAATAACGTCAATAATATCCGCAATAATAACGGCAATAATAACTGCAATAACGGCGCTAATAACGGCCCTAATAACGGCAAAAATAAAGACAATAAAAACGGTAATAATAACTATAATAGGGGCAATAATCACTGCAATAATAACGGCAATAATAAAGGCAATAACGGCAATAATAATGGCAATAACAACGGCAATGAGAGCGCCAATAATAATTGCAATAATAACGGCAACAATAACGTTAATAATGTAGCAATAACGAGAATAAAAAAGGCAATATCAACGGTTATAATAACGGCAATACTAAAGGGAATAACGGCAATAATAATGGCAATAACAACGGCAATAATAAAGACAATAACGGCAATAATAAATGCAATATTAATGGCAATAATAACGGCAATAACTGCCTTAATAATGGCAGTAACAACGGCAATTATAAAGACAATACTAGAGACAATAGCGTCATAATAATGGGAGTAACAACAGCAATACTAACCGCAATAATATAGACAATAACGGCAATAATAACTGCTATAATTACGGCAATAACGGCCTGTATAACAGCAAAAATATAGGGAATAATAACGCTAATAATAATCGCAATAACAACGGCACAATAAAGACAATAACGTCAATAATTACTGCAATATTAACGGCAATAACGGCCTTAATAACGGCAATAATAACAGTAATAATAACGACAATAAGGGCAATAATAACTGCAATAAAAACGGCAATAATAACTGCGATAATAAAGGCAATAACGGCAATAATAATGGCAATAACAACGGCAATAATAACGGCAATAATAAAGACAAAAACGACAATAATAACTAGTATAATTACGGCAATAACGTCAATAATATCCGGAATAATAACGGCAATAATAACTGCAATAACGGCCTTAATAACGGCAAAAATAAAGACAATAAAAACGGTAATAATAACTATAATAGGGGCAATAATAACTGCAATTACAACGGCAATATAAACGACATTAATGGCTGTAATAAATGCAATAATTACGGCAATAATAATTGCAATAACAACGGCAATGATAACTGCAATAATAACGGCAATTACGACCATAATAACGGCAATAATTAAGACAATAAAGGCAATAATAACTGCTATAATTACGGCAATAAAGGCCTTAATAATGGCAATAATTAATGCAATAATAACGGTAATAATAATGGCAATAATAACGGAAAAATAACGGCAATAAAGGCAATAATAACTGTTATAACAACGGCAATAATAATGGCAAATAACATCGATAATAATATTGACAAACACGGCAATAATAACTGTGATAATAATGGCAATAACGGCAATAATAATGGCAATAACAACGGCAATAATAACGGCAATAATAAAGGTAATAATAATGGCAACATCGACTGCAATATTAAAGACAATAACGTCAACAATAACGGCAAAAACAACGGCAATAATAATTGCAATAACGGTTTTAATAACGGCAATAATAAAGGAAATAGTAAAGGTAATATTAACGATAATAAGGGCAATAATAACGGCATAAAAACGACAATAATATCAATAATAAATGCAATAATTACGGCAATAATAATTGAAATAACAACGGCAATGATAACTGCACTAATAACGGCAATAACGGCCTTGAATACGGCAATAATAAAGGAATAATGACGGCAATAATAAAAGCAATAATAACGGTATTAATAACGTTAATAAGTGCAATAATATCTGCAATAATAACGGCAATGACGTACGTAATAATGCCAATTATAATGGTAATAATAACGTTAATAATAATGGCTATAATAAAAGCAATAACGGACAGAATAACAGCAAAAATTAAGGCAATAATAACGGCAATAATAAAGACAAAAACGACAATAATAACTGCTATGATTACGGCAATAACGTCAATAATATCCGCAATAATAACGGCAATAATAACTGCAATAACGGCGCTAATAACGGCCCTAATAACGGCAAAAATAAAGACAATAAAAACGGTAATAATAACTATAATAGGGGCAATAATCTCTGCAATAATAACGGCAATAATAATGGCAATAACAACAGCAATAATAAAGACAATAACGTCAATAATAACTGCAATATATTTACGGCAATAACGACCTTAATAACGGCAATAACTGCCTTAATAATGGCAATAAGAACGGCAATAATAAAGGTAATATTATAGGCAAAATCGACGGCAATATTAAAGACAATAACTTCAATAATAACTGCAATAAAAACGGCAATAATAATGTCAATAACGTCTACAATAATAAAGAAAAATCGGCAATAATGACTGTGATATTAAAGGCAATAAAGACAATAATAATGGCAATAACAACGGCAATAATAAAGGTAATATTAAAGGAAATATCGACGGCTATAATAAAGACAATAACGTCAATAATAACTGCTATAATAACGGCAATAACGACCATAATAACGGCAATAATTAAGACAATAAAGGCAATAATAACTGCAATAATAACGGCAATAACGACCATAATAACAGCAATAATAAAGGCAATAATAATGGTAATAATAATGGCAATAATAACGGAATAATAACGACAATAAGGACAATAATAATAACTGCAATAACAACGGCAATAATAATGGCAATAACGTCGACAATATTAAACACAATAACGTCAATAATAACTGTTATAATTACGGCAATAACGGCTTTAATAATGGCAATAATAAAGGCAATAAAAAGGCCAGTAATAACTGCAATATCGGCCTACATAACGGCAATAATAACTGCAATATTAACGGCAATAACGGCCTTAATAACGGCAATAATAACAATAATAATAACGACAATAAGGGCAATAATAACTGCAATAAAAACGGCAATAATAACTGTGATAATAAAGGCAATAATAATGGCAATAACAACGGCAATAATAACGGCATTAATAAAGACAAAAACGACAATAATAACTAGTATAATTACAGCAATAACGTCAACAATATCCGGAATAATAACGGCAATAATAACTGCAATAACGGCCTTAATAACGGCAAAAATAAAGACAATAAAAACGGTAATAATAACGATAATATAGGCAATAATAACTACAATAATAACGGCAATATAAACGGAAATACGGTCAATAATAAAAGCAATAATTACGGCAATAATAATTGCAATAACAACGGCAATGATAACTGCAATAATAACGGCAATAACGGCCTTGAATAGGGCAATAATAAAGGAATAATAACGGAAATAATAAAAGCAATAATAACGGTAATAATAACGTTAATAAGTGCAATAATATCTGCAATAATAACGGCAATGACGTACGTAATAATGCCAATAATAAAGGTAATAATAACGTTAATAATAATGGCTACAATAACTGCGATAACGGCGTGTATAACAGCAAAAATAAAGGCAATAATAACGGCAATAATAATGGCAATAACAACGGCAATATTAAAGACAATAACGTCAATAATTACTGCAATATTAACGGCAATAACGGCCTTAATAACGGCAATAATAACAATAATAATAACGACAATAAGGGCAATAATAACTGCAATAAAAACGGCAATAATAACTGTGATAATAAAGGCAATAACGGCAATAATAATGGCAATAACAACGGCAATAATAACCGCAATAATAAAGACAAAATCGACATTATTAACTGCTATGATTACGGCAATAACGTCAATAATATCCGCAATAATAACGGCAATAATAACTGCAATAACGGCGCTAATAACGGCCCTAATAACGGCAAAAATAAAGACAATAAAAACGGTAATAATAACTATAATAGGGGCAATAATCACTGCAATAATAACGGCAATAATAAAGGCAATAACGGCAATAATAATGGCAATAACAACGGCAATGAGAGCGCCAATAATAATTGCAATAATAACGGCAACAATAACGTTAATAATGTAGCAATAACGAGAATAAAAAAGGCAATATCAACGGTTATAATAACGGCAATACTAAAGGGAATAACGGCAATAATAATGGCAATAACAACGGCAATAATAAAGACAATAACGGCAATAATAAATGCAATATTAATGGCAATAATAACGGCAATAACTGCCTTAATAATGGCAATAACAACGGCAATTATAAAGACAATACTAGAGACAATAGCGTCATAATAATGGGAGTAACAACAGCAATACTAACCGCAATAATATAGACAATAACGGCAATAATAACTGCTATAATTACGGCAATAACGGCCTGTATAACAGCAAAAATATAGGGAATAATAACGCTAATAATAATCGCAATAACAACGGCTATATTAAAGACAATAACGTCAATAATTACTGCAATATTAACGGCAATAACGGCCTTAATAACGGCAATAATAACAGTAATAATAACGACAATAAGGGCAATAATAACTGCAATAAAAACGGCAATAATAACTGCGATAATAAAGGCAATAACGGCAATAATAATGGCAATAACAACGGCGATAATAACGGCAATAATAAAGACAAAAACGACAATAATAACTAGTATAATTACAGCAATAACGTCAACAATATCCGGAATAATAACGGCAATAATAACTGCAATAACGGCCTTAATAACGGCAAAAATAAAGACAATAAAAACGGTAATAATAACTATAATAGGGGCAATAATAACTGCAATTACAACGGCAATATAAACGACATTAATGGCTGTAATAAATGCAATAATTACGGCAATAATAATTGCAATAACAACGGCAATGATAACTGCAATAATAACGGCAATTACGACCATAATAACGGCAATAATTAAGACAATAAAGGCAATAATAACTGCTATAATTACGGCAATAACGGCCTTAATAATGGCAATAATTAATGCAATAATAACGGTAATAATAATGGCAATAATAACGGAAAAATAACGACAATAAAGGCAATAATAACTGTTATAACAACGGCAATAATAATGGCAATAACGTCGACAATATTAAACACAATAACGTCAATAATAACTGTTATAATTACGGCAATATCGGCTTTAATAATGGCAATAATAAAGGCAATAAAATGGCCAGTAATAACTGCAATATCGGCCTACATAACGTCAATAATTACTGCAATATTAACGGCAATAACGGCCTTAATAACGGCAATAATAACAATAATAATAACGACAATAAGGGCAATAATAACTGCAATAAAAACGGCAATAATAACTGTGATAATAAAGGCAATAATAATGGCAATAACAACGGCAATAATAACGGCATTAATAAAGACAAAAACGACAATAATAACTAGTATAATTTCAGCAATAACGTCAACAATATCCGGAATAATAACGGCAATAATAACTGCAATAACGGCCTTAATAACGGCAAAAATAAAGACAATAAAAACGGTAATAATAACTACAATATAGGCAATAATAACTGCAATTACAACGGCAATATAAACGACATTAATGTCCATAATAAAAGCAATAATTACGGCAATAATAATTGCAATAACAACGGCAATGATAACTGCAATAATAACGGCAATAACGGCCTTGAATACGGCTATAATAAAGGAATAATAACTGCAATAATAAAAGCAATAATAACGGTAATAATAACGTTAATTAGTGCAATAATATCTGCAATAATAACGGCAATGACGTACGTAATAATGCCAATAATAAAGGTAATAATAACGTTAATAATAATGGCTACAATAACTGCGATAACGGCGTGTATAACAGCAAAAATAAAGGCAATAATAACGGCAATAATAATCGCAATAACAACGGCAATATTAAAGACAATAACGTCAATAATTACTGCAATATTAACGGCAATAACGGCCTTAATAACGGCAATAATAACAGTAATAATAACGACAATAAGGGCAATAATAACTGCAATAAAAACGGCAATAATAACTGCGATAATAAAGGCAATAACGGCAATAATAATGGCAATAACAACGGCAATAATAACGGCAATAATAAAGACAAAAACGACAATAATAACTAGTATAATTACAGCAATAACGTCAACAATATCCGGAATAATAACGGCAATAATAACTGCAATAACGGCCTTAATAACGGCAAAAATAAAGACAATAAAAACGGTAATAATAACTATAATAGGGGCAATAATAACTGCAATTACAACGGCAATATAAACGACATTAATGGCTGTAATAAATGCAATAATTACGGCAATAATAATTGCAATAACAACGGCAATGATAACTGCAATAATAACGGCAATTACGACCATAATAACGGCAATAATTAAGACAATAAAGGCAATAATAACTGCTATAATTACGGCAATAACGGCCTTAATAATGGCAATAATTAATGCAATAATAACGGTAATAATAATGGCAATAATAACGGAAAAATAACGGCAATAAAGGCAATAATAACTGTTATAACAACGGCAATAATAATGGCAAATAACATCGATAATAATATTGACAAACACGGCAATAATAACTGTGATAATAATGGAAATAACGGCAATAATAATGGCAATAACAACGGAAATAATAACGGCAATAATAAAGGTAATAATAATGGCAACATCGACTGCAATATTAAAGACAATAACGTCAACAATAACGGCAAAAACAACGGCAATAATAATTGCAATAACGGTTTTAATAACGGCAATAATAAAGGAAATAGTAAAGGTAATATTAACGATAATAATGGCAATAATAACGGCATAAAAACGACAATAATATCAATAATAAATGCAATAATTACGGCAATAATAATTGAAATAACAACGGCAATGATAACTGCACTAATAACGGCAATAACGGCCATGAATACGGCAATAATAAAGGAATAATAACTGCAATAATAAAAGCAATAATAACGGTATTAATAACGTTAATAAGTGCAATAATATCTGCAATAATAACGGCAATGACGTACGTAATAATGCCAATTCTACAGGTAATAATAACGCTAATAATAATGGCTATAATAAAAGCAATAACGGCCAGAATAACAGCAAAAATAAAGATAATAATAACGGCAATAATAAAGACAAAAACGACAATAATAACTGCTATGATTACGGCAATAACGTCAATAATATCCGCAATAATAACGGCAATAATAACTGCAATAACGGCGCTAATAACGGCCCTAATAACGGCAAAAATAAAGACAATAAAAACGGTAATAATAACTATAATAGGGGCAATAAACACTGCAATAATAACGGCAATAATAATGGCAATAACAACAGCAATAATAAAGACAATAACGTCAATAATTACTGCAATATATTTACGGCAATAACGACCTTAATAACGGCAATAACTGCCTTAATAATGGCAATAAGAACGGCAATAATAAAGGTAATATTATAGGCAAAATCGACGGCAATATTAAAGACAATAACTTCAATAATAACTGCAATAAAAACGGCAATAATAATGTCAATAACGTCTACAATAATAAAGAAAAATCGGCAATAATGACTGTGATATTAAAGGCAATAAAGACAATAATATTGGCAATAACAACGGCAATAATAAAGGTAATATTAAAGGAAATATCGACGGCTATAATAAAGACAATAACTTCAATAATAACTGCTATAATAACGGCAATAACGACCATAATAACGGCAATAATTAAGACAATAAAGGCAATAATAACTGCTTTAATTACGGCAATAACGGCCTTAATAATGGCAATAATTAATGCAATAATAATGGTAATAATAATGGCAATAATAACGGAATAATAACGACAATAAGGACAATAATAATAACTGCAATAACAACGGCAATAATAATGGCAATAACGTCGACAATATTAAACACAATAACGTCAATAATAACTGTTATAATTACGGCAATATCGGCTTTAATAATGGCAATAATAAAGGCAATAAAATGGCCAGTAATAACTGCAATATCGGCCTACATAACGGCAATAATTACTGCAATATTAACGGCAATAACGGCATTAATAACGGGAATAATAAAGGCAATTATAACGTTAATAATTAAGGCAATAACAGAAATAATTATGACAATAATAACGGTAATAATAAAGGCAATAACGGCAATAATAACTGCAATAATTGTTGCAATAATAACCGCAATATCTTCAATAATAATGGCAATTATAAAGACAATAATAATAGCAATAATATGGCCAGTAATAACGGCAATATCGGGCTACATAACAGCAATAATAAGGGCAATAATAACGCTAATAATAAAGGCAATAACGGCAATAATAATGGCAACAACGACGGCAATAAGAGCGCCAATAATAATTGCAATAATAACGGCAACAATAACGTTAATAATGTAGCAATAACGAGAATAAAAAAGGCAATATCAACGGTTATAATAACGGCAATACTAAAGAGAATAGCGGCAATAAAATTGGCAATAACAACGGCAATACTAAAGACAATAACATCAATAATAACTGTTATAATAACGGCAATAACGGCTTTAATAATGGCAATAATAAAGGCAATAATAACGGTTATAGTAATGGCAATAATAACGGACTTAATAACGACAATGACGTCAATAATTACTGCAATATTAACGGCAATAACGGCCTTAATAACGGCAATAATATCGATAATAATAACGACAATAAGGGCAATAATAACAGCAATAAAAACGGCAATAATTATGGCAAAAAGTCGACAATATTAAAGACAAAAACGGCAATAATAACTGTGATATAAAAGGCAATAAAGGCAATAATAATGGCAATAACAACGGCAATAATAACGGCAATAATAAAGGTAATAATAATGGCAACATCGATTGCAATATTAAAGCCAATAACGTCAATAATAACGGCAATAAAAACGGCAATAATAACAGCTATAACGGTCTTAAAAACGGCATTAATAAAGGAAATAATAAAGGTAATAATAACGATAATAAGGGCAATAATATCTGCAATAAAAACGACAATAATAATGGCAATAACGACTGCAATAATAAAGAATATAAAATCAATAATAACTGCAATAACGAAATGAATAACAGTAAAAATAAAGGCAATAATAACGGCAATAATATCTGCT
Source organism: Dolichovespula saxonica (assembly GCA_911387935.1). NCBI lineage: Eukaryota > Metazoa > Arthropoda > Insecta > Hymenoptera > Vespidae > Dolichovespula > Dolichovespula saxonica. Next base: position 256,107 of record CAJVQX010000003.1, on the reverse strand, counting down.
ATAATTACGAAAATAACGGCCTTAATAACGACAATAACTTCAACAATATCCGCATTAATAACGGCAATATTACCTGCAATAACGGCCTTAATAACGGCAAAAATAAAGACAATAAAAACGGTAATATTAATGATAAGGGCAAAAATCTCTGCAATAATAACGGCAATAATAAGAGAAATAACAACGGCAATAATAAAGACAATAACGTCAATAATAACTATAATAATGTTAATAATAAAGGCAATAATAACGCTAATATTAACCGGAATAAAAACGGCAATAATAAAGACAATAACGTTAATAATAACTGCAATAATAACGGAAATAACGACCATAAAAACGCAATAATTAAGACAATAAAGGCAATAATAACTGCAATAATAACGGCAATATAAACGACATTAATGTCAATAATAATTGCAATAACAACGGCAAAAACGGCCTTGAATACGGCAATAACAAAGGAATAATAACGGCAATAATAAAAGCAATAATAACGGTAATAATAATGTTAATAATGTAGCAATAACGAGAATAAAAAAGGCAATATCAACGGATGTAATAACGGCAATAATAAAGACGATAACGACAATAATAACTGTTGTAATAACGGCAATAACGGCTTTAATATTGGCAATAATAAAGGCAATAAAAAGGCCAGTAATAACCGCAATATCGGCCTACATAACGGCAAAAATAACTGCAATAAAAACGGCAATAATAACGGCATATAACATCGATAATAATATTGACAAACGCGGCAATAATAGCTGTGATAATAATGGCAAAAACGGCAATAATAACTGCTATAATAACAACAATAACGGCCTTAATAATGGTAATAATTAAGGCAATAATAACCGTAATAGTAATGGCAATAATAACGGCCTTAATAATGAAAATAACGTCAATAATATCCGCAATAATAACTGCAATAATTACGGCAATAACGGCCTTATCAACGGCAATAATAAAAGAATAATAACGGAAATAATAAAAGCAATAATAACGGTTATAATAACGTTAATAAGTGCAATAATATCTGCAATAATAACGGCAATGACGTACGTAATAATGCCAATTATAAAGGTAATATAAACGTCAATAATAATGGCTATAATAACTGCAAAAACGGCCTGAATAACAGCAAAAATTAAGGCAATAATAACGGTAATAATAAAGACAAAAACGACAATAATAACTGCTATAATTACGGCAATAACGGCATTAATAACGGCAATAATAAAGGCAATAATAACGGTAATAATAATGGCTATAATAACGGACTTAATAACGACAATAACGTCAATAATATCCGCAATAATAACGGCAATAACGAAAATAATAACGACAATAATTAAGACAATAAGGGCAATAATATCTGTAATAATAACGGCAATATAAACGACATTAATGTCAGTAATAAATGCAATAATTACGGCAATAATAATTGCAATAACAACGGCAATGGTAACTGCAATAATTACGGCGTTAACGGCCTTAGCAACGGCAATAACGGCGTTAATAACGGCAATAATAAAGGCAATTATAACGGTAAAAATAAGGGCAATAAAGGCAATAATTATGGCAATATTAACGGTAATAATAAAGTCGATAACAGCAATAATAATGGCAATAACAACGGCAATAATAAAGACAATAAAATCAATAATAACTGCAAAAATAATGGCAATATTGACGGCAATAACTGCCTTAATAATGGTAATAACAACGGCAATTATAAAGACAATACAAAAGACAATAGCGTCAATAATAATGGGAATAACAACGGCAATATTATCCGCAATAATATAGACAATAACGGCAATAATAGTGGCAATAACAACGGCAATGAGAGCGTCAATAATAATTGCAATAATAACGGCAACAATAACGTTAATAATGTAGCAATAACGAGAATAAAAAAGGCAATATCAACGGTTATAATAACGGCAATACTAAAGAGAATAACGGCAATAATAATGGCAATAACAACGGCAATAATAAAGACAATACTAAAGACAATAGCGTCAATAATAATGGGAATATCAACGCCAATAGTAACCGCAATAATAAAGACATTAACGGCAATAATAACTGATATAATTACGACAATAACGGCCTCAATAACGGCAATAATAACAATAATAATAACGACAATAAGGGCAATAATAACTGCAATAAAAACGACAATAATAATGGCAATTACGACGGCAATAATAAAGAATATAAAATCAATAATAATTGCAGTAACGACATGAATAACAGCAAAAATAAATGCAATAACAACGGCAATAATAAAGACAATAACATCAAAAATAACTCCAATAATAACGGCAATAATGACGGCCTTAATAAAGACAATTACTTCAATAATAACTGCAACAATAACGGCAATAATATACAAAATATCGGCAATAGCAACTGCAATAATTACGGCATTAACGGCCTTAGAAACGGCAATAATAAAGGAATAATAACGGCAATAATAAAAGCAATAATAACGGCAATAATATCTGCTATAATTACGAATATAACGGCCTTAATAATGGCAATACTAAAGGCAATAATAACGGTAATAATAATGGCAATAATAACGGCCTTAATAACGACAATAATGACAAAAATATCCGCAGTAATAACGGCAATATTAACTGCAATAAGGGCCTTAATAACGGCAAAAATAAAGACAATAAAAACGGTAATAATATCGACAATAAGGGCAGTAATCTCTGCAATAATAACAGCAATAATAATAGCAATAACAACGGCAATAACAAAGACAATAACGTCAATAATAGCTGCAATAATAACGGCAATAACGGCATTAATAACGGCAATAATAAAGGCAATAATAACGGTAATAATAATGGCTATAATAACGGACTTAATAACGACAATAACGTCAATAATATCCGCAATAATAACGGCAATAACGAAAATAATAACGACAATAATTAAGACAATAAGGGCAATAATATCTGTAATAATAACGGCAATATAAACGACATTAATGTCAGTAATAAATGCAATAATTACGGCAATAATAATTGCAATAACAACGGCAATGATAACTGCAATAATTACGGCGATAACGGCCTTAGCAACGGCAATAACGGCGTTAATAACGGCAATAATAAAGGCAATTATAACGGTAAAAATAAGGGCAATAAAGGCAATAATTATGGCAATATTAACGGTAATAATAAAGTCGATAACGGCAATAATAATGGCAATAACAACGGCAATAATAAAGACAATAAAATCAATAATAACTGCAAAAATAATGGCAATATTGACGGCAATAACTGCCTTAATAATGGTAATAACAACGGCAATTATAAAGACAATACAAAAGACAATAGCGTCAATAATAATGGGAATAACAACGGCAATATTATCCGCAATAATATAGACAATAACGGCAATAATAACTGCTATAAATACGGCAATAACATCCTTAATAATGGCAATAATAAAGGCAATAATAACGGTAATAATAATGGCAATAATAACGGACTTAATAACGACAATAACGTCAATAATTACTGCAATATTAACGGCAATAATAAAGGAAATAATAATGGCAATATCCACGACACTATTAAAGCCAATAACGTCAATAATAACGGCAATAAAAACGGCAATAATAACTGCTATAACGGTCTTAAAAACGGCAATAATAAAGGAAATAATAAAGGTAATAATAACGATAAAAAGGGCAATAATATCTGCAATAAAAACGACAATAATAATGGCAATAACGACTGCAATAATAAAGAATATAAAATCAATAATAACTGCAATAACGAAATGAATAACAGCAAAAATAAAGGCAATAATATCTGCTATAATTACGAAAATAACGGCCTTAATAACGACAATAACTTCAACAATATCCGCAATAATAACGGCAATATTAACTGCAATAACGGCCATAATAACGGCAAAAATAAAGACAATAAAAACGGTAATAATAACTATAATATAGGCAATAATCTCTGCAATAATTACGGCAATAATAATGGCAATATCAACGGCAATAATAAAGACAATAACGGTAATAATAACTGCTGTATTTACGGCAATAACAGCCTTAATAATGACAAAAATAAAGGCATTATTAACGGCAATAATAAAGGAAATAATGAAGGTAATATTAACGATAATAAGGGCAATAATAACTGCAATAAAAACGACAATAATAATGGCAATTACGACGGCAATAATAAAGACAATAACGTCAATAATAACTGTTATAATAACGGCAATAACGGCTTTAATAATGGCAATAATAAAGGCAATAATAACGCTACTAATAAACGGAATAAAAACTGAAATAATAAAGACAATAACGTCAATAATAACTGCAATAATTACGGCAATAATAATTGCAATAGCAACGGCAATGATAACTGCAATAATAACGGCAATAACGGCCTTGTATACGGCAATAATAAAGGCAATAACGGCAATAATATTTGCAAAAACAACGGCAATAAGAACGGTAATAATAAAGGCAATATCGACGGTAAATATTAAAGACAATAAAATCAATAATAACTTCAATAATAACGGCATTAATAACTGTAATAAAGGTCTTAATTGCGAGAATAATAAAGGAAATAATAAATGTAATAATAACGATAACAAGGGCAATAACAACTGCAATAAAAACGACAATAATAATGGAAATAATGACGGCAATAATAAAGAATATAAAAGTAATAATAACTGCAATGACGACATGAAAAACAGCAAAAATAAAGGCAATAATAACGGTAATAATAAAGAAAAAAACGACAATAATAACAGTGATAATAATGGCAATAACGTCAATAATATCCGCAATAATAACGGCAAAAATAACTGCAATCACGGCCTAGATAACGGCAAAAATAAAGAAAATAAAAACGGTAATAATAACGATAAGGTAAGTAATCTCTGCAATAATAACGGCAATAATAATAGCAATAACAACGGCTATAATAAAGACAATAACGTTAATAATAACTGCAATAATAACGGCAATAACGACCATAATAACGGCATTAATTAAGACAAAAAGGCAATAATAACTGCAATAATAAAGGCAATATAAACGACATTAATGTCAATTATAAATGCAATAATTACGGCAATAATAAATTCAATAATGGCAATAATATTAACAAAAACAACGACAATAAGAACGGCAATAATGAAGGCAATATCGACGGCAATATTAAAGATAATAACGTCAATAATAACTTCAATAATAACGGCAATGATAACTGCAATAACGGTCTTATTTACGGCAATAATAAAGGAAATAATGAAGGTAATATTAACGATAAAAAGGGCAATAATATAGAATATAAAATCAATAATAATTGCAGTAACGACATGAATAACAGCAAAAATAAATGCAATAACAACGGCAATAATAAAGACAATAACATAAAAAATAACTCCAATAATAACGGCAATAATGACGGCCTTAATAAAGACAATAACTTCAATAATAACTGCACCAATAACGGCAATAATATACAAAATATCGGCAATAGCAACTGCAATAATTACGGCATTAACGGCCTTAGAAACGGCAATAATAAAGGAATAATAACGGCAATAATAAAAGCAATAATAACGGTAACAATAACGTTCATATGAGGAATAATATCTGCAATAATAACGGCAATAACGGCTTTAATAATGGCAATAATAAAGGCAATAAAAAGGCCAGTAATAACTGCAATATCGGCCTACATAACGGATATAATAACTGCAATATTAACGGCAATAGCGGCATTAATAACGGCAATAATAAAGGCAATTATAACGGTAATAATAAAAGTAATAAAAGCAATAATTATGGCAATAATAAAAATAAAAATAGTAGCAATAACGGCAATAATAACTGCAATAATGGTTGCAATAATAACGGCAATATCTTCAATAATAATGGCAATAATAAAAATAATAATAATAGCAATAATAAGGCCAGTACTAACGGAAATATCGGGCTACATAACAGCAATAATTAGGGCAATAATAACGGTAATAATAAAGACAAGAACGGCAATAATAACTGCTATAATTACAGCAATAACGGCCTTAATAATGGCAATATTAAAGGCAATAAAAAGGCCAGTAATAACAGCAATATCGGCCTACATAACGGCAATAATAACTGCAATATTAACGGCAATAACGGCATTAATAACTGCAATAATAAAGGCAATTATAACCGTAATAATAAAGGTAATGACGGCAATAATTATGGCTATAATAACGGTAATAATAAAGGCAATAACCGCAATAATAATGGCTATAACAACTGCAATGAGAGCGCCAATAAAAATTGCAATAATAACGGCAACATTAACTTTAATAATGTAGCAATAACGAGAATAAAAAAGGCAATATCAACGGTTATAATAACGGCAATACTAAAGAGAATAACGGCAATAAAAATGGCAATAACAACGGCAATAATAAAGACAATAACGTCAATAATAACTGTTATAATAACGGCAATATAGGCTTTAATAATGGCAATAATAGAGGCAATAAAAAGGCCAGTAATATCCGCAATATCGGCCTACATAACGGCAATAATAACTGCAATATTAACGGCAATAACGGCATTAATAACGGCGATAATAAAGGCAATTATAACGGTAATAATAAAGGTAATGACGAAAATACTTATGGCTATAATAACGGTAATAATAAAGGCAATAACGGCAATAATAATGGCAATAACAACTGCAATGAGTGCGCCAATAAAAATTGCAATAATAACGGCAACATTAACGTTAATAATGTAGCAATAACGAGAATAAAAATAGGCAATATCAACGGTTATAATAACGGCAATACTAAAGAGAATAACTGCAATAATAACGGCAATAACGACCATAATAACGGCAATAATTAAGACAATAAAGGCAATAATAACTGCAATAATTACGGCAATAACGTCCTTAGCAACGGCAATAATAAAAGAATAATAACGGAAATAATAAAAGCAATAATAACGGTAATAATAACGTTAATAAGTGCAATAATATCTGCAATAATAAGGGCAATGACGTACGTAATAATACCAATTATAAAGTTAATAATAACGTTAATAATAATGGCTATTATAACGGCAATAACGGCATGAATAACAGCATAAATAAAGGCAATAATAACGGCAATAATAAAGACAAAAACGACAATAATAACTGCTATAATAACGGCAATGACGGCCTTATTAATGGCAATAATAAAGGCAATAATAACGGTAATAATAATGGCAATAATAACGGACTTATTAACGACAATAACGTCAGAAATTACTGCAATATTAACGGCAATAACGGCCTTAATAACGGCAATAATAACGATAATAATAACGAAAATAAGGGCAATAATAACTGCAATAAAAACGGCAATAATAATGGCAATAACGTAGACAATAATAAAGAAAATTCGGCAATAATGACTGTGATATCAAAGGCAATAAAGACAATAATAATGGCAATAACAACGGCAATAATATAGGTAATATTAAAGGCAATATCGACGGCAATTTTAAAGACAATAACTTCAATAATAACTGCAATAATAACGGCAATAACGACCATAATAACGGCAATAATTAAGACAATAAAGGCAATAATAACTGCAATAATAACGGCAATATAAACGACATTAATGTCAGTAATAAATGCAATAATTACGGCAATATTAACTGCAATAACGGTATTAATAACGGCAATAATAAAGGAAATTTAAAGGTAATAATAAAAGCAATAGTAACGGTAATAATAACGATAATAAGGGAAATAATCTCTGCAATAATAACGGAAATAATAATCGCAATAACAACAGCAATAATAAAGACAATTACGTCAATAATATCTGTAATAATAACGGCAATAACGACTTTTATAATGGCAATAATAAAGGCAATAAATAGGCCAGTATTAACTATTAATTAATTCCAGAGATAATAACGGCAATAATAATGGCAATAACAACGGCAATATTAAAAAAATATCGGCAATAATAATGGCAAAGATTATGGCAATAAGATTGGCAAAAATAACGGTAATACTAAAGAAAATAACTGCAATAATAATAATAATAATAACGGCAATAATAAAGATATTAACGCCAATAATAACTGCAGTAACAATAGCAATAACAACTGCATTAACGGCATTAATAACGACATTAATAAAGGGAATAATAGCGGTAATAACTACGAAAATACGGGCAATAATAACTGCAATAATAACGGTAATAATAATAGCAATAACAACGGCAACATTAAAGACAATAACGGTAATAGTAACTGAATATTAATGGCAATAATAACGGCAATATTTTCAATAATAATGGCAATAATAATGGCAATAATAATGGCAATAATAACGGCAATATTTAGGAATAACGGCAATATTAATGGCAACAATTATGGCAATAAGATTGGCAATAATAACAGCAATAGTAAAAATAACGTTAATAATAACTGCAATAATAATGGCAATAAAAACGGCAATAATAAAGATATTAACGTCAATAATAACTGCAATAATAATAGCAATAACAACTGCAATAACGGCATTAATAACGACATTAATAAAGGGAATAATAGCGGTAATAATAACGAAAATAAGGGCAATAATGACTGCAATAATAACGGTAATAATAATGGCAATAATAACGACAATAACGACAAAAATAACGGCAATAATATTGGCAATATCGGTCTAAATAACGGCCATATTAATTGCAAAAATAACGGCAATGATTTCCTTATTATCGGCAATAATAACTGCAATAATAACGGCAATAACAGCCTGATTAATGGCAATAATATAGGCAATAATAAGCATAATAATAATGGCAATATCAACGGGCATAATTAGGACAATATCGACAATAATAACTGCATATTAATGACAATAATAACAGCAAAATCTTCAATAATAATGGCAATAATAAAGGCAATAATAACGCCAAAATAATGGCAAAAATGAGGCAATAATATTGGCAAATATAACGGCAATAAAACAGAAAATAACGGCAATAATAACTGCAATAATTATGGCAATAATAACGGCAATAATAAAGATATTAACACCTATAATAACAGCAATAGTAATAGAAATAACAACTGCAATAACGGCATTAATAACGACATTAATAAAGGGTATAATAGCGGTAATAATAACGAAAATAAGCGCAATATTAAATGCTATAATAACGGTAATAATAATGGCAATAACAACTACAATAATAACGGCAATACTAAAGACAATACCGGCAATAATAATGGCAATAATAAAGACAATAACGACAATAAGTTCTGTAATAATAACGGTAATAACAAGGGTAATAGTAGCAGTAGAAATTGCAATATCAACAGCTATAATAACGTCAATAATATAGACAATAACGGCAATAATATCTGCAATAATAACGCCAATAGCGGCCTTAATAATGGCATTTATAAAGGCAATAATAACGGCAATATTTACGAAATAACGGCAATAATAACTGCAATAATAATGGCCATAAAAATGGCAATAATAACGGCAATAACGGCCTCAACAATGGCAATCATAAAGGCAATATTTACGGCAATAATAAAGACAATAAAGACAATAATAACTGCAATAATAGCGGCAATAATAATATTAATAACAATGGCAATGATATACACAATATCAGCAAAAATTACTGCAATATTAACAAAAATAACGGCCTTAATAACGGCAATAATAACGATAATAATAACAACAATAAGGGCAATAATAACTGCAATAAAAACGGCAATAATAATGGCAATAATGACGGCAATAATAAACAATATAAAATTAATAATAACTGAAATAACGACATGAATAACAGCAAATATAAAGGCAATAATAATGGCAATAATAAATAAAATAACAGCAATAATAACTGCTACAATTACGGCAATAACGGCCTTAATAATGGCAATAATTAAGACAATAAAGGCAATAATAACTGCAACAATAAAGGCAATATAAACGACATTAATATCAATATTAAATGCAATAATTACGGCAATAATAATTGACATAACAACGGCAATAATAAAGGTAATATTAAAGGCAATATCGACGGCAATATTAAAGACAATAACTTCAATAATAACTGCAATAATAACGGCAATAAGGACCAGAATAACGGCAATAATTAAGACAACAAAGGCAATAATAACTGCTATAAATACGGCAATAACGGCCTTAATAATGGCAATAATTAATGCAATAATAAAGGTAATAATAATGGCAATAATAACGGAATAATAACGACAATAACGTCATAAATTACGGCAATATTAACGGCAATAACGGCCTTAATAACGGCAATAATAACGATAATAATAACGAAAATAAGGGCAATAATAACTGCAATAAAAACGGAATTAATAATGGCAATAACTTCGACAATAAAAAAGACAAAAACGGCAATAATAACTGTGATATTAAAGGCAATAAAGGCAATAATAATGGCAATAACAACGGCAATAATAACGGCAATAATAACTGCAATAACGGTTTTAATAACGGCAATAATACAGGAAATAGTAAAGGTAATATTAACGATAATAAGGGCAATAATAACTGCAATAAAAACGTCAATAATAACTGCAATAATAACGGCAATATAAACGACATTAATGTCAATAATAAATGCAATAATTACGCAATAATAACTGCAATAACAACGGCAATGATAACTGCAATAATAACGGCAATAACGGCCTTGAATACGGCAATAATAAAGGAATAATGACGGCAATAATAAAAGCAATAATAAGGGTAATAATAACGTTAATAAGTGCAATAATATCTGCAATAATAACGGCAATGACGTACGTAATAATGCCAATTATAAAGGTAATAATAACGTTAATAATAATGGCTATAATAACTGCAATAACGGCCTGAATAACAGCAAAAATAAAGGCAATAATAACGACAATAATAAAGACAAAAACGACAATAATAACTGCTATAATTACGGCAATAATAATAGTAATAACAACGGGAATAATAAAGACAACAATGTCAATAATAACTGTTATAATAACGGCAATAACGTCTTTAATAATGGCAATAATAAAGGCAATAAAAAGGCCAGTAATAACTACAATATCGGCCTACATATCGGCAATAATAACTGCAATATTAACGGCAATAACAGCATTAATAACGGCAATAATAAAGGCAATTATAACGGTAATAATTAAGGCAATAACGGCAATAATAACTGCAATAATTGTTGTGATAATAACGGCAATATCTTCAATAATAATGGCAATTGTAAAGACAATAATAATAGCAATAATATGGCCAGTAATAACGGCAATATCGGGCTACATAACAGCAATAATAAGGGCAATAATAACATTAATAATAAAGCCAATAACGGCAATAATAATAGCAATAACAACGGCAATGAGAGCGCCAATAATAATTGCAATAATAACGGCAACAATAACGTTAATAATGTAGCAATAACGAGAATAAAAAAGGCAATATCAACGGTTATAATAACGGCAATACTAAAGAGAATAACGGCAATAATAATGGCAATAACAACGGAAATAATAACGGCAATAATAAAGGTAATAATAATGGCAACATCGACTGCAATATTAAAGACAATAACGTCAACAATAACGGCAAAAATAACGGCAATAATAATTGCAATAACGGTTTTAATAACGGCAATAATAAAGGAAATAGTAAAGGTAATATTAACGATAATAAGGGCAATAATAACGGCAATATAAACGACAATAATATCAATAATAAATGCAATAATTACGGCAATAATAATTGAAATAACAACGGCAATGATAACTGCACTAATAACGGCAATAACGGCCATGAATACGGCAATAATAAAGGAATAATAACTGCAATAATAAAAGCAATAATAACGGTATTAATAACGTTAATAAGTGCAATAATATCTGCAATAATAACGGCAATGACGTACGTAATAATGCCAATTCTAAAGGTAATAATTACGCTAATAATAATGGCTATAATAAAAGCAATAACGGCCAGAATAACAGCAAAAATAAAGATAATAATAACGGCAATAATAAAGACAAAAACGACAATAATAACTGCTATGATTACGGCAATAATGTCAATAATATCCGCAATAATAACGGCAATAATAACTGCAATAACGGCGCTAATAACGGCCCTAATAACGGCAAAAATAAAGACAATAAAAACGGTAATAATAACTATAATAGGGGCAATAAACACTGCAATAATAACGGCAATAATAATGGCAATAACAACAGCAATAATAAAGACAATAACGTCAATAATTACTGCAATATATTTACGGCAATAACGACCTTAATAACGGCAATAACTGCCTTAATAATGGCAATAAGAACGGCAATAATAAAGGTAATATTATAGGCAAAATCGACGGCAATATTAAATACATAACTTCAATAATAACTGCAATAAAAACGGCAATAATAATGTCGATAACGTCTACAATAATAAAGAAAAATCGGCAATAATGACTGTGATATTAAAGGCAATAAAGACAATAATATTGGCAATAACAACGGCAATAATAAAGGTATTATTAAAGGAAATATCGACGGCTATAATAAAGACAATAACTACAATAATAACTGCTATAATAACGGCAATAACGACCATAATAACGGCAATAATTAAGACAATAAAGGCAATAATAACTGCTTTAATTACGGCAATAACGGCCTTAATAATGGCAATAATTAATGCAATAATAATGGTAATAATAATGGCAATAATAACGGAATAATAACGACAATAAGGGCAATAATAACTGCAATAACAACGGCAATAATAATGGCAATAACGTCGACAATATTAAACACAATAACGTCAATAATAACTGTTATAATTACGGCAATATCGGCTTTAATAATGGCAATAATAAAGGCAATAAAATGGCCAGTAATAACTGCAATATCGGCCTACATAACGGCAATAATTACTGCAATATTAACGGCAATAACGGCATTAATAACGGGAATAATAAAGGCAATTATAACGGTAATAATTAAGGCAATAACGGAAATAATTATGGCAATAATAACGGTAATAATAAAGGCAATAACGGCAATAATAACTGCAATAATTGTTGCAATAATAACGGCAATATCTTCAATAATAATGGCAATTATAAAGACAATAATAATAGCAATAATTTGGCCAGTAATAACGGCAATATCGGGCTACATAACAGCAATAATAAGGGCAATAATAACGCTAATAATAAAGGCAATAACGGCAATAATAATGGCAACAACGACGGCAATAAGAGCGCCAATAATAATTGCAATAATAACGGCAACAATAACGTTAATAATGTAGCAATAACGAGAATAAAAAAGGCAATATCAACGGTTATAATAACGGCAATACTAAAGAGAATAGCGGCAATAAAATTGGCAATAACAACGGCAATACTAAAGACAATAACATCAATAATAACTGTTATAATAACGGCAATAACGGCTTTAATAATGGCAATAATAAAGGCAATAATAACGGTTATAGTAATGGCAATAATAACGGACTTAATAACGACAATGACGTCAATAATTACTGCAATATTAACGGCAATAACGGCCTTAATAACGGCAATAATATCGATAATAATAATGACAATAAGGGCAATAATAACAGCAATAAAAACGGCAATAATTATGGCAAAAAGTCGACAATATTAAAGACAAAAACGGCAATAATAACTGTGATATAAAAGTCAATAAAGGCAATAATAATGGCAATAACAACGGCAATAATAACGGCAATAATAAAGGTAATAATAATGGCAACATCGATTGCAATATTAAAGCCAATAACGTCAATAATAACGGCAATAAAAACGGCAATAATAACTGCTATAACGGTCTTAAAAACGGCATTAATAAAGGAAATAATAAAGGTAATAATAACGATAATAAGGGCAATAATATCTGCAATAAAAACGACAATAATAATGGCAATAACGACTGCAATAATAAAGAATATAAAATCAATAATAACTGCAATAACGAAATGAATAACAGCAAAAATAAAGGCAATAATGACGGCAATAATATCTGCTATAATTACGAAAATAACGGCCTTAATAACGACAATAACTTCAACAATATCCGCATTAATAACGGCAATATTACCTGCAATAACGGCCTTAATAACGGCAAAAATAAAGACAATAAAAACGGTAATATTAATGATAATAAGGGCAAAAATCTCTGCAATAATAACGGCAATAATAAGAGAAATAACAACGGCAATAATAAAGACAATAACGTCAATAATAACTATAATAATGTTAATAATAAAGGCAATAATAACGCTAATATTAACCGGAATAAAAACGGCAATAATAAAGACAATAACGTTAATAATAACTGCAATAATTACGGCAATAATAATAGTAATAACAACGGGAATAATAAAGACAACAATGTCAATAATAACTGTTATAATAACGGCAATAACGTCTTTAATAATGGCAATAATAAAGGCAATAAAAAGGCCAGTAATAACTACAATATCGGCCTACATATCGGCAATAATAACTGCAATATTAACGGCAATAACAGCATTAATAACGGCAATAATAAAGGCAATTATAACGGTAATAATTAAGGCAATAACGGCAATAATAACTGCAATAATTGTTGTGATAATAACGGCAATATCTTCAATAATAATGGCAATTGTAAAGACAATAATAATAGCAATAATATGGCCAGTAATAACGGCAATATCGGGCTACATAACAGCAATAATAAGGGCAATAATAACGCTAATAATAATGGCAATAACGGCAATAATAATAGCAATAACAACGGCAATGAGAGCGCCAATAATAATTGCAATAATAACGGCAACAATAACGTTAATAATGTAGCAATAACGAGAATAAAAAAGGCAATATCAACGGTTATAATAACGGCAATACTAAAGAGAATAACGGCAATAATAATGGCAATAACAACGGAAATAATAACGGCAATAATAAAGGTAATAATAATGGCAACATCGATTGCAATATTAAAGCCAATAACGTCAATAATAACGGCAATAAAAACGGCAATAATAACTGCTATAACGGTCTTAAAAACGGCATTAATAAAGGAAATAATAAAGGTAATAATAACGATAATAAGGGCAATAATATCTGCAATAAAAACGACAATAATAATGGCAATAACGACTGCAATAATAAAGAATATAAAATCAATAATAACTGCAATAACGAAATGAATAACAGCAAAAATAAAGGCAATAATGACGGCAATAATATCTGCTATAATTACGAAAATAACGGCCTTAATAACGACAATAACTTCAACAATATCCGCATTAATAACGGCAATATTACTTGCAATAACGGCCTTAATAACGGCAAAAATAAAGACAATAAAAACGGTAATATTAATGATAATAAGGGCAAAAATCTCTGCAATAATAACGGCAATAATAAGAGAAATAACAACGGCAATAATAAAGACAATAACGTCAATAATAACTATAATAATGTTAATAATAAAGGCAATAATAACGCTAATATTAACCGGAATAAAAACGGCAATAATAAAGACAATAACGTTAATAATAACTGCAATAATAACGGAAATAACGACCATAAAAACGGCAATAATTAAGACAATAAAGGCAATAATAACTGCAATAATAACGGCAATATAAACGACATTAATGTCAATAATAACTGAAATAACTACGGCAATAACGGCCTTAACAACGGCAATAATAAAGGAATAATAACGGAAATAATAAAAGCAATAATAACGGTAATAACGATCATAATAACGGCAATAATTAAGACAATAAATGCAATAATTACTGCAATAATAACGGCAATATAAATGACATTAATGGCAATAATAAATTCAATAATTACGTCAATTATAATTGCAATAACAACGGCAATGATAACTGCAATAATAACTGCAATAACGGCCTTGAATACGGCACTAATAAAGGCAATAACGGCAATAATATTTGCAAAAACAACGGCAATAAGAACAGAAATAATAAAGGCAATATCGACGGCAATATTAAAGATAATAACGTCAATAATAACTTCAATTATAACGGCATAATAACTGCAATAACGGCCTTAATATCGGCAAAAATAAAGATAATAAAAACGGTAATAATATCGGCAATAAGGGCAATAATCTCTGCAATAATAACTGCAATAATAATAGCAATAACAACGGCAATAACATAGACAATAACGTCAATAATAACTGTTATAATAACGGCAATAACGGCTATAATAATGGCAATAACAACGGCAATGAGAGCGCCAATAATAATTGCAATAATAACGGCCACAATAACGTTAATATTGTAGCAATAACGAGAATAAAAAAGGCAATATCAACGGTTATAATAACGGCAATACTAAAGAGAATAGCGGCAATAAAATTGGCAATAACAACGGCAATACTAAAGACAATAACATCAATAATAACTGTTATAATAACGGCAATAACGGCTTTAATAATGGCAATAATAACGGTTATAGTAATGGCAATAATAACGGACTTAATAACGACAATGACGTCAATAATTACTGCAATATTAACGGCAATAACGGCCTTAATAACGGCAATAATATCGATAATAATAACGACAATAAGGGCAATAATAACAGCAATAAAAACGGCAATAATTATGGCAAAAAGTCGACAATATTAAAGACAAAAACGGCAATAATAACTGTGATATAAAAGGCAATAAAGGCAATAATAATGGCAATAACAAAGGCAATAATAACGGCAATAATAAAGGTAATAATAATGGCAACATCGATTGCAATATTAAAGCCAATAACGTCAATAATAACTAGAATAATAACGGCAATAATAACTGCAATAACGGTCTTAATAACGGCAATAATAAAGGAAATAATAAAGGTAATAATAACGATAATAAGGGCAATAATAACTGCAATAAAAACGACAATAATAATGGCAATAACGACTGCAATAATAAAGAATATAAAATCAATAATAACTGCAATAACGAAATGAATAACAGCAAAAATAAAGGCAATAATAACGGCAATAATAAATAAAATAACAGCAATAATAACTGCTACAATTACGGCAATAACGGCCTTAATAATGGCAATAATTAAGACAATAAAGGCAATAATAACTGCAACAATAACGGCAATATAAACGACATTAATATCAATAATAAATGCAATAATTATGGCAAAAATAATTGCAATAACAACAGCCATGATAACTGCAATAATAACGGCAATAACGGCCTTGATTACGGCAATAATAAAGGCAATAACGGCAATAATATTTGCAAAATCAACGGCAATAAGAACGGTAATAATAAAGGCAATATCGACGGCAATATTAAAGACAATAACGTCAATAATAGCTACAATAATAACGGCAATAATAACTTCAATAACGGCCTTAATAACGGCAAAAATAAAAACAAAAAAAACGGTAATAATATCGATAATAAGGGCAATAATCTGTGCAATAATAACAGCAACAATAGTAGTAATAACAACGGCAATAATAAAGACAATAACGTCAATAATAACTGCAATAATAACGGCAATAACGAACATAATAACCGCAACAATTAAGACAATAAAGGCAATAATAACTGCAATAATTACGGCAATAACGGCCTTATCAACGGCAATAATAAAAGAATAATAACGGAAATAATAAAAGCAATAATAACGGTTATAATAACGTTAATAAGTGCAATAATATCTGCAATAATAACGGCAATTACGTACGTAATAATGTCAATTATAAAGTTAATAATAAGGTTAATTATAATGGCTATTATAACGGTAATAACGCCATGAATAACAGCAAAAATAAAGGCAATAATAACGGCAATAATAAAGACAAAAACGACAATATTAACTGCTATAATTACAGCAATAACGTCAACAATATCCGCAATAATAACGGCAATAATAAATGCAATAACGGCATTAATAACGGCAAAAATAAAGACAATAAAAACGGTAATTATTACTATAATATAAGCAATAATCTCTGCAATAATAACCGCAATAATAATTGCAATAACAACGGTAATAATAAAGGCAATAACGCCAATAATTATGGCAATAATAACGGTAATAATAAAGGCAATAACGGCAATAATAATGGCAACAACAACGGCAATGAGGGCGCCAATAATAATTGCAATAATAACGGCAACAATAACGTTAATAATGTAGCAATAACGAGAATAAAAAAGGCAATATCAACGGTTATAATAACGGCAATACTAAAGAGAATAACGGCAATAAAAATGGCAAAAACAACGGCAATAATAAAGACAATAACGTCAATAATAACTGTTATAATAACGGCAATAACGGCTTTAATAATGGCAATAATAAAGGCAATAATAACGCTAATAATAATCGGAATAAAAACGGCAATAATAAAGACAATAACGTCAATAATAACTGCAATAATAACGGCAATAACGATCATAATAACGGCAATAATTAAGACAATAAAGGCTATAATAATGGCAATAACAACGGCAATGAGAGCGCCAATAATATTTGCAATAATAACGGCAACAATAACGTTAATAATGTAGCAATAACGAGAATAAAAAAGGCAATATCAACGGATGTAATAACGGCAATAATAAAGACGATAACGACAATAATAACTGTTGTAATAACGGCAATAACGGCTTTAATATTGGCAATAATAAAGGCAATAAAAAGGCCAGTAATAACCGCAATATCGGCCTACATAACGGCAAAAATAACTGCAATAAAAACGGCAATAATAACGGCATATAACATCGATAATAATATTGACAAACGCGGCAATAATAGCTGTGATAATAATGGCAAAAACGGCAATAATAACTGCTATAATAACAACAATAACGGACTTAATAATGGTAATAATTAAGGCAATAATAACCGTAATAGTAATGGCAATAATAACGGCCTTAATAATGAAAATAACGTCAATAATATCCGCAATAATAACTGCAATAATAACGGCAATAACGAACATAATAACCGCAACAATTAAGACAATAAAGGCAATAATAACTGCAATAATTACGGCAATAACGGCCTTATCAACGGCAATAATAAAAGAATAATAACGGAAATAATAAAAGCAATAATAACGGTTATGATAACGTTAATAAGTGCAATAATATCTGCAATAATAACGGCAATTACGTACGTAATAATGTCAATTATAAAGTTAATAATAAGGTTAATTATAATGGCTATAATAACTGCAATAACGGCCTGAATAACAGCAAAAATAAAGGCAATAATAACGGCAATAATAAAGACAAAAACGACAATAATAACTGCTATAATTACGGCAATGACGGCCTTATTAATGGCAATAATAAAGGCAATAAAATGGTAATAATAATGGCAATAATAACGGCAATAACGATCATAATAACCGCAACAATTAAGACAATAAAGGCAATAATAACGGCAATAATAAAGACAAAAACGACAATATTAACTGCTATAATTACAGCAATAACGTCAACAATATCCGCAATAATAACGGCAATAATAAATGCAATAACGGCTTTAATAACGGCAAAAATAAAGACAATAAAAACGGTAATTATTACTATAATATAAGCAATAATCTCTGCAATAATAACCGCAATAACAATAGCAATAACAACGGCAATAATAACGGCAATAACAACGGCAATAATAAAGACAATAACGGCAATAATAACAGCAATAATAATGGCAATAATAACGGCAATAACTGCCTTAATAATGACAATAACAACGGTAATTATAAAGACAATACAAAAGACAAAAGCGTCATTAATAATAGGAATAACGGCAATAGTAACCGCTATAATATAGAGAATAACAGCAATAATAACTGCTATAATTACGGCAATAACGGCCTTAAAAATGGCAATAATAAACGCAATAATAACGGTGATAATAATGGCAATAATAACGGAATTAATAACGACAATAATAGCGATAATAATAGCGAAATTAAGGGCAATCATAACTGCAATAAAAACGCATATAATAAAGGCAAAAACATCGATAATAATAAAGACAAAAACGGCAATAATAAATTATGATAATAAAGGCAATAACGGCAACAATAAAGGCAATAATAACGGCAATATTTAATATATAACGGCAATAATAACGGGAATAATTTCTGCTATAACAGCCATAATAATGGCAATAATATAGGCAATAATAACGGTAATATTAATGGCAATAACAACGGCAATAATAAAGACAGTAACGATAATTATAACTGCAATAACAGACTTAATTGCGGCAATACTAATGGCAATAATAACGGTTATATTAAAGACGATAACGGCAGTAATAACGGCAATAATAGCGGCTATAACGGTAATAATATAGGCCATAACGGCAATATCAATGGCAATAACAACGGCAATAATAACGGCAATAATAAAGGTAATAATATGGCAATATCGACGGCAATATTAAAGACAATAACGTCAATAATAACTTTAATAATAACGGCAATAATAACTGCAATAACGGCCTTAATAACGGCAAAAATAAAGACAATTAAAACGGTAATAATATCGATAATAAGGGCAATAATCTCTGCAATAATAACAGCAATATTAATAGCAATAACAACGGCAATAATAAAGACAATAACGTCAATAATATCTGCAATAATAACGGCAATAACGATCATAAGAATGGCAATAATTAAGACAATAAAGGTAATAATAACTGCAATAATAACGGCAATATAAACGACATTAATGTCAATTATAAATGCAATAATTACGGCAATAATATTTGCAAAAACAACGGCAATAAGAACGGTAATAATAAAGGCAATATCGACGTCAATATTAAAGACAATAACGTCAATAATAACTTCAATAATAACGGCAATAATAACTGCAATAACGGCCTTACTATCGGCAAAAATAAAGACAATAAAAACGGTAATAATATCGAAAATAAGGGCAGTAATCTCTGCAATAATAACAGCAATAATAATAGCAATAACAACGGCAATAACAAAGACAATAACGTCAATAATAACTGTTATAATAACGGCAATAACGGCTTTAATAATGGCAATAATAAAGGCAATAATAACGCTACTAATAAACGGAATAAAAACTGGAATAATAAAGACAATAACGTCTATAATAACTGCAATAATAACGGCAATAACGACCACAATAACAGCAACAATTAAGACAATAAAGGCAATAATAACTGGAATAATAACGGCAATATAAACGACATTAATGTCAGTAATAACTGCAATAATTACGGCAATAACGGTCTTGAATACGACAATAATAAAGTAATAATAACGGCAATAATAATGGCAATAACAACGGCAATAATAAAGACAATAACGGCAATAATAACTGCCATAATAATGGCAATATTGACGGCAATTATAAAGAAAATACAAAAGACAATAGAGTCAATAATAATGGGAATAACAACTGCAATATTAACCGCAATAATATAG
This sequence comes from Dolichovespula saxonica, assembly GCA_911387935.1. NCBI lineage: Eukaryota > Metazoa > Arthropoda > Insecta > Hymenoptera > Vespidae > Dolichovespula > Dolichovespula saxonica. The sequence goes on along the minus strand of CAJVQX010000003.1, from coordinate 234,485 downwards.
ACAATAACAGCAATAATAACTGCTATAATTACGGCAATAACGGCTTTAATAATGGCAATAATAAAGGCAATAATAACGGTAATAATAATGGCAATAATAACGGACTTAATAACGACAATAACGTCAATAATTACTGCAATATTAACGGCAATAACGGCCTTAATAACGGCAATAATAACGATAATAATAACGACAATATGCGCAATAATATCTGCAATAAAAACGGCAATAATAATGGCAATAACGTCGACAATAATAAAAGAAACAAACGGCAATAATAACTGTGATATTAAAGGCAATAAAGGCAATAATAATGGCAATATCAACGACAATAATAACGGCAATAATAAAGGTAATAATAATGGCAACATCGACTGCAATATTAAAGACAATAACGTCAATAATAACGCGCAATAAAAACGGCAATAATAATGGCAATAACGACTGCAATAATAAAGAATATAAAATCAATAATAACTGCAATAACTCTCTTAATAACGGCAATAATTAAGGATATAATAAAGGTAATAATAACGATAATTAGGGCAATAGTAACTGCAATAAAAACGACAATAATAATGGCAATAACGACTGCAATAATAAAGAATATAAAATCAATAATAACTGCAATAACGACATGAATAACAGCAAAAATAGAGGCAATAATAACGGCAATAATATCTGCTATAATTACGAATATAACGGCCTTAATAATGGCAATACTAAAGGCAATAATAACGGTAATGATAATGGCAATAATAACGGCCTTAATAACGACAATAATGACAAAAATATCCGCAGTAATAACTGCAATATTAACTGCAATAAGGGCCTTAATAACGGCAAAAATAAAGACAATAAAAACGGTAATAATATCGACAATAAGGGCAGTAATCTCTGCAATAATAACAGCAATAATAATAGCAATAACAACGGCAATAACAAAGACAATAACGTCAATTATAACTGCAATAATAACGGCAATAACGGCATTAATAACGGCAATAATAAAGGCAATAATAACGGTAATAATAATGGCTATAATAACGGACTTAATAACGACAATAACGTCAATAATATCCGCAATAATAACGGCAATAACGAAAATAATAACGACAATAATTAAGACAATAAGGGCAATAATATCTGTAATAATAACGGCAATATAAACGACATTAATGTCAGTAATAAAAGCAATAATTACGGCAATAATAATTGCAATAACAACGGCAATGATAACTGCAATAATTACGGCGATAACGGCCTTAGCAACGGCAATAACGGCGTTAATAACGGCAATAATAAAGGCAATTATAACGGTAAAAATAAGGGCAATAAAGGCAATAATTATGGCAATATTAACGGTAATAATAAAGTCGATAACGGCAATAATAATGGCAATAACAACGGCAATAAAAAAGAATATAAAATCAATAATAACTGCAATAACGACATGAATAACAGAAAAAACAAAAGCAATAATAACGGTAATAATAAAGAAAAAAACGACAATAATAACTGTGATAATAATGGCAATAACGTCAATAATATCCGCAATATTAACGGCAAAAATAACTGCAATCACGGCCTTGATAACGGCAAAAATAACTGCAATCACGGCCTTGATAACGGCAAAAATAAAGAAAATAAAAACGGTAATAATAACGATAAGGTAAGTAATCTCTGCAATAATAACGTCAATAATAACTTCAATAATAACGGCAATGATAACTGCAATAACGGTCTTATTAACGGCAATAATAAAGGAAATAATGAAGGTAATATTAACGATAATAAGGGCAATAATATAGAATATAAAATCAATAATAATTGCAGTAACGACATGAATAACAGCAAAAATAAATGCAATAACAACGGCAATAATAATGGCAATAACAACGGCAATAATAAAGACAATACTAAAGACAATAGCGTCAATAATAATGGGAATATCAACGCCAATAGTAACCGCAATAATAAAGACAATAACGGCAATAATAACTGATATAATTACGACAATAACGGCCTCAATAACGGCAATAATAACAATAATAATAACGACAATAAGGGCAATAATAACTGATATAACAACGGCAATAATAATGGCAATAACGTCGACAATATTAAAGACAATAACGTCAATAATAACTGTTATAATTACGGCAATAACGGCTTTAATATGGCAATAATAAAGGCAATAAAATGGCCAGTAATAATTGCAATATCGGCCTACATAACGGCAATAATAACTGTAATATTAACGGTTATAACGGCATTAATAACGGCAATAATACAGGCAATTTTAGCGGTAATAATAAAGGCAATAACGGCAATAATTATTGCTATAATAACGGTAATAATAAAGACAATAACGGTAATAATAACTGCTGTATTTACGGCAATAACAGCCTTAATAATGACAAAAATAAAGGCATTATTAACGGCAATAATAAAGGAAATAATGAAGGTAATATTAACGATAATAAGGGCATTAATCTCTGCAATAATAACGGCAATAATAAAACAAATAACTACGGAAACAATAAAGACAATAACGTCAATAATAACTGTTATAATAACGGCAATAACGGCTTTAATAATGGCAATAATAAAGGCAATAATAACGCTAATATTAACCGGAAAAAAATGGCAATAATAAAGACAATAACGTCAATAATAACTGCAATAATAACGGCAATAACGATCATAATAACGGCAATAATTAAGACAATAAAGGCAATAATAACTGCAATAATAACGGCAATATAAACGACATTAATGTCAATAATAACTGCTATAATTACGGCAATAACGGCTTTAGCAACGGCAATAATAAAGGAATAATAACGGCAATAATAAAACCAATAATAACGGTAATAATAACGTTAATATGTGCAATAATATCTGCAATAATAACGGCAATGACGTACGTAATAATGCCAATTATAAAGGTAATATAAACGTTAATAATAATGGCTATAATAACTGCAAAAACGGCCTGAATAACAGCAAAAATTAAGGCAATAATAACGGTAATAATAAAGACAAAAACGACAATAATAACTGCTATAATTACGGCAATAACGGCATTAATAACGGCAATAATAAAGGCAATAATAACGGTAATAATAATGGCTATAATAACGGACTTAATAACGACAATAACGTCAATAATATCCGCAATAATAACGGCAATAACGAAAATAATAACGACAATAATTAAGACAATAAGGGCAATAATATCTGTAATAATAACGGCAATATAAACAAACATTAATGTCAGTAATAAATGCAATAATTACGGCAATAATAATTGCAATAACAACGGCAATGATAACTGCAATAATTACGGCGATAACGGCCTTAGCAACGGCAATAACGGCGTTAATAACGGCAATAATAAAGGCAATTATAACGGTAAAAATAAGGGCAATAAAGGCAATAATTATGGCAATATTAACGGTAATAATAAAGTCGATAACGGCAATAATAATGGCAATAACAACGGCAATAATAAAGACAATAAAATCAATAATAACTGCAAAAATAATGGCAATATTGACGGCAATAACTGCCTTAATAATGGTAATAACAACGGCAATTATAAAGACAATACGAAAGACAATAGCGTCAATAATAATGGGAATAACAACGGCAATATTATCCGCAATAATATAGACAATAACGGCAATAATAACTGCTATAAATACGGCAATAACATCCTTAATAATGGCAATAATAAAGGCAATAATAACGGTAATAATAATGGCAATAATAACGGACTTAATAACGACAATAACGTCAATAATTACTGCAATATTAACGGCAATAATAAAGAAAATAATAATGGCAATATCCACGGCACTATTAATGCCAATAACGTCAATAATAACTTCAATAATAACGGCAATAATAACTGCAATAACGGCCTTAATAACGGCAAAAACAAGCCAATAAAAACGGTAATAATAACGATAATAAGGGCAGCAATCTCTGCAATAATAACAGCAATTATAATGGCAATAACAACGGCAATAATAAAGACAATATCGCCAATAATAACTGCAATATTAACGGCAATAACGGCTTAAATAACGGCAATAATAAAGGCAATTTTAACGGTAATAATAAAGGCAATATCGGCAATATTTATGGCAATAATAACGCTAATAATAATCGGAATAAAAACTGCAATAATAAAGACAATAACGTCAATAATAACTGCAATAATTACGGCAATAATAATTGCAATAACAACGGCAATGATAACTGCAATAATAACGGCAATAACGACCTTGAATACGGCAATAATAAAGGCAATAACGGCAATAATATTGGCAAAAACAACGGCAATAAGAACGATAATAATAATGGCAATATCGACGGTAAATATTAAAGACAATAACGTCAATAATAACTTCAATAATAACGGCATTAATAACTGTAATAATGGTCTTAATTACGAGAATAATAAAGGAAATAATAAATGTAATAATAACGATAACAAGGGCAATAATAACTGCAATAAAAACGACAATAATAATGGCAATAACGACGGCAATAAAAAAGAATATAAAATCAATAATAACTGCAATAACGACATGAATAACAGAAAAAATAAAAGCAATAATAACGGTAATAATAAAGAAAAAAACGACAATAATAACTGTGATAATAATGGCAATAACGTCAATAATATCCGCAATAATAACGGCAATAATAACTGCAATCACGGCCTTGATAACGGCAAAAATAACTGCAATCACGGCCTTGATAACGGCAAAAATAAAGAAAATAAAAACGGTAATAATAACGATAAGGTAAGTAATCTCTGCAATAATAACGTCAATAATAACTTCAATAATAACGGCAATGATAACTGCAATAACGGTCTTATTAACGGCAATAATAAAGGAAATAATGAAGGTAATATTAACGATAATTAGGGCAATAATAACTGCAATAAAAAGGACAATAATAATGGCAATAACGACGGCAATAATAAAGAATATAAAATCAATAATAACTGCAATAACGACATGAATAACAGCAAAAATAGAGGCAATAATAACGGCAATAATAAAGACAAAAACGGCAATAATAACTGCAATAATAGTGGCAATACCGAAGAAAATAACGGCAATAACAATAGCAATAACAACGGCAATAATAACGGCAATAACAACGGCAATAATAAAGACAATAACGGCAATAATCACTGCAATAATAACGGCAATAATAATGGCAATAACAACGGCAATAATAAAGACAATAACGTCAATAATAACTGTTATAATTACGGCAATAACGGCTTTAATAATGGCAATAATAAAGGCAATAAAATGGCCAGTAATAACTGCAATATCGGCCTACATAACGGCAATAATTACTGCAATATTAACGGCAATAACGGCATTAATAACGGCAATAATAAAGGCAATTATAGCAGTAATAATAAAGGCAATAACGGCAATAATTATGGCAATAATAACGGTAATAATAAAGGCGATAACGGCTATAATAATGGCAATAACAAGGGCAATGAGAGCGCCAATAATAATTGCAATAATAACGGCAACATTAACGTTAATAATGTAGCAATAACGAGAATAAAAAAGGCAATATCAACGGTTATAATAACGGCAATACTAACGAGAATAACGGCAATAATAATGGCAATAACAGCGGCAATAATAAAGACAATACTAAAGTCAATAGCGTCAATAATAATGGGAATATCAACGGCAATAGTAACCGCAATAATAAAGACAATAACGGCAATAAATACTGCTATAATTACGGCAATAACGGCCTTAATAACGGCAATAATAACAATAATAGTAACGACAATAAGGGCAATAATAACTGCAATAAAAACTACAATATTAACGGCAATAACGTAGACAATAATAAAGACAAAAACGGCAATAATAACTGTGATATTAAAGGCAATAAAGGCAATAATAATGGCAATAACAACGGCAACAATAACGGCAATAATAACGGCAATAATAATGGCAAATAACATCGATAATAATATTGACAAACAAGGCAATAATAACTGCAATAACAGCGGCAATATAATCGACATTAATGTCAATAATAAATGCAATAATTACGACAATAATAATTGCAATAACAACGGCAATAACGGCCTTGAATACGGCAATAATAAAGGAATAATAATGGCAATAATAAAAGCAATAATAACGGTAATAATAACGTTAATAATGTAGCAATAACGAGAATAAAAAAGGCAATATCAACTGTTATAAAAACGGCAATACTAAAGAGAATAACTGCAATAATAACGACAATTACGACCATAATAACGGCAATAATAAAGACAATAACGGCAATAATAACTGCTATAATTACGGCAATAACGGCCTTAATAATGGCAATAATTAATGCAATAATAACGGTAATAATAATGGCAATAATAACGGAATAATAACGACAATAAGGGCAATAATAACTGATATAACAACGGCAATAATAATGGCAATAACGTCGACAATATTAAAGACAATAACGTCAATAATAACTGTTATAATTACGGCAATAACGGCTTTAATAATGGCAATAATAAAGGCAATAATATGGCCAGTAATAACTGCAATATCGGCCTACATAACGGCAATAATTACTGCAATTTAACGGCAATAACGGCATTAATAACGGGAATAATAAAGGCATTTATAACGGTAATAATAAAGGCAATAACGGCAATAATTATGGCAATAATAACGGTAATAATAAAGGCAATAACGGCAATAATATCTGCAATAATTGTTGCAATAATAACGGCAATATCTTCAATAATAATGGCAATTATAAAGACAATAATAATAGCAATAATATGGCCAGTAATAACGGCAATATCGGGCTACATAACGGCAATAATAACTGCAATATTAACGGCAATAACGGCATTAATAACGGCAATAATAAAGGCAATTATAACGGTAATAATAAAGGCAATAACGGCAATAATTATGGCAATAATAACGGTAATAATAAAGGCAATAACGGCTATAATAATGGCAATAACAACGGCAATGAGATCGCCAATAATAATTGCAATAATAACGGCAACAATAACGTTAATAATGTAGCAATAACGAGAATGAAAATGCAATATCAACGGTTCTAATAACGGCAATAATAAAGATAATAACGTCAACAATAACTGTTATAATAACGGCAATAATGGCTTTAATATTGGCAATAATAAAGGCAATAAAAAGGCCAGTAATAACCGTAATATCGGCCTACATAACGGCAATAATTACTGCAATATTAACGGCAATAACGGCATTAATATCGGGAATAATAAAGGCAATTATAACGGTAATAATTAAGGCAATAACGGCAATAATTATGGCACTAATAACGGTAAAAATAAAGGCAATAACGGCAATAATAACTGCAATAATTGTGGCAATAATAACGGCAATATCTTCAATAATAATGGCAATTATAAAGACAATAATAATAGCAATAATATGGCCAGTAATAACGGCAATATCGGGCTACATAACAGCAATAATAAGGGCAATAATTACGGTAATAATAAAGACAATAACGTCAATAATAACTGCTATAATTACGGCAATAACGGCCTTAATAACGGCAATAATAACGATAATAATAACGACAATATGGGCAATAATAACTGCAATAAAAACGGCAATAATAATGGCAATAACGTCGACAATAATAAAAGAAAAAAACGGCAATAATAACTGTGATATTAAAGGCAATAAAGGCAATAATAATGGCAATATCAACGACAATAATAACGGCAATAATAAAGGTAATAATAATGGCATCATCGACTGCAATATTAAAGACAATAACGTCAATAATAACGGCAATAAAAACGGCAATAATAACTGCAATAACTGTCTAAATAACGGCAATAATAAAGGAAATAATAAAGGTAATAATAACGATAATAAGGGCAATAGTAACTGCAATAAAAACGACATTAATAATGGCAATAACGACGGCATTAATAAAGAATATAAAATCAATAATAACTGCAATAACGACATGAATAACAGCAAAAATAGAGGCAATAATAACGGCAATAATAAAGACAAAAACGGCAATAATAACTGCAATAATAGTGGCAATACCGAAGAAAATAACGGCAATAACAATAGCAATAACAACGGCAATAATAACGGCAATAACAACGGCAATAATAAAGACAATAACGGCAATAATAACAGCAATAATAATGGCAATAATAACGGCAATAACTGCCTTAATAATGACAATAACAACGGCAATTATAAAGACAATACAAAAGACAAAAGCGTCATTAATAATAGGAATAACGGCAATAGTAACCGCTATAATATAGAGAATAACAGGAATAATAACTGCTATAATTACGGCAATAACGGCCTTAAAAATGGCAATAATAAACGCAATAATAACGGTGATAATAATGGCAATAATAACGGAATTAATAACGACAATAATAGCGATAATAATAGCGAAAATAAGGGCAATCATAACTGCAATAAAAACGCATATAATAAAGGCAAAAACATCGATAATAATAAAGACAAAAACGGCAATAATAAATTATGATAATAAAGGCAATAACGGCAACAATAAAGGCAATAATAACGGCAATATTTAATATATAACGGCAATAATAACGGGAATAATTTCTGCTATAACAGCCATAATAATGGCAATAATATAGGCAATAATAACGGTAATATTAATGGCAATAACAACGGCAATAATAAAGACAGTAACGATAATTATAACTGCAATAACAGACTTAATTGCGGCAATACTAATGGCAATAATAACGGTTATATTAAAGACGATAACGGCAGTAATAACGGCAATAATAGCGGCTATAACGGTAATAATATAGGCCATAACGGCAATATCAATGGCAATAACAACGGCAATAAGAATGGCAATAATAAAGACAATAACGGAATAATAACTGCAATAATAATGGCAATCATAAGGACAGTAATAACTGCAATATCGGCCTTAATAACGGCAATAATAAAGGCAATAATAACGGTAATAATAAAGGCAATAAAAACGGCAATATTAACGATAATAAGGGCAATAAAAACTGCAATAATGACGGCAAAAATAACGGCAATAATAATGGCAATAATAACGACAATAATAATGGCAATATCAACGGCAATAATAAAGACAATAACGGTAATAATAACTGCTGTATTTGCGGCAATAACAGCCTTAATAATGACAAAAATAAAGGCATTAATAACGGTAATAATAATGGCAATAATAACGGTAATAATAACGATAATAAGGGAAATAATAACTGCAATAATAACGGCAAAAATGAGGGCAATTATAACGGTAATAATAACGATAAGAAGGGATATAATAACTGCAATAATGAAGGTAATAATAAAGGCAATAATAACGGCAATACTATAGACACTAACGGCAATAATAATGCCAATATCAGCGGCAGTAATAACGGCAATATTTCAGACAAAATCGGCAATAATATCGGCTTAACCGGCCATAATAATGGCAATAATATAGGCGGTAATAATAATGGTAATAATAATGGCAATAATAATGGCAATAAAAATAGTAATAACAAAGGCAATAATAAAGACAATAACGTCAATAATAACTGCGATAATAAAGGCAATAACGGCAACAATATCTGCAATAATGACGGCAATAACGGCCTTAATAATGGCAATAATAAAGGCAATAATAATCACAATAACAACGGCAATAATAAAGACAATAACGTCAATAATAACTGTTATAATAACGGCAATAACGGCTTTAATAATGGCAATAATAAAGCCAATAAAAAGGCCAGTAATAACTGCAATATAGGCCTACATAATGGCAATAATAACTGCAATATAACGGCAATAAAGGCATTAATAACGGCAATAATAAAGGCAATTTCAACGGTAATAATAAAGGCAATAACGGCAATAATTATGGCAATAATAACGATAATAATAAAGGCGATAACGGCAATGATAATGGCGATAATACAGCAATAATAAAGACAATAACGGCAATAATAACTGCAATAATAATGGCAATAATAACGGCAATAACTGCCTTAATAATGGCCATAACAACGGCAATTATAAAAACAATACAAAAGACAATAGCGTCAATAATAATGGGAATAACAACGTCAATAGTAACCGCAATAATAAAGACAATAACGGCAATTATAACTGCTATAATTACGGCAATAACGGCCTTAATAATGACAATAATAAAGGCAATAATAACGGTAATAATAATGGCAATAATAACGGACTTAATAACGACAATATTTACTGCAATATTAACGAAAATAACAGCCTTAAAAACGGCAATAATAACGAAAATAATAACGACAATAAGGGCAATAATAACTGCAATAAAAACGGCAATAATAATGGCAATAACATCGACAATATTAAAGAAAAACGGCAATAATAACTGTGATATTAAAGGCAATAAAGGCAATAATAACGGCAATAATAAAGGTAATAATAATGGCAACATCGACTGCAATATTAAAGACAATAACGTCAATAATAACGGCAATAAAAACGGTAATAATAACTGCAATAACGGTCTTAATAACAGCAATAATAAAGGAAATAATAAAGGTAATAATAACGATAATAAGGGCATTAATCTCTGCAATAATAACGGCAATAATAAAAGCAATAACAACGGCAACAATAAAGACAATAACGTCAATAATAACTGTTATAATAACGGCAATAACGGCTTTAATAATGGCAATAATAAAGGCAATAATAACGCTAATATTAACCGGAAAAAAATGGCAATAATAAAGACAATAACGTCAATAATAACTGCAATAATAACGGCAATAACGATCATAATAACGGCAATAATTAAGACAATAAAGGCAATAATAACTGCAATAATAACGGCAATATAAACGACATTAATGTCAATAATAATTGCAATAATTACGGCAATAACGGCTTTAGCAACGGCAATAATAAAGGAATAATAACGGCAATAATAAAACCAATAATAACGGTAATAATAACGTTAATAAGTGCAATAATATCTGCAATAATAACGGCAATGACGTACGTAATAATGCCAATTATAAAGGTAATATAAACGTTAATAATAATGGCTATAATAACTGCAATAATGGCCTGAATAACAGCAAAAGTAAAGGCAATAATAACGGTAATAATAAAGACAAAAACGACAATAATAACTGCTATAATTACGGCAATAACGGCATTAATAACGGCAATAATAAAGGCAATAATAACGGTAATAATAATGGCTATAATAACGGACTTAATAACGACAATAACGTCAATAATATCCGCAATAATAACGGCAATAACGAAAATAATAACGACAATAATTAAGACAATAAGGGCAATAATATCTGTAATAATAACGGCAATATAAACAAACATTAATGTCAGTAATAAATGCAATAATTACGGCAATAATAATTGCAATAACAACGGCAATGATAACTGCAATAATTACGGCGATAACGGCCTTAGCAACGGCAATAACGGCGTTAATAACGGCAATAATAAAGGCAATTATAACGGTAAAAATAAGGGCAATAAAGGCAATAATTATGGCAATATTAACGGTAATAATAAAGTCGATAACGGCAATAATAATGGCAATAACAACGGCAATAATAAAGACAATAAAATCAATAATAACTGCAAAAATAATGGCAATATTGACGGCAATAACTGTCTTAATAATGGTAATAACAACGGCAATTATAAAGACAATACGAAAGACAATAGCGTCAATAATAATGGGAATAACAACGGCAATATTATCCGCAATAATATAGACAATAACGGCAATAATAACAGCTATAAATACGGCAATAACGGCTTTAATAATGGCAATAATAAAGGCAATAATAACGGTAATAATAATGGCAATAATAACGGACTTAATAACGACAATAACGTCAATAATTACTGCAATATTAACGGCAATAATAAAGAAAATAATAATGGCAATATCCACGGCACTATTAATGCCAATAACGTCAATAATAACTTCAATAATATCGGCAATAATAACTGCAATAACGGCCTTAATAACGGCAAAAATAAAGACAATATAAACGGTAATAATATCGATAATAAAGGCAATAATCTCTGCAATAATAACAGCAATTATAATAGCAATAACAACGGCAATAATAAAGACAATAACGTCAATAATAACTGCAATATTAACGGCAATAACGGCTTTAATAACGGCAATAATAAAGGCAATTTTAACGGTAATAATAAAGGCAATATCGGCAATATTTATGGCAATAATAACGCTAATAATAATCGGAATAAAAACTGCAATAATAAAGACAATAACGTCAATAATAACTGCAATAATTACGGCAATAATAATTGCAATAACAACGGCAATGATAACTGCAATAATAACGGCAATAACGACCTTGAATACGGCAATAATAAAGGCAATAACGGCAATAATATTTGCGAAAACAACGGCAATAATATTTGCGAAAACAACGGCAATAAGAACGATAATAATAATGGCAATATCGACGGTAAATATTAAAGACAATAACGTCAATAATAACTTCAATAATAACGGCATTAATAACTGTAATAATGGTCTTAATTACGAGAATAATAAAGGAAATAATAAATGTAATAATAACGATAACAAGGGCAATAACAACTGCAATAAAAACGACAATAATAATGGCAATAACGACGGCAATAATAAAGAATATAAAATCAATAATAACTGCAATAACGACATGAATAACAGCAAAAATAAAAGCAATAATAACGGTAATAATAAAGAAAAAAACGACAATAATAACTGTGATAATAATGGCAATAACGTCAATAATATCCGCAATAATAACGGCAAAAATAACTGCAATCACGGCCTTGATAACGGCAAAAATAACTGCAATCACGGCCTTGATAACGGCAAAAATAAAGAAAATAAAAACGGTAATAATAACGATAAGGTAAGTAATCTCTGCAATAATAACGTCAATAATAACTTCAATAATAACGGCAATGATAACTGCAATAACGGTCTTATTAACGGCAATAATAAAGGAAATAATGAAGGTAATATTAACGATAATAAGGGCAATAATATAGAATATAAAATCAATAATAATTGCAGTAACGACATGAATAACAGCAAAAATAAATGCAATAACAACGGCAATAATAAAGACAATAACATCAAAAATAACTCCGATAATAACGGCAATAATGACGGCCTTAATAAAGACAATAACTTCAATAATAACTGCAACAATAACGGCAATAATATACAAAATATCGGCAATAGCAACTGCAATAATTACGGCATTAACGGCCTTAGAAACGGCAATAATAACTGCAATATTAACGGCAATAGCGGCATTAATAACGGCAATAATAAAGGCAATTATAACGGTAATAATAAAAGTAATAACGGCAATAATTACGGGAATAATAAAATGATAATAGTAGCAATAACGGCAATAATAACTGCAATAATGGTTGCAATAATAACGGCAATATCTTCAATAATAATGGCAATAATAAAAATAAAAATAATAGCAATAATAAGGCCAGTACTAACGGAAATATCGGGCTACATAACAGCAATAATAAGGGCAATAATAACGGTAATAATAAAAGCAATAACGATAATAATAATGGCAATAACAACGGCAATGAGAGCGCCAATAATAATTGCAATAATAACGGCAACAATAACGTTAATAATGTAGCAATTACGAGAATAAAAAAGGCAATATCAATGGTTATAATAACGGCCATACTAAAGAGAATAACGGCAATAATAATGGCAATAACAACGGCAATAATAAAGACAATAACGGCAATAATAACTGCAATAAAAACGACAATAATAATGGCAATAACAACGGCAATAATAAAGACAATATCGGCAATAATAACTGCAATAATAATGGCAATATAAACGACATTAATGTCAATAATAAATGCAATAATTACGGCAATAATAAAGGCAATAACAACGGCAATAATATAGAGAATAACGTCTATAAGAAGTGTTATAATTACGGCGATAACGGCTTTAATAATGGCAATAATAAAGGCAATAAAATGGCCAGTAATAACTGCAATATCGGCCTACATAACGGCAATAATTACTGCAATATTAACGGCAATAACGGCATTAATAACGGGAATAATAAAGGCAATTATAACGGTAATAATTAAGGCGATAACGGCAATAATTATGGCAATAATAACGGTAATAATAAAGGCAATAACGGCAATAATAACTGCAATAACTGTTGCAATAATAACGGCAATATCTTCAATAATAATGGTAATTATAAAGACAATAATAATAGCAATAATAAGGCCAATAATAACGGCAATATCGGGCTACATAACAGCAATAATAAGGGCAATAATAACGCTAATAATAAAGACAATAACGTAAATAATAACTGCATTAATAACGTCACTAACAGCCTTAATAACGGCAATAATAACAATAATAATAACGACAATAAGGGCAATAATAACTGCAATAAAAACGGCAATAATAATGGCAAATAACATCGATAATAATATTGACAAACACGGCAATAATAACTGTGATAATAATGGCAATAACGGCAATATTAATGGCAATAACAACGGCAATAACGGTATTAATAACGGCAATAATAAAGGAAATAATAAAGGTAATAATAACGATAATAAGGGCATTAATAAATGCAATAAAAACGACAATAATAATGGCAATAACGACGGCAATAATAAGGAATATAAAATCAATAATAACTGCAATAACGACATGAATAACAGCAAAAATAAAGGCTATAATAACGGCAATAATAACTGCTATAATTACGACAATAACGGCCATAATAATGGCAATAATAAAGGCAATAATATCGGTAATAATAATTGCAATAATAACGGCAATAACGACCATAATAACGGCAATAATAATGGCAATAACAACGGCAATAATAAAGGCAATAATAACGGCATATAACATCGATAATAATATTGACAAACGCGGCAATAATAGCTGTGATAATAATGGCAAAAACGGCAATAATAACTGCTATAATAACAACAATAACGGCGTTAATAATGGTAATAATTAAAGCAATAATAACCGTAATAGTAATGGCAATAATAACGGCCTTAATAATGAAAATAACGTCAATAATATCCGCAATAATAACTGCAATAATAACGGCAATAACGAACATAATAACCGCAACAATTAAGACAATAAAGGCAATAATAACTGCAATAATTACGGCAATATAAACGACATTAATGTCAATAATAACTGCAATAATTACGGCAATAACGGCCTTAGCAACGGCAATAATAAAAGAATAATAACGGAAATAATAAAAGCAATAATAACGGTAATAATAACGTTAATAAGTGCAATAATATCTGCAATAATAACGGCAATTACGTACGTAATAATGCCAATTATAAAGTTAATAATAACGTTAATTATAATGGCTATTATAACGGTAATAACGGCATGAATAACAGCAAAAATAAAGGCAATAATAACGGCAATAATAAAGACAAAAACGACAATAATAACTGCTATAATTACGGCAATGACGGCCTTATTAATGGCAATAATAAAGGTAATAAAACGGTAATAATAATGGCAATAATAACGGACTTAATATCGACAATAACGTCAATAATTACTGCAATATTAACGGTAATAACGGCTTTAATAATGGCAATAATAAAGGCAATAATAACGCTAATAATAATCGGAATAAAAACGGCAATAATAAAGACAATAACGTCAATAATAAATGCAATAATAACGGCAATAACGACCATAATAACGGCAATAATTAAGTCAATAATGGCAATAATAACTGCAATAATAACGGCAATATAAACGACATTAATGTCAATAATAAATGCTATAATTAAGGCAATAATAATGGCAATAACAACGGCAATAATAAAGACATTAACGTCAATAATAACTGTTATAATTACGGCGATAACGGCTTTAATAATGGCAATAATAAAGGCAATAAAATGGCCAGTAATAACTGCAATATCGGCCTACATAACGGCAATAATTACTGCAATATTAACGGCAATAACGGCATTAATAACGGGAATAATAAAGGCATTTATAACGGTAATAATTAAGGCAATAACGGCAATAATTATGGCAATAATAACGGTAATAATAAAGGCAATAACGGCAATAATATCTGCAATAATTGTTGCAATAATAACGGCAATATCTTCAATAATAATGGCAATTATAAAGACAATAATAATAGCAATAATATGGCCAGTAATAACGGCAATATCGGGATACATAACGGCAATAATTACTGCAATATTAACGGCAATAACGGCATTAATAACGGGAATAATAAAGGCAATTATAACGGTAATAATAAAGGCAATGACGGCAATAATTATGGCAATAATAACGGTAATAATAAAGGCAATAACGGCTATAATAATGGCAATAACAACGCAAATGAGATCGCCAATAATAATTGCAATAATAACGGCAACAATAACGTTAATAATGTAGCAATAACGAGAATGAAAATGCAATATCAACGGTTATAATAACGGCAATAATAAAGATAATAACGTCAACAATAACTGTTATAATAACGGCAATAATGGCTTTAATATTGGCAATAATAAAGGCAATAAAAAGGCCAGTAATAACCGTAATATCGGCCTACATAACGGCAATAATTACTGCAATATTAACGGCAATAACGGCATTAATATCGGGAATAATAAAGGCAATTATAACGGTAATAATTAAGGCAATAACGGCAATAATTATGGCACTAATAACGGTAAAAATAAAGGCAATAACGGCAATAATAACTGCAATAATTGTGGCAATAATAACGGCAATATCTTCAATAATAATGGCAATTATAAAGACAATAATAATAGCAATAATATGGCCAGTAACAACGGCAATATCGGGCTACATAACAGCAATAATAAGGGCAATAATAACGGCAATAATAAAGACAATAACGTCAATAATAACTGCTATAATTACGGCAATAACGGCCTTAATAACGGCAATAATAACGATAATAATAACGACAATAAGGGCAATAATAACTGCAATAAAAACGGCAATAATAATGGCAATAACGTCGACAATAATAAAAGAAAAAAACGGCAATAATAACTGTGATATTAAAGGCAATAAAGGCAATAATAATGGCAATATCAACGACAATAATAACGGCAATAATAAAGGTAATAATAATGGCAACATCGACTGCAATATTAAAGACAATAACGTCAATAATAAAGGCAATAAAAACGGCAATAATAACTGCAATATCGGCCTACATAACGGCAATAATAAAGGATATAATAAAGGTAATAATAACGATAATAAGGGCAATAGTAACTGCAATAAAAACGACATTAATAATGGCAATAACGACGGCATTAATAAAGAATATAAAATCAATAATAACTGCAATAACGACATGAATAACAGCAAAAATAGAGGCAATAATAACGGCAATAATAAAGACAAAAACGGCAATAATAACTGCAATAATAGTGGCAATACCGAAGAAAATAACGGCAATAACAATAGCAATAACAACGGCAATAATAACGGCAATAACAACGGCAATAATAAAGACAATAACGGCAATAATAACAGCAATAATAATGGCAATAATAACGGCAATAACTGCCTTAATAATGACAATAATAATGGTAATAATAATGGCAATAATAATGGCAATAAAAATAGTAATAACAAAGGCAATAATAAAGACAATAACGTCAATAATAACTGCGATAATAAAGGCAATAACGGCAACAATATCTGCAATAATGACGGCAATATCGGCCTTAATAATGGCAATAATAAAGGCAATAATAACGCTAATTATTATGGCAATAATATGGGCAATTATAACATCAATAAAGTCAATAATATCTGCAATAATAATGGCAATAGTAAGTGCAATAATAATGGCAATAATAAAGGCAATAATAAATGCAATAATAAAGACAATATCGGCAATAATAACGGCAATAATTATGGCAATAATCATTCCAATAACGGCAGTAACAACGACAAAAATAAAGTTTATAATAATGGTAATAATAACAATAATAATAATAACAGTAATAATAATGGTAATAATAATAAAGGTAATATCGGCTATAAAAATAGCAATAATAATGGAGAGAACAACGGCAATAATAATTACAATAACGTTAATAATAACTGCAATAATTACGGCAATAACCACGGCAATAACGGCATTCATAACAACGGGCAATAAAGGCAATAATAACGGTAATAATAAAGATAATAAGGGCAATAATAACTACAATAATCACGGCAAAAATAATGGCAATAATAACGGTAATAATAATGACAATAACAACGGCAATAATAAAGACAATAACGTCAATAATAACTGTTATAATAACGGCAATAACGGCTTTAATAATGGCAATAATAAAGCCAATAAAAAGGCCAGTAATAACTGCAATATCGGCCTACATAACGGCAATAATAACTGCAATATAACGGCAATAAAGGCATTAATAACGGCAATAATAAAGGCAATTTCAACGGTAATAATAAAGGCAATAACGGCAATAATTATGGCAATAATAACGGTCATAATAAAGGCGATAACGGCAATAATATTGGCAATATCAACAGCAATAATAAAGACAATAACGGCAATAATAACTGCAATAATAATGGCAATAATAACGGCAATAACTGCCTTAATAATGGCAATAACAACGGCAATTATAAAAACAATACAAAAGACAATAGCGTCAATAATAATGGGAATAACAACGGCAATAGTAACCGCAATAATAAAGACAATAACGGCAATAATAACTGCTATAATTACGGCAATAACGGCCTTAATAATGACAATAATAAAGGCAATAATAACGGTAATAATAATGGCAATAATAACGGACTTAATAACGACAATATTTACTGCAATATTAACGGAAATAACAGCCTTAAAAACGGCAATAATAACGAAAATAATAACGACAATAAGGGCAATAATAACTGCAATAAAAACGGCAATAATAATGGCAATAACGTCGACAATAATAAAGAAAAACGGCAATAATAACTGTGATATTAAAGGCAATAAAGGCAATAATAACGGCAATAATAAAGGTAATAATAATGGCAACATCGACTGCAATATTAAAGACAATAACGTCAATAATAACGGCAATAAAAACGGTAATAATAACTGCAATAACGGTCTTAATAACAGCAATAATAAAGGAAATAATAAAGGTAATAATAACGATAATAAGGGCATTAATCTCTGCAATAATAACGGCAATAATAAAACAAATAACTACGGCAACAATAAAGACAATAACGTCAATAATAACTGTTATAATAACGGCAATAACGGCTTTAATAATGGCAATAATAAAGGCAATAATAACGCTAATATTAACCGGAAAAAAATGGCAATAATAAAGACAATAACGTCAATAATAACTGCAATAATAACGGCAATAACGATCATAATAACGGCAATAATTAAGACAATAAAGGCAATAATAACTGCAATAATAACGGCAATATAAACGACATTAATGTCAATAATAATTGCAATAATTACGGCAATAACGGCTTTAGCAACGGCAATAATAAAGGAATAATAACGGCAATAATAAAACCAATAATAACGGTAATAATAACGTTAATAAGTGCAATAATATCTGCAATAATAACGGCAATGACGTACGTAATAATGCCAATTATAAAGGTAATATAAACGTTAATAATAATGGCTATAATAACTGCAAAAACGGCCTGAATAACAGCAAAAATTAAGGCAATAATAACGGTAATAATAAAGACAATAACGACAATAATAACTGCTATAATTACGGCAATAACGGCATTAATAACGGCAATAATAAAGGCAATAATAACGGTAATAATAATGGCTATAATAACGGACTTAATAACGACAATAACGTCAATAATATCCGCAATAATAACGGCAATAACGAAAATAATAACGACAATAATTAAGACAATAAGGGCAATAATATCTGTAATAATAACGGCAATATAAACAAACATTAATGTCAGTAATAAATGCAATAATTACGGCAATAATAATTGCAATAACAACGGCAATGATAACTGCAATAATTACGGCGATAACGGCCTTAGCAACGGCAATAACGGCGTTAATAACGGCAATAATAAAGGCAATTATAACGGTAAAAATAAGGGCAATAAAGGCAATAATTATGGCAATATTAACGGTAATAATAAAGTCGATAACGGCAATAATAATGGCAATAACAACGGCAATAATAAAGACAATAAAATCAATAATAACTGCAAAAATAATGGCAATATTGACGGCAATAACTGCCTTAATAATGGTAATAACAACGGCAATTATAAAGACAATACGAAAGACAATAGCGTCAATAATAATGGGAATAACAACGGCAATATTATCCGCAATAATATAGACAATAACGGCAATAATAACTGCTATAAATACGGCAATAACGGCTTTAATAATGGCAATAATAAAGGCAATAATAACGGTAATAATAATGGCAATAATAACGGACTTAATAACGACAATGACGTCAATAATTACTGCAATATTAACGGCAATAATAAAGGAAATAATAATGGCAATATCCACGGCACTATTAATGCCAATAACGTCAATAATAACTTCAATAATATCGGCAATAATAACTGCAATAACGGCCTTAATAACGGCAAAAATAAAGACAATATAAACGGTAATAATATCGATAATAAAGGCAATAATCTCTGCAATAATAACAGCAATTATAATAGCAATAACAACGGCAATAATAAAGACAATATCGCCAATAATAACTGCAATATTAACGGCAATAACGGCTTAAATAACGGCAATAATAAAGGCAATTTTAACGGTAATAATAAAAGCAATATCGGCAATATTTATGGCAATAATAACGCTAATAATAATCGGAATAAAAACTGCAATAATAAAGACAATAACGTCAATAATAACTGCAATAATTACGGCAATAATAATTGCAATAACAACGGCAATGATAACTGCAATAATAACGGCAATAACGACCTTGTATACGGCAATAATAAAGGCAATAACGGCAATAATATTTGCGAAAACAACGGCAATAAGAACGATAATAATAATGGCAATATCGACGGTAAATATTAAAGACAATAACGTCAATAATAACTTCAATAATAACGGCATTAATAACTGTAATAATGGTCTTAATTACGAGAATAATAAAGGAAATAATAAATGTAATAATAACGATAACAAGGGCAATAACAACTGCAATAAAAACGACAATAATAATGGCAATAACGACGGCAATAAAAAAGAATATAAAATCAATAATAACTGCAATAACGACATGAATAACAGAAAAAATAAAAGCAATAATAACGGTAATAATAAAGAAAAAAACGACAATAATAACTGTGATAATAATGGCAATAACGTCAATAATATCCGCAATAATAACGGCAAAAATAACTGCAATCACGGCCTTGATAACGGCAAAAATAACTGCAATCACGGCCTTGATAACGGCAAAAATAAAGAAAATAAAAACGGTAATAATAACGATAAGGTAAGTAATCTCTACAATAATAACGTCAATAATAACTTCAATAATAACGGCAATGATAACTGCAATAACGGTCTTATTAACGGCAATAATAAAGGAAATAATGAAGGTAATATTAACGATAATTAGGGCAATAGTAACTGCAATAAAAAGGACAATAATAATGGCAATAACGACGGCAATAATAAAGAATATAAAATCAATAATAACTGCAATAACGACATGAAAAACAGCAAAAATAGAGGCAATAATAACGGCAATAATAAAGACAAAAACGGCAATAATAACTGCAATAATAGTGGCAATACCGAAGAAAATAACGGCAATAACAATAGCAATAACAACGGCAATAATAACGGCAATAACAACGGCAATAATAAAGACAATAACGGCAATAATCACTGCAATAATAACGGCAATAATAATGGCAATAACAACGGCAATAATAAAGACAATAACGTCAATAATAACTGTTATAATTACGGCAATAACGGCTTTAATAATGGCAATAATAAAGGCAATAAAATGGCCAGTAATAACTGCAATATCGGCCTACATAACGGCAATAATTACTGCAATATTAACGGCAATAACGGCATTAATAACGGCAATAATAAAGGCAATTATAACGGTAATAATAAAGGCAATAACGGCAATAATTATGGCAATAATAACGGTAATAATAAAGGCGATAACGGCAATAATAATGGCAATAACAAGGGCAATGAGAGCGCCAATAATAATTGCAATAATAACGGCAACATTAACGTTAATAATGTAGCAATAACGAGAATAAAAAAGGCAATATCAACGGTTATAATAACGGCAATACTAACGAGAATAACGGCAATAATAATGGCAATAACAGCGGCAATAATAAAGACAATACTAAAGTCAATAGCGTCAATAATAATGGGAATATCAACGGCAATAGTAACCGCAATAATAAAGACAATAACGGCAATAATTACTGCTATAATTACGGCAATAACGGCCTTAATAACGGCAATAATAACAATAATAGTAACGACAATAAGGGCAATAATAACTGCAATAAAAACTACAATATTAACGGCAATAACGTAGACAATAATAAAGACAAAAACGGAAATAATAACTGTGATATTAAAGGCAATAAAGGCAATAATAATGGCAATAACAACGGCAACAATAACGGCAATAAAAACGGCAATAATAATGGCAATAACGTCGAAAATATTTAAGACAAAGACGGCAATAATAAATGTGATATTAACGGCAATAACGGCATTAATAACGGCAATAATAAAGGCAATTATAACGGTAATAATAAAGGCAATAACGCCAATAATAATGGCAATAATAACGGCAATAATAACGGCAATAACGGTAATAATAGTAGCAATAACAACGGCAATGAGAGCGCCAATAATAATTGCAATAATAACGGCAATAATAACTGCAATGACTGCCTTAATAACGGCGAAAATAAAGACAATAAAAACGGTAATAATAACTATGATAGGGGCAATAATCTCTGCAATAATAACGGCAATAATAATGGCAATAATAAAGGCATTAAAAAGGCTAGTAATAACTGCAATATCGGCCTACATAACGGCAATAATAACTGCAATAATAACGGCCTT
The DNA here is from genome assembly GCA_911387935.1 of Dolichovespula saxonica. Classification (NCBI taxonomy): domain Eukaryota; kingdom Metazoa; phylum Arthropoda; class Insecta; order Hymenoptera; family Vespidae; genus Dolichovespula; species Dolichovespula saxonica. The sequence continues at coordinate 211,126 of CAJVQX010000003.1, read as the reverse complement.
AATAAAGACAATAACGTCAATAATATCTGCAATAATAACGGCAATAACGGGCATAGCAAGGGCAATTATAAATGGATAAAAACGGCAATAATAAAAGCTATAATAACGGTAATAATAAAGGCAATAACGGCAATAATAACTGCAATAATGGTTGCAATAATAACGGCAATATCTTCAATAATAATGGCAATTATAAAGACAATAATAATAGCAATAATAAGGCCAGTAATAACGGCAATATCGGGCTACATAACAGCAATAATAAGGGCAATAATAACGGTAATAAAAAAGGCAATAACGGCAATAATAATGGCAATAACAACGGCAATGAGAGCGCCAATAATAATTGCAATAATAACGGCGACAATAACGTTAATCATGTAGCAATAACGAGAATAAAAAAGGCAATATCAACGGTTATAATAACGGCAATACTAAAGAGAATAACGGCAATAAAAATGGCAATAACAACGGCAATAATAAAGACAATAACGTCAATAATAACTGTTAAAATAACGGCAATAACGGCTTTAATAATGGCAATAATAAAGGCAATAATAACGCTACTAATAAACGCAATAATTACGGCAAGAACGGCCTTAATAATGGCAATAATAAAGACAATAATAACGGTAATAATAATGGCAATAATAACGGAATTAGTACGACAATAACGTCAATAATTACTGCAATATTAACGGCAATAATAATGGCCATATCTTCGATAATAATAAAGACAAAAACGGCAATAATAACTGTGATATTAAAGGCAGTAAAGACAATAATAATAGCACTAACAACGCAATAATAAAGGTAATAATAATGGCAATATCGACGGCAATATTAAAGGCAATAACGGCAATAATAACTTCAATAATAACGGCAATAATAACTTCAATAATAACGGCAATAATAACTGTAATAATGGTCTTAATAACGACAATAATAAAGGAAATAATAAAGGTGATAATAACGATAATAAGGGCAATAACAACTGCAATAAAAACGACAATAATAATGGCAATAATGACGGCAATAATAAAGAATATAAAATTAATAATAACTGAAATAACGACATGAATAACAGCAAAGATAAAGGCAATAATAACGGCAATAATAAATAAAATAACAGCAATAATAACTGCTACAATTACGGCAATAACGGCCTTAATAATGGCAATAATTATGACAATAAAGGCAATAATAACTGCAACAATAACGACAATATAAACGACATTAATATCAATAATAAATGCAATAATTATGGCAATAACGGCTTTAGCAACGGCAATAATAAAGGAATAATAACGGCAATAATAAAACCAATAATAACGGTAATAATAACGTTAATAAGTGCAATAATATCCGCAATAATAACGGCAATATTAACTGCAATAACGGCCATAATAACGGCAAAAATAAAGACAATAAAAACGGTAATATTAACGATAATAAGGGCAAAAGCTCTGCAATAATAACGGCAATAATAAAAGAAATAACAACGGCAATAATAAAGGCAATAACGTCAATAATAACTGTTATAATAACGGCAATAACGGCTTTAATAATGGCAATAATAAAGGCAATAATAACGCTACTAATAAACGGAATAAAAACTGAAATAATAAAGACAATAACGTCAATAATAACTGCAATAATTACGGCAATAATAATTGCAATAACAACGGCAATGATAACTGCAATAATAACGGCAATAACGGCCTTGTATACGGCAATAATAAAGGCAATAACGGCAATAATATTTGCAAAAACAACGGCAATATGAACGGTAATAATAAAGGCAATATCGACGGCAATATTAAAGACAATAACGTCAATAATAACTTCAATAATATCGGTAATAATAACTGCAATAACGGCCTTAATAACGGCAAAAATAAAGACAATATAAACGGTAATAATATCGATAATAAAGGCAATAATCTCTGCAATAATAACAGCAATAATAATAGCAATAACAACGGCAATAATAAAGACAATATCGTCAATAATAACTGCAATATTAACGGCAATAACGGCTTAAATAACGGCAATAATAAAGGCAATTTTAACGGTAATAATAAAGGCAATATCGGCAATATTTATTGCTATAATAACGGTAATAATAAAGACAATAACGGCAATAATCACTGCAATAATAACGGCAATAATAATGGCAATAACAACGGCAATAATAAAGACAATAACGTCAATAATAACTGTTATAATTACGGCAATAACGGCTTTAATAATGGCAATAATAAAGGCAATAAAATGGCCAGTAATAACTGCAATATCGGCCTACATAACGGCAATAATTACTGCAATATTAACGGCAATAACGGCATTAATAACGGCAATAATAAAGGCAATTATAGCGGTAATAATAAAGGCAATAACGGCAATAATTATGGCAATAATAACGGTAATAATAAAGGCGATAACGGCTATAATAATGGCAATAACAAGGGCAATGAGAGCGCCAATAATAATTGCAATAATAACGGCAACATTAACGTTAATAATGTAGCAATAACGAGAATAAAAAAGGCAATATCAACGGTTATAATAACGGCAATACTAACGAGAATAACGGCAATAATAATGGCAATAACAGCGACAATAATAAAGACAATACTAAAGTCAATAGCGTCAATAATAATGGGAATATCAACGGCAATAGTAACCGCAATAATAAAGACAATAACGGCAATAATTACTGCTATAATTACGGCAATAACGGCCTTAATAACGGCAATAATAACAATAATAGTAACGACAATAAGGGCAATAATAACTGCAATAAAAACTACAATATTAACGGCAATAACGTAGACAATAATAAAGACAAAAACGGAAATAATAACTGTGATATTAAAGGCAATAAAGGCAATAATAATGGCAATAACAACGGCAACAATAACGGCAATAAAAACGGCAATAATAATGGCAATAACGTCGAAAATATTTAAGACAAAGACGGCAATAATAAATGTGATATTAACGGCAATAACGGCATTAATAACGGCAATAATAAAGGCAATTATAACGGTAATAATAAAGGCAATAACGCCAATAATAATGGCAATAATAACGGCAATAATAACGGCAATAACGGTAATAATAGTAGCAATAACAACGGCAATGAGAGCGCCAATAATAATTGCAATAATAACGGCAATAATAACTGCAATGACTGCCTTAATAACGGCGAAAATAAAGACAATAAAAACGGTAATAATAACTATGATAGGGGCAATAATCTCTGCAATAATAACGGCAATAATAATGGCAATAATAAAGGCATTAAAAAGGCTAGTAATAACTGCAATATCGGCCTACATAACGGCAATAATAACTGCAATAATAACGGCCTTAATAAAGACAATAACGTCAATAATATCTGCAATAATAACGGCAATAACGGGCATAGCAAGGGCAATTATAAATGGATAAAAACGGCAATAATAAAAGCTATAATAACGGTAATAATAAAGGCAATAACGGCAATAATAACTGCAATAATGGTTGCAATAATAACGGCAATATCTTCAATAATAATGGCAATTATAAAGACAATAATAATAGCAATAATAAGGCCAGTAATAACGGCAATATCGGGCTACATAACAGCAATAATAAGGGCAATAATAACGCTAATAATAAAGGCAATAACGGCAATAATAATGGCAATAACAACGGCAATGAGAGCGCCAATAATAATTGCAATAATAACGGCGACAATAACGTTAATAATGTAGCAATAACGAGAATAAAAAAGGCAATATCAACGGTTATAATAACGGCAATACTAAAGAGAATAACGGCAATAATAATGGCAATAACAACGGCAATAATAAAGACAATAACGTCAATAATAACTGTTAAAATAACGGCAATAACGGCTTTAATAATGGCAATAATAAAGGCAATAATAACGCTACTAATAATCGCAATAATTACGGCAAGAACGGCCTTAATAATGGCAATAATAAAGACAATAATAACGGTAATAATAATGGCAATAATAACGGAATTAGTACGACAATAACGTCAATAATTACTGCAATATTAACGGCAATAATAATGGCCATATCTTCGATAATAATAAAGACAAAAACGGCAATAATAACTGTGATATTAAAGGCAGTAAAGACAATAATAATAGCACTAACAACGCAATAATAAAGGTAATAATAATGGCAATATCGACGGCAATATTAAAGGCAATAACGGCAATAATAACTTCAATAATAACGGCAATAATAACTTCAATAATAACGGCAATAATAACTGCAATAACGGTCTTAATAACGACAATAATAAAGGAAATAATAAAGGTGATAATAACGATAATAAGGGCAATAACAACTGCAATAAAAACGACAATAATAATGGCAATAATGACGGCAATAATAAAGAATATAAAATTAATAATAACTGAAATAACGACATGAATAACAGCAAAGATAAAGGCAATAATAACGGCAATAATAAATAAAATAACAGCAATAATAACTGCTACAATTACGGCAATAACGGCCTTAATAATGGCAATAATTATGACAATAAAGGCAATAATAACTGCAACAATAACGACAATATAAACGACATTAATATCAATAATAAATGCAATAATTATGGCAATAACGGCTTTAGCAACGGCAATAATAAAGGAATAATAACGGCAATAATAAAACCAATAATAACGGTAATAATAACGTTAATAAGTGCAATAATATCCGCAATAATAACGGCAATATTAACTGCAATAACGGCCATAATAACGGCAAAAATAAAGACAATAAAAACGGTAATATTAACGATAATAAGGGCAAAAGCTCTGCAATAATAACGGCAATAATAAAAGAAATAACAACGGCAATAATAAAGGCAATAACGTCAATAATAACTGTTATAATAACGGCAATAACGGCTTTCATAATGGCAATAATAAAGGCAATAATAACGCTACTAATAAACGGAATAAAAACTGAAATAATAAAGACAATAACGTCAATAATAACTGCAATAATTACGGCAATAATAATTGCAATAACAACGGCAATGATAACTGCAATAATAACGGCAATAACGGCCTTGTATACGGCAATAATAAAGGCAATAACGGCAATAATATTTGCAAAAACAACGGCAATATGAACGGTAATAATAAAGGCAATATCGACGGCAATATTAAAGACAATAACGTCAATAATAACTTCAATAATATCGGTAATAATAACTGCAATAACGGCCTTAATAACGGCAAAAATAAAGACAATATAAACGGTAATAATATCGATAATAAAGGCAATAATCTCTGCAATAATAACAGCAATAATAATAGCAATAACAACGGCAATAATAAAGACAATATCGTCAATAATAACTGCAATATTAACGGCAATAACGGCTTAAATAACGGCAATAATAAAGGCAATTTTAACGGTAATAATAAAGGCAATATCGGCAATATTTATGGCAATAATAACGCTAATAATAATCGGAATAAAAACTGCAATAATATAGACAATAACGTCAATAATAACTGCAATAATTACGGCAATAATAATTGCAATAACAACGGCAATGATAACTGCAATAATAACGGCAATAACGGCCTTGAATACAGCAATAATAAAGGCAATAACGGCAATAATAACTTCAATAATAACGGCATTAATAACTGTAATAATGGTCTTAATAACGAGAATAATAAAGGAAATAATAAATGTAATAATAACGATAACAAGGGCAATAACAACTGCAATAAAAACGACAATAATAATGGCAATAACGACGGCAATAAAAAAGAATATAAAATCAATAATAACTGCAATAACGACATGAATAACAGAAAAAATAAAGGCAATAATAACGGTAATAATAAAGAAAAAAACGACAATAATAACTGTGATAATAATGGCAATAACGTCAATAATATCCGCAATAATAACGGCAAAAATAACTGCAATCACGGCCTTGATAACGGCAAAAATAAAGAAAATAAAAACGGTAATAATAACGATAAGGTAAGTAATCTCTGCAATAATAACGTCAATAATAACTTCAATAATAACGGCAATGATAACTGCAATAACGGTCTTATTAACGGCAATAATAAAGGAAATAATGAAGGTAATATTAACGATAATAAGGGCAATAATATAGAATATAAAATCAATAATAATTGCAGTAACGACATGAATAACAGCAAAAATAAATGCAATAACAACGGCAATAATAAAGACAATAACATCAAAAATAACTCCGATAATAACGGCAATAATGACGGCCTTAATAAAGACAATAACTTCAATAATAACTGCAACAATAACGGCAATAATATACAAAATATCGGCAATAGCAACTGCAATAATTACGGCATTAACGGCCTTAGAAACGGCAATAATAACTGCAATATTAACGGCAATAGCGGCATTAATAACGGCAATAATAAAGGCAATTATAACGGTAATAATAAAAGTAATAACGGCAATAATTATGACAATAATAAAAATAATAATAGTAGCAATAACGGCAATAATAACTGCAATAATGGTTGCAATAATAACGGCAATATCTTCAATAATAATGGCAATAATAAAAAAAATAATAATAGCAATAATAAGGCCAGTACTAACGGAAATATCGGGCTACATAACAGCAATAATAAAAGCAATAATAACGGTAATAATAAAGACAATAACGGCAATAATAACTGCTATAATTACAGCAATAACGGCCTTAATATTGGCAATAACAACGGCAATTATAAAAACAATACTAAAGACAATAGCGTCAATAATAATGGGAATAGCAACGGCAATAGTAAACGCAATAATAAAGACAATAAAGGCAATAATAACTGCAATAATAATGGCAATATAAACGACATTAATGTCAATAATAAATGCAATAATTAAGGCAATAATAATTGCAATAACAATGGCAATGATAACTGCAATAATAACGGCAATAACGGCCTTGAATACGGAAATAATAAAGGAATAATAACGGCAATACTAAAAGCAATAATAACGGTAATAATAACGTTAATAAGTGCAATAATATCTGCAATAATAACGGCAATGACGCAAGTAATAATGCCAGTAATAAAGGTAATAATAACGTTAATAATAATGGCTATAATAACTGCAATAACGGCCTGAATAACAGCAAAAATAAAGGCAATAATAACGGCAATAATAAAGACAAAAACGGCAATAATAACTGCAATAATAGTGGCAATACCGAAGAAAATAACGGCAATAACAATAGCAATAACAACGGCAATAATAACGGCAATAACAACGGCAATAATAAAGACAATAACGGCAATAATCACTGCAATAATAACGGCAATAATAATGGCAATAACAACGGCAATAATAAAGACAATAACGTCAATAATAACTGTTATAATTACGGCAATAACGGCTTTAATAATGGCAATAATAAAGGCAATAAAATGGCCAGTAATAACTGCAATATCGGCCTACATAACGGCAATAATTACTGCAATATTAACGGCAATAACGGCATTAATAACGGCAATAATAAAGGCAATTATAGCGGTAATAATAAAGGCAATAACGGCAATAATTATGGCAATAATAACGGTAATAATAAAGGCGATAACGGCTATAATAATGGCAATAACAAGGGCAATGAGAGCGAAAATAATAATTGCAATAATAACGGCAACATTAACGTTAATAATGTAGCAATAACGAGAATAAAAAAGGCAATATCAACGGTTATAATAACGGCAATACTAACGAGAATAACGGCAATAATAATGGCAATAACAGCGGCAATAATAAAGACAATACTAAAGTCAATAGCGTCAATAATAATGGGAATATCAACGGCAATAGTAACCGCAATAATAAAGACAATAACGGCAATAATTACTGCTATAATTACGGCAATAACGGCCTTAATAACGGCAATAATAACAATAATAGTAACGACAATAAGGGCAATAATAACTGCAATAAAAACTACAATATTAACGGCAATAACGTAGACAATAATAAAGACAAAAACGGAAATAATAACTGTGATATTAAAGGCAATAAAGGCAATAATAATGGCAATAACAACGGCAACAATAACGGCAATAATAACGGCAATAATAATGGCAAATAACATCGATAATAATATTGACAAACAAGGCAATAATAACTGCAATAACAGCGGCAATATAATCGACATTAATGTCAATAATAAATGCAATAATTACGACAATAATAATTGCATTAACAACGGCAATAACGGCCTTGAATACGGCAATAATAAAGGAATAATAATGGCAATAATAAAAGCAATAATAACGGTAATAATAACGTTAATATTGTAGCAATAACGAGAATAAAAAAGGCAATATCAACTGTTATAAAAACGGCAATACTAAAGAGAATAACTGCAATAATAACGACAATTACGACCATAATAACGGCAATAATTAAGACAATAAAGGCAATAATAACTGCTATAATTACGGCAATAACGGCCTTAATAATGGCAATAATTAATGCAATAATAACGGTAATAATAATGGCAATAATAACGGAATAATAACGACAATAAGGGCAATAATAACTGATATAACAACGGCAATAATAATGGCAATAACGTCGACAATATTAAAGACAATAACGTCAATAATAACTGTTATAATTACGGCAATAACGGCTTTAATAATGGCAAAAATAAAGGCAGTAATATGGCCAGTAATAACTGCAATATCGGCCTACATAACGGCAATAATTACTGCAATATTAACGGCAATAACGGCATTAATAACGGGAATAATAAAGGCATTTATAACGGTAATAATTAAGGCAATAACGGCAATAATTATGGCAATAATAACGGTAATAATAAAGGCAATAACGGCAATAATATCTGCAATAATTGTTGCAATAATAACGGCAATATCTTCAATAATAATGGCAATTATAAAGACAATAATAATAGCAATAATATGGCCAGTAATAACGGCAATATCGGGATACATAACGGCAATAATTACTGCAATATTAACGGCAATAACGGCATTAATAACGGGAATAATAAAGGCAATTATAACGGTAATAATAAAGGCAATGACGGCAATAATTATGGCAATAATAACGGTAATAATAAAGGCAATAACGGCTATAATAATGGCAATAACAACGTCAATGAGATCGCCAATAATAATTGCAATAATAACGGCAACAATAACGTTAATAATGTAGCAATAACGAGAATGAAAATGCAATATCAACGGTTATAATAACGGCAATAATAAAGATAATAACGTCAACAATAACTGTTATAATAACGGCAATAATGGCTTTAATATTGGCAATAATAAAGGCAATAAAAAGGCCAGTAATAACCGTAATATCGGCCTACATAACGGCAATAATTACTGCAATATTAACGGCAATAACGGCATTAATATCGGGAATAATAAAGGCAATTATAACGGTAATAATTAAGGCAATAACGGCAATAATTATGGCACTAATAACGGTAAAAATAAAGGCAATAACGGCAATAATAACTGCAATAATTGTGGCAATAATAACGGCAATATCTTCAATAATAATGGCAATTATAAAGACAATAATAATAGCAATAATATGGCCAGTAACAACGGCAATATCGGGCTACATAACAGCAATAATAAGGGCAATAATAACGGTAATAATAAAGACAATAACGTCAATAATAACTGCTATAATAACGGCAATAACGGCCTTAATAACGGCAATAATAACGATAATAATAACGACAATAAGGGCAATAATAACTGCAATAAAAACGGCAATAATAATGGCAATAACGTCGACAATAATAAAAGAAAAAAACGGCAATAATAACTGTGATATTAAAGGCAATAAAGGCAATAATAATGGCAATATCAACGACAATAATAACGGCAATAATAAAGGTAATAATAATGGCAACATCGACTGCAATATTAAAGACAATAACGTCAATAATAACGGCAATAAAAACGGCAATAATAACTGCAATAACTGTCTAAATAACGGCAATAATAAAGGATATAATAAAGGTAATAATAACGATAATAAGGGCAATAGTAACAGCAATAAAAACGACATTAATAATGGCAATAACGACTGCAATAATAAAGAATATAAAATCAATAATAACTGCAATAACGACATGAATAACAGCAAAAATAAAGGCAATAATAACGGCAATAATAAAGACAATAACGGCAATAATAACTGCAATAATAGTGGCAATACCGAAGAAAATAACGGCAATAACAATAGCAATAACAACGGCAATAATAACGGCAATAACAACGGCAATAATAAAGACAATAACGGCAATAATAACAGCAATAATAATGGCAATAATAACGGCAATAACTGCCTTAATAATGACAATAATAATGGTAATAATAATGGCAATAATAATGGCAATAAAAATAGTAATAACAAAGGCAATAATAAAGACAATAACGTCAATAATAACTGCGATAATAAAGGCAATAACGGCAACAATATCTGCAATAATGACGGCAATAACGGCCTTAATAATGGCAATAATAAAGGCAATAATAACGCTAATTATTATGGCAATAATATGGGCAATTATAACATCAATAAAGTCAATAATATCTGCAATAATAATGGCAATAGTAAGTGCAATAATAATGGCAATAATAAAGGCAATAATAAATGCAATAATAAAGACAATATCGGCAATAATAACGGCAATAATTACGGCAATAATCATTCCAATAACGGCAGTAACAACGACAAAAATAAAGTTTATAATAATGGTAATAATAACAATAATAATAATAACAGTAATAATAATGGTAATAATAATAAAGGTAATATCGGCTATAAAAATAGCAATAATAATGGAGAGAACAACGGCAATAATAATTACAATAACGTTAATAATAACTGCAATAATTACGGCAATAACCACGGCAATAACGGCATTCATAACAACGGGCAATAAAGGCAATAATAACGGTAATAATAAAGATAATAAGGGCAATAATAACTACAATAATCACGGCAAAAATAATGGCAATAATAATGGTAATAATAATCACAATAACAACGGCAATAATAAAGACAATAACGTCAATAATAACTGTTATAATAACGGCAATAACGGCTTTAATAATGGCAATAATAAAGCCAATAAAAAGGCCCGTAATAACTGCAATATCAGCCTACATAACGGCAATAATAACTGCAATATAACGGCAATAAAGGCATTAATAACGGCAATAATAAAGGCAATTACAACGGTAATAATAAAGGCAATAACGGCAATAATTATGGCAATAATAACGGTCATAATAAAGGCGATAACGGCAATAATATTGGCAATATCAACAGCAATAATAAAGACAATAACGGCAATAATAACTGCAATAATAATGGCAATAATAACGGCAATAACTGCCTTAATAATGGCAATCACAACGGCAATTATAAAAACAATACAAAAGACAATAGCGTCAATAATAATGGGAATAACAACGGCAATAGTAACCGCAATAATAAAGACAATAACGGCAATAATAACTGCTATAATTACGGCAATAACGGCCTTAATAATGACAATAATAAAGGCAATAATAACGGTAATAATAATGGCAATAATAACGGACTTAATAACGACAATATTTACTGCAATATTAACGAAAATAACAGCCTTAAAAACGGCAATAATAACGAAAATAATAACGACAATAAGGGCAATAATAACTGCAATAAAAACGGCAATAATAATGGCAATAACATCGACAATATTAAAGAAAAACGGCAATAATAACTGTGATATTAAAGGCAATAAAGGCAATAATAACGGCAATAATAAAGGTAATAATAATGGCAACATCGACTGCAATATTAAAGACAATAACGTCAATAATAACGGCAATAAAAACGGTAATAATAACTGCAATAACGGTCTTAATAACAGCAATAATAAAGGAAATAATAAAGGTAATAATAACGATAATAAGGGCATTAATCTCTGCAATGATAACGGCAATAATAAAACAAATAACTACGGCAACAATAAAGACAATAACGTCAATAATAACTGTTATAATAACGGCAATAACGGCTTTAATAATGGCAATAATAAAGGCAATAATAACGCTAATATTAACCGGAAAAAAATGGCAATAATAAAGACAATAACGTCAATAATAACTGCAATAATAACGGCAATAACGATCATAATAACGGCAATAATTAAGACAATAAAGGCAATAATAACTGCAATAATAACGGCAATATAAACGACATTAATGTCAATAATAATTGCAATAATTACGGCAATAACGGCTTTAGCAACGGCAATAATAAAGGAATAATAACGGCAATAATAAAACCAATAATAACGGTAATAATAACGTTAATAAGTGCAATAATATCTGCAATAATAACGGCAATGACGTACGTAATAATGCCAATTATAAAGGTAATAAGAACGTTAATAATAATGGCTATAATAACTGCAAAAACGGCCTGAATAACAGCAAAAGTAAAGGCAATAATAACGGTAATAATAAAGACAAAAACGACAATAATAACTGCTATAATTACGGCAATAACGGGCTTGAATACGGCAATAATAAAGGCAATAATAACGGTAATAATAATGGCAATAATAACGGACTTAATAACGACAATAACGTCAATAATATCCGCAATAATAACGGCAATAACGAAAATAATAACGACAATAATTAAGACAATAAGGGCAATAATATCTGTAATAATAACGGCAATATAAACGACATTAATGTCAGTAATAAATGCAATAATTACGGCAATAATAATTGCAATAACAACGGCAATGATAACTGCAATAATTACGGCGATAACGGCCTTAGCAACGGCAATAACGGCGTTAATAACGGCAATAATAAAGGCAATTATAACGGTAAAAATAAGGGCAATAAAGGCAATAATTATGGCAATATTAACGGTAATAATAAAGTCGATAACGGCAATAATAATGGCAATAACAACGGCAATAATAAAGACAATAAAATCAATAATAACTGCAAAAATAATGGCAATATTGACGGCAATAACTGTCTTAATAATGGTAATAACAACGGCAATTATAAAGACAATACGAAAGACAATAGCGTCAATAATAATGGGAATAACAACGGCAATATTATCCGCAATAATATAGACAATAACGGCAATAATAACTGCTATAAATACGGCAATAACATCCTTAATAATGGCAATAATAAAGGCAATAATAACGGTAATAATAATGGCAATAATAACGGACTTAATAACGACAATAACGTCAATAATTACTGCAATATTAACGGCAATATTAAAGAAAATAATAATGGCAATATCCACGGCACTATTAATGCCAATAACGTCAATAATAACTTCAATAATAACGGCAATAATAACTGCAATAACGGCCTTAATAACGGCAAAAATAAAGACAATATAAACGGTAATAATAACGATAATAAAGGCAATAATCTCTGCAATAATAACAGCAATTATAATAGCAATAACAACGGCAATAATAAAGACAATATCGCCAATAATAACTGCAATATTAACGGCAATAACGGCTTAAATAACGGCAATAATAAAGGCAATTTTAACGGTAATAATAAAGGCAATATCGGCAATATTTATGGCAATAATAACGCTAATAATAATCGGAATAAAAACTGCAATAATAAAGACAATAACGTCAATAATAACTGCAATAATTACGGCAATAATAATTGCAATAACAACGGCAATGATAACTGCAATAATAACGGCAATAACGACCTTGTATACGGCAATAATAAAGGCAATAACGGCAATAATATTTGCGAAAACAACGGCAATAAGAACGATAATAATAATGGCAATATCGACGGTAAATATTAAAGACAATAACGTCAATAATAACTTCAATAATAACGGCATTAATAACTGTAATAATGGTCTTAATTACGAGAATAATAAAGGAAATAATAAATGTAATAATAACGATAACAAGGGCAATAACAACTGCAATAAAAACGACAATAATAATGGCAATAACGACGGCAATAAAAAAGAATATAAAATCAATAATAACTGCAATAACGACATGAATAACAGCAAAAATAAAAGCAATAATAACGGTAATAATAAAGAAAAAAACGACAATAATAACTGTGATAATAATGGCAATAACGTCAATAATATCCGCAATAATAACGGCAAAAATAACTGCAATCACGGCCTTGATAACGGCAAAAATAACTGCAATCACGGCCTTGATAACGGCAAAAATAAAGAAAATAAAAACGGTAATAATAACGATAAGGTAAGTAATCTCTGCAATAATAACGTCAATAATAACTTCAATAATAACGGCAATGATAACTGCAATAACGGTCTTATTAACGGCAATAATAAAGGAAATAATGAAGGTAATATTAACGATAATAAAGGCAATAATAACTGCAATAAAAAGGACAATAATAATGGCAATAACGACGGCAATAATAAAGAATATAAAATCAATAATAACTGCAATAACGACATGAATAACAGCAAAAATAGAGGCAATAATAACGGCAATAATAAAGACAAAAACGGCAATAATAACTGCAATAATAGTGGCAATACCGAAGAAAATAACGGCAATAACAATAGCAATAACAACGGCAATAATAACGGCAATAACAACGGCAATAATAAAGACAATAACGGCAATAATCACTGCAATAATAACGGCAATAATAATGGCAATAACAACGGCAATAATAAAGACAATAACGTCAATAATAACTGTTATAATTACGGCAATAACGGCTTTAATAATGGCAATAATAAAGGCAATAAAAAGGCCAGTAATAACTGCAATATCGGCCTACATAACGGCAATAATTACTGCAATATTAACGGCAATAACGGCATTAATAACGGCAATAATAAAGGCAATTATAACGGTAATAATAAAGGCAATAACGGCAATAATTATGGCAATAATAACGGTAATAATAAAGGCGATAACGGCAATAATAATGGCAATAACAACGGCAATGAGAGCGCCAATAATAATTGCAATAATAACGGCAACATTAACGTTAATAATGTAGCAATAACGAGAATAAAAAAGGCAATATCAACGGTTATAATAACGGCAATACTAACGAGAATAACGGCAATAATAATGGCAATAACAGCGGCAATAATAAAGACAATACTAAAGTCAATAGCGTCAATAATAATGGGAATATCAACGGCAATAGTAACCGCAATAATAAAGACAATAACGGCAATAATTACTGCTATAATTACGGCAATAACGGCCTTAATAACGGCAATAATAACAATAATAGTAACGACAATAAGGGCAATAATAACTGCAATAAAAACTACAATATTAACGGCAATAACGTAGACAATAATAAAGACAAAAACGGAAATAATAACTGTGATATTAAAGGCAATAAAGGCAATAATAATGGCAATAACAACGGCAACAATAACGGCAATAATAACGGCAATAATAATGGCAAATAACATCGATAATAATATTGACAAACAAGGCAATAATAACTGCAATAACAGCGGCAATATAATCGACATTAATGTCAATAATAAATGCAATAATTACGACAATAATAATTGCATTAACAACGGCAATAACGGCCTTGAATACGGCAATAATAAAGGAATAATAATGGCAATAATAAAAGCAATAATAACGGTAATAATAACGTTAATAATGTAGCAATAACGAGAATAAAAAGGCAATATCAACTGTTATAATATCGGCAATACTAAAGAGAATAACTGCAATAATAACGACAATTACGACCATAATAACGGCAATAATTAAGACAATAAAGGCAATAATAACTGCTATAATTACGGCAATAACGGCCTTAATAATGGCAATAATAAAGGCAATAATAACGGTAATAATAATGGCAATAATAACGGAATAATAACGACAATAAGGGCAATAATAACTGATATAACAACGGCAATAATAATGGCAATAACGTCGACAATATTAAAGACAATAACGTCAATAATAACTGTTATAATTACGGCAATAACGGCTTTAATAATGGCAAAAATAAAGGCAGTAATATGGCCAGTAATAACTGCAATATCGGCCTACATAACGGCAATAATTACTGCAATATTAACGGCAATAACGGCATTAATAACGGGAATAATAAAGGCATTTATAACGGTAATAATTAAGGCAATAACGGCAATAATTATGGCAATAATAACGGTAATAATAAAGGCAATAACGGCAATAATATCTGCAATAATTGTTGCAATAATAACGGCAATATCTTCAATAATAATGGCAATTATAAAGACAATAATAATAGCAATAATATGGCCAGTAATAACGGCAATATCGGGATACATAACGGCAATAATTACTGCAATATTAACGGCAATAACGGCATTAATAACGGGAATAATAAAGGCAATTATAACGGTAATAATAAAGGCAATGACGGCAATAATTATGGCAATAATAACGGTAATAATAAAGGCAATAACGGCTATAATAATGGCAATAACAACGGCAATGAGATCGCCAATAATAATTGCAATAATAACGGCAACAATAACGTTAATAATGTAGCAATAACGAGAATGAAAATGCAATATCAACGGTTATAATAACGGCAATAATAAAGATAATAACGTCAACAATAACTGTTATAATAACGGCAATAATGGCTTTAATATTGGCAATAATAAAGGCAATAAAAAGGCCAGTAATAACCGTAATATCGGCCTACATAACGGCAATAATTACTGCAATATTAACGGCAATAACGGCATTAATATCGGGAATAATAAAGGCAATTATAACGGTAATAATTAAGGCAATAACGGCAATAATTATGGCACTAATAACGGTAAAAATAAAGGCAATAACGGCAATAATAACTGCAATAATTGTGGCAATAATAACGGCAATATCTTCAATAATAATGGCAATTATAAAGACAATAATAATAGCAATAATATGGCCAGTAACAACGGCAATATCGGGCTACATAACAGCAATAATAAGGGCAATAATAACGGTAATAATAAAGACAATAACGTCAATAATAACTGCTATAATTACGGCAATAACGGCCTTAATAACGGCAATAATAACGATAATAATAACGACAATAAGGGCAATAATAACTGCAATAAAAACGGCAATAATAATGGCAATAACGTCGACAATAATAAAAGAAAAAAACGGCAATAATAACTGTGATATTAAAGGCAATAAAGGCAATAATAATGGCAATAACAACGACAATAATAACGGCAATAATAAAGGTAATAATAATGGCAACATCGACTGCAATATTAAAGACAATAACGTCAATAATAACGGCAATAAAAACGGCAATAATAACTGCAATAACTGTCTAAATAACGGCAATAATAAAGGATATAATAAAGGTAATAATAACGATAATAAGGGCAATAGTAACAGCAATAAAAACGACATTAATAATGGCAATAACGACTGCAATAATAAAGAATATAAAATCAATAATAACTGCAATAACGACATGAATAACAGCAAAAATAGAGGCAATAATAACGGCAATAATAAAGACAAAAACGGCAATAATAACTGCAATAATAGTGGCAATACCGAAGAAAATAACGGCAATAACAATAGCAATAACAACGGCAATAATAACGGCAATAACAACGGCAATAATAAAGACAATAACGGCAATAATAACAGCAATAATAATGGCAATAATAACGGCAATAACTGCCTTAATAATGACAATAATAATGGTAATAATAATGGCAATAATAATGGCAATAAAAATAGTAATAACAAAGGCAATAATAAAGACAATAACGTCAATAATAACTGCGATAATAAAGGCAATAACGGCAACAATATCTGCAATAATGACGGCAATAACGGCCTTAATAATGGCAATAATAAAGGCAATAATAACGCTAATTATTATGGCAATAATATGGGCAATTATAACATCAATAAAGTCAATAATATCTGCAATAATAATGGCAATAGTAAGTGCAATAATAATGGCAATAATAAAGGCAATAATAAATGCAATAATAAAGACAATATCGGCAATAATAACGGCAATAATTACGGCAATAATCATTCCAATAACGGCAGTAACAACGACAAAAATAAAGTTTATAATAATGGTAATAATAACAATAATAATAATAACAGTAATAATAATGGTAATAATAATAAAGGTAATATCGGCTATAAAAATAGCAATAATAATGGAGAGAACAACGGCAATAATAATTACAATAACGTTAATAATAACTGCAATAATTACGGCAATAACCACGGCAATAACGGCATTCATAACAACGGGCAATAAAGGCAATAATAACGGTAATAATAAAGATAATAAGGGCAATAATAACTACAATAATCACGGCAAAAATAATGGCAATAATAATGGTAATAATAATCACAATAACAACGGCAATAATAAAGACAATAACGTCAATAATAACTGTTATAATAACGGCAATAACGGCTTTAATAATGGCAATAATAAAGCCAATAAAAAGGCCAGTAATAACTGCAATATAGGCCTACATAATGGCAATAATAACTGCAATATAACGGCAATAAAGGCATTAATAACGGCAATAATAAAGGCAATTTCAACGGTAATAATAAAGGCAATAACGGCAATAATTATGGCAATAATAACGGTAATAATAAAGGCGATAACGGCAATAATATTGGCAATATCAACAGCAATAATAAAGACAATAACGGCAATAATAACTGCAATAATAATGGCAATAATAACGGCAATAACTGCCTTAATAATGGCAATAACAACGGCAATTATAAAAACAATACAAAAGACAATAGCGTCAATAATAATGGGAATAACAACGGCAATAGTAACCGCAATAATAAAGACAATAACGGCAATAATAACTGCTATAATTACGGCAATAACGGCCTTAATAATGACAATAATAAAGGCAATAATAACGGTAATAATAATGGCAATAATAACGGACTTAATAACGACAATATTTACTGCAATATTAACGAAAATAACAGCCTTAAAAACGGCAATAATAACGAAAATAATAACGACAATAAGGGCAATAATAACTGCAATAAAAACGGCAATAATAATGGCAATAACATCGACAATATTAAAGAAAAACGGCAATAATAACTGTGATATTAAAGGCAATAAAGGCAATAATAACGGCAATAATAAAGGTAATAATAATGGCAACATCGACTGCAATATTAAAGACAATAACGTCAATAATAACGGCAATAAAAACGGTAATAATAACTGCAATAACGGTCTTAATAACAGCAATAATAAAGGAAATAATAAAGGTAATAATAACGATAATAAGGGCATTAATCTCTGCAATAATAACGGCAATAATAAAACAAATAACTACGGCAACAATAAAGACAATAACGTCAATAATAACTGTTATAATAACGGCAATAACGGCTTTAATAATGGCAATAATAAAGGCAATAATGACGCTAATATTAACCGGAAAAAAATGGCAATAATAAAGACAATAACGTCAATAATAACTGCAATAATAACGGCAATAACGATCATAATAACGGCAATAATTAAGACAATAAAGGCAATAATAACTGCAATAATAACGGCAATATAAACGACATTAATGTCAATAATAATTGCAATAATTACGGCAATAACGGCTTTAGCAACGGCAATAATAAAGGAATAATAACGGCAATAATAAAACCAATAATAACGGTAATAATAACGTTAATAAGTGCAATAATATCTGCAATAATAACGGCAATGACGTACGTAATAATGCCAATTATAAAGGTAATAAGAACGTTAATAATAATGGCTATAATAACTGCAAAAACGGCCTGAATAACAGCAAAAGTAAAGGCAATAATAACGGTAATAATAAAGACAAAAACGACAATAATAACTGCTATAATTACGGCAATAACGGGCTTGAATACGGCAATAATAAAGGCAATAATAACGGTAATAATAACGGCAATAATAACGGACTTAATAACGACAATAACGTCAATAATATCCGCAATAATAACGGCAATAACGAAAATAATAACGACAATAATTAAGACAATAAGGGCAATAATATCTGTAATAATAACGGCAATATAAACAAACATTAATGTCAGTAATAAATGCAATAATTACGGCAATAATAATTGCAATAACAACGGCAATGATAACTGCAATAATTACGGCGATAACGGCCTTAGCAACGGCAATAACGGCGTTAATAACGGCAATAATAAAGGCAATTATAACGGTAAAAATAAGGGCAATAAAGGCAATAATTATGGCAATATTAACGGTAATAATAAAGTCGATAACGGCAATAATAATGGCAATAACAACGGCAATAATAAAGACAATAAAATCAATAATAACTGCAAAAATAATGGCAATATTGACGGCAATAACTGCCTTAATAATGGTAATAACAACGGCAATTATAAAGACAATACGAAAGACAATAGCGTCAATAATAATGGGAATAACAACGGCAATATTATCCGCAATAATAAAGACAATAACGGCAATAATAACTGCTATAAATACGGCAATAACGGCTTTAATAATGGCAATAATAAAGGCAATAATAACGGTAATAATAATGGCAATAATAACGGACTTAATAACGACAATAACGTCAATAATTACTGCAATATTAACGGCAATAATAAAGAAAATAATAATGGCAATATCCACGGCACTATTAATGCCAATAACGTCAATAATAACTTCAATAATATCGGCAATAATAACTGCAATAACGGCCTTAATAACGGCAAAAATAAAGACAATATAAACGGTAATAATAACGATAATAAGGGCAATAATCTCTGCAATAATAACAGCAATTATAATAGCAATAACAACGGCAATAATAAAGACAATATCGCCAATAATAACTGCAATATTAACGGCAATAACGGCTTAAATAACGGCAATAATAAAGGCAATTTTAACGGTAATAATAAAGGCAATATCGGCAATATTTATGGCAATAATAACGCTAATAATAATCGGAATAAAAACTGCAATAATAAAGACAATAACGTCAATAATAACTGCAATAATTACGGCAATAATAATTGCAATAACAACGGCAATGATAACTGCAATAATAACGGCAATAACGACCTTGTATACGGCAATAATAAAGGCAATAACGGCAATAATATTTGCGAAAACAACGGCAATAAGAACGATAATAATAATGGCAATATCGACGGTAAATATTAAAGACAATAACGTCAATAATAACTTCAATAATAACGGCATTAATAACTGTAATAATGGTCTTAATTACGAGAATAATAAAGGAAATAATAAATGTAATAATAACGATAACAAGGGCAATAACAACTGCAATAAAAACGACAATAATAATGGCAATAACGACGGCAATAAAAAAGAATATAAAATCAATAATAACTGCAATAACGACATGAATAACAGAAAAAATAAAAGCAATAATAACGGTAATAATAAAGAAAAAAACGACAATAATAACTGTGATAATAATGGCAATAACGTCAATAATATCCGCAATATTAACGGCAAAAATAACTGCAATCACGGCCTTGATAACGGCAAAAATAACTGCAATCACGGCCTTGATAACGGCAAAAATAAAGAAAATAAAAACGGTAATAATAACGATAAGGTAAGTAATCTCTGCAATAATAACGTCAATAATAACTTCAATAATAACGGCAATGATAACTGCAATAACGGTCTTATTAACGGCAATAATAAAGGAAATAATGAAGGTAATATTAACGATAATTAGGGCAATAGTAACTGCAATAAAAAGGACAATAATAATGGCAATAACGACGGCAATAATAAAGAATATAAAATCAATAATAACTGCAATAACGACATGAATAACAGCAAAAATAGAGGCAATAATAACGGCAATAATAAAGACAAAAACGGCAATAATAACTGCAATAATAGTGGCAATACCGAAGAAAATAACGGCAATAACAATAGCAATAACAACGGCAATAATAACGGCAATAACAACGGCAATAATAAAGACAATAACGGCAATAATCACTGCAATAATAACGGCAATAATAATGGCAATAACAACGGCAATAATAAAGACAATAACGTCAATAATAACTGTTATAATTACGGCAATAACGGCTTTAATAATGGCAATAATAAAGGCAATAAAAAGGCCAGTAATAACTGCAATATCGGCCTACATAACGGCAATAATTACTGCAATATTAACGGCAATAACGGCATTAATAACGGCAATAATAAAGGCAATTATAACGGTAATAATAAAGGCAATAACGGCAATAATTATGGCAATAATAACGGTAATAATAAAGGCGATAACGGCAATAATAATGGCAATAACAAGGGCAATGAGAGCGCCAATAATAATTGCAATAATAACGGCAACATTAACGTTAATAATGTAGCAATAACGAGAATAAAAAAGGCAATATCAACGGTTATAATAACGGCAATACTAACGAGAATAACGGCAATAATAATGGCAATAACAGCGGCAATAATAAAGACAATACTAAAGTCAATAGCGTCAATAATAATGGGAATATCAACGGCAATAGTAACCGCAATAATAAAGACAATAACGGCAATAATTACTGCTATAATTACGGCAATAACGGCCTTAATAACGGCAATAATAACAATAATAGTAACGACAATAAGGGCAATAATAACTGCAATAAAAACTACAATATTAACGGCAATAACGTAGACTATAATAAAGACAAAAACGGCAATAATAACTGTGATATTAAAGGCAATAAAGGCAATAATAATGGCAATAACAACGGCAACAATAACGGCAATAATAACGGCAATAATAATGGCAAATAACATCGATAATAATATTGACAAACAAGGCAATAATAACTGCAATAACAGCGGCAATATAATCGACATTAATGTCAATAATAAATGCAATAATTACGACAATAATAATTGCAATAACAACGGCAATAACGGCCTTGAATACGGCAATAATAAAGGAATAATAATGGCAATAATAAAAGCAATAATAACGGTAATAATAACGTTAATAATGTAGCAATAACGAGAATAAAAAAGGCAATATCAACTGTTATAAAAACGGCAATACTAAAGAGAATAACTGCAATAATAACGACAATTACGACCATAATAACGGCAATAATAAAGACAATAAAGGCAATAATAACTGCTATAATTACGGCAATAACGGCCTTAATAATGGCAATAATTACTGCAATAATAACGGTAATAATAATGGCAATAATAACGGAATAATAACGACAATAAGGGCAATAATAACTGATATAACAACGGCAATAATAATGGCAATAACGTCGACAATATTAAAGACAATAACGTCAATAATAACTGTTATAATTACGGCAATAACGGCTTTAATAATGGCAATAATAAAGGCAGTAATATGGCCAGTAATAACTGCAATATCGGCCTACATAACGGCAATAATTACTGCAATATTAACGGCAATAACGGCATTAATAACGGGAATAATAAAGGCATTTATAACGGTAATAATTAAGGCAATAACGGCAATAATTATGGCAATAATAACGGTAATAATAAAGGCAATAACGGCAATAATATCTGCAATAATTGTTGCAATAATAACGGCAATATCTTCAATAATAATGGCAATTATAAAGACAATAATAATAGCAATAATATGGCCAGTAATAACGGCAATATCGGGCTACATAACGGCAATAATTACTGCAATATTAACGGCAATAACGGCATTAATAACGGGAATAATAAAGGCAATTATAACGGTAATAATAAAGGCAATAACGGCAATAATTATGGCAATAATAACGGTAATAATAAAGGCAATAACGGCTATAATAATGGCAATAACAACGGCAATGAGATCGCCAATAATAATTGCAATAATAACGGCAACAATAACGTTAATAATGTAGCAATAACGAGAATGAAAATGCAATATCAACGGTTCTAATAACGGCAATAATAAAGATAATAACGTCAACAATAACTGTTATAATAACGGCAATAATGGCTTTAATATTGGCAATAATAAAGGCAATAAAAAGGCCAGTAATAACCGTAATATCGGCCTACATAACGGCAATAATTACTGCAATATTAACGGCAATAACGGCATTAATATCGGGATTAATAAAGGCAATTATAACGGTAATAATTAAGGCAATAACGGCAATAATTATGGCACTAATAACGGTAAAAATAAAGGCAATAACGGCAATAATAACTGCAATAATTGTGGCAATAATAACGGCAATATCTTCAATAATAATGGCAATTATAAAGACAATAATAATAGCAATAATATGGCCAGTAATAACGGCAATATCGGGCTACATAACAGCAATAATAAGGGCAATAATAACGGTAATAATAAAGACAATAACGTCAATAATAACTGCTATAATTACGGCAATAACGGCCTTAATAACGGCAATAATAACGATAATAATAACGACAATATGCGCAATAATATCTGCAATAAAAACGGCAATAATAATGGCAATAACGTCGACAATAATAAAAGAAAAAAACGGCAATAATAACTGTGATATTAAAGGCAATAAAGGCAATAATAATGGCAATATCAACGACAATAATAACGGCAATAATAAAGGTAATAATAATGGCAACATCGACTGCAATATTAAAGACAATAACGTCAATAATAACGGCAATAAAAACGGCAATAATAACTGCAATAACTGTCTAAATAACGGCAATAATAAAGGATATAATAAAGGTAATAATAACGATAATAAGGGCAATAGTAACTGCAATAAAAACGACATTAATAATGGCAATAACGACTGCAATAATAAAGAATATAAAATCAATAATAACTGCAATAACGACATGAATAACAGCAAAAATAGAGGCAATAATAACGGCAATAATAAAGACAAAAACGGCAATAATAACTGCAATAATAGTGGCAATACCGAAGAAAATAACGGCAATAACAATAGCAATAACAACGGCAATAATAACGGCAATAATAAAGACAATAACGGCAATAATAACAGCAATAATAATGGCAATAATAACGGCAATAACTGCCTTAATAATGACAATAACAACGGCAATTATAAAGACAATACAAAAGACAAAAGCGTCATTAATAATAGGAATAACGGCAATAGTAACCGCTATAATATAGAGAATAACAGCAATAATAACTGCTATAATTACGGCAATAACGGCCTTAAAAATGGCAATAATAAACGCAATAATAACGGTGATAATAATGGCAATAATAACGGAATTAATAACGACAATAATAGCGATAATAATAGCGAAAATAAGGGCAATCATAACTGCAATAAAAACGCATATAATAAAGGCAAAAACATCGATAATAATAAAGACAAAAACGGCAATAATAAATTATGATAATAAAGGCAATAACGGCAACAATAAAGGCAATAATAACGGCAATATTTAATATATAACGGCAATAATAACGGGAATAATTTCTGCTATAACAGCCATAATAATGGCAATAATATAGGCAATAATAACGGTAATATTAATGGCAATAACAACGGCAATAATAAAGACAGTAACGATAATTATAACTGCAATAACAGACTTAATTGCGGCAATACTAATGGCAATAATAACGGTTATATTAAAGACGATAACGGCAGTAATAACGGCAATAATAGCGGCTATAACGGTAATAATATAGGCCATAACGGCAATATCAATGGCAATAACAACGGCAATAAGAATGGCAATAATAAAGACAATAACGGAATAATAACTGCAATAATAATGGCAATCATAAGGACAGTAATAACGGCAATATCGGCCTTAATAACGGCAATAATAAAGGCAATAATAACGGCAATAATAAAGGCAATAAAAACGGCAATATTAACGATAATAAGGGCAATAAAAACTGCAATAATGACGGCAAAAATAACGGCAATAATAATGGCAATAATAACGACAATAATAATGGCAATATCAACGGCAATAATAAAGACAATAACGGTAATAATAACTGCTGTATTTGCGGCAATAACAGCCTTAATAATGACAAAAATAAAGGCATTAATAACGGTAATAATAATGGCAATAATAACGGTAATAATAACGATAATAAGGGAAATAATAACTGCAATAATAACGGCAAAAATGAGGGCAATTATAACGGTAATAATAACGATAAGAAGGGATATAATAACTGCAATAATGAAGGTAATAATAAAGGCAATAATAACGGCAATACTATAGACACTAACGGCAATAATAATGCCAATATCAGCGGCAGTAATAACGGCAATATTTCAGACAAAATCGGCAATAATATCGGCTTAACCGGCCATAATAATGGCAATAATATAGGCGGTAATAATAATGGTAATAATAATGGCAATAATAATGGCAATAAAAATAGTAATAACAAAGGCAATAATAAAGACAATAACGTCAATAATAACTGCGATAATAAAGGCAATAACGGCAACAATATCTGCAATAATGACGGCAATAACGGCCTTAATAATGGCAATAATAAAGGCAATAATAATCACAATAACAACGGCAATAATAAAGACAATAACGTCAATAATAACTGTTATAATAACGGCAATAACGGCTTTAATAATGGCAATAATAAAGCCAATAAAAAGGCCAGTAATAACTGCAATATAGGCCTACATAATGGCAATAATAACTGCAATATAACGGCAATAAAGGCATTAATAACGGCAATAATAAAGGCAATTTCAACAGTAATAATAAAGGCAATAACGGCAATAATTATGGCAATAATAACGATAATAATAAAGGCGATAACGGCAATGATAATGGCGATAATACAGCAATAATAAAGACAATAACGGCAATAATAACTGCAATAATAATGGCAATAATAACGGCAATAACTGCCTTAATAATGGCCATAACAACGGCAATTATAAAAACAATACAAAAGACAATAGCGTCAATAATAATGGGAATAACAACGTCAATAGTAACCGCAATAATAAAGACAATAACGGCAATAATAACTGCTATAATTACGGCAATAACGGCCTTAATAATGACAATAATAAAGGCAATAATAACGGTAATAATAATGGCAATAATAACGGACTTAATAACGACAATATTTACTGCAATATTAACGAAAATAACAGCCTTAAAAACGGCAATAATAACGAAAATAATAACGACAATAAGGGCAATAATAACTGCAATAAAAACGGCAATAATAATGGCAATAACATCGATATTAATAAAGACAAAAACGGCAATAATAACTGTGATATTAAAGGCAATAAAGGCAATAATAACGGCAATAATAAAGGTAATAATAATGGCAATATCGACTGCAATATTAAAGACAATAACGTCAATAATAACGGCAATAAAAACGGCAATAATAACTGCAATAACGGTCTTAATAACAGCAATAATAAAGGAAATAATAAAGGTAATAATAACGATAATAAGGGCATTAATCTCTGCAATAATAACGGCAATAATAATAGCAATTACAACGGCAATAATAAAGACAATAACGTCAATAATAACTGTTATAATAACGGCAATAACGGCTTTAATAATGGCAATAATAAAGGCAATAATAACGCTAATAATAATCGGAGTAAAAAATGGCAATAATAAAGACAATAACGTCAATAATAACTGCAATAATAACGGCAATAACTATCATAATAACGGCAATAATTAAGACAATAAAGGCAATAATAACTGCAATAATAACGGCAATATAAACGACATTAATGTCAATAATAAATGCAATAATTACGGCAATAACGGCTTTAGCAACGGCAATAATAAAGGAATAATAACGGCAATAATAAAACCAATAATAACGGTAATAATAACGTTAATAAGTGCAATAATATCTGCAATAATAACGGCAATGACGTACGTAATAATGCCAATTATAAAGGTAATAATAACGTTAATAATAATGGCTATAATAACTGCAAAAACGGCCTGAATAACAGCAAAAGTAAAGGCAATAATAACGGTAATAATAAAGACAAAAACGACAATAATAACTGCTATAATTACGGCAATAACGGCATTAATAACGGCAATAATAAAGGCAATAATAACGGTAATAATAACGGCAATAATAACGGACTTAATAACGACAATAACGTCAATAATATCCGCAATAATAACGGCAATAACGAAAATAATAACGACAATAATTAAGACAATAAGGGCAATAATATCTGTAATAATAACGGCAATATAAACAAACATTAATGTCAGTAATAAATGCAATAATTACGGCAATAATAATTGCAATAACAACGGCAATGATAACTGCAATAATTACGGCGATAACGGCCTTAGCAACGGCAATAACGGCGTTAATAACGGCAATAATAAAGGCAATTATAACGGTAAAAATAAGGGCAATAAAGGCAATAATTATGGCAATATTAACGGTAATAATAAAGTCGATAACGGCAATAATAATGGCAATAACAACGGCAATAATAAAGACAATAAAATCAATAATAACTGCAAAAATAATGGCAATATTGACGGCAATAACTGCCTTAATAATGGTAATAACAACGGCAATTATAAAGACAATACGAAAGACAATAGCGTCAATAATAATGGGAATAACAACGGCAATATTATCCGCAATAATATAGACAATAACGGCAATAATAACTGCTATAAATACGGCAATAACGGCTTTAATAATGGCAATAATAAAGGCAATAATAACGGTAATAATAATGGCAATAATAACGGACTTAATAACGACAATATTTACTGCAATATTAACGAAAATAACAGCCTTAAAAACGGCAATAATAACGATAATAATAACGACAATAAGGGCAATAATAACTGCAATAAAAACGGCAATAATAATGGCAATAACATCGACAATATTAAAGAAAAACGGCAATAATAACTGTGATATTAAAGGCAATAAAGGCAATAATAACGGCAATAATAAAGGTAATAATAATGGCAACATCGACTGCAATATTAAAGACAATAACGTCAATAATAACGGCAATAAAAACAGTAATAATAACTGCAATAACGGTCTTAATAACAGCAATAATAAAGGAAATAATAAAGGTAATAATAACGATAATAAGGGCATTAATCTCTGCAATAATAACGGCAATATAAACGACATTAATGTCAATAATAATTGCAATAATTACGGCAATAACGGCTTTAGCAACGGCAATAATAAAGGAATAATAACGGCAATAATAAAACCAATAATAACGGTAATAATAACGTTAATAAGTGCAATAATATCTGCAATAATAACGGCAATGACGTACGTAATAATGCCAATTATAAAGGTAATATAAACGTTAATAATAATGGCTATAATAACTGCAAAAACGGCCTGAATAACAGCAAAAATTAAGGCAATAATAACGGTAATAATAAAGACAAAAACGACAATAATAACTGCTATAATTACGGCAATAACGGCATTAATAACGGCAATAATAAAGGCAATAATAACGGTAATAATAATGGCTATAATAACGGACTTAATAACGACAATAACGTCAATAATATCCGCAATAATAACGGCAATAACGAAAATAATAACGACAATAATTAAGACAATAAGGGCAATAATATCTGTAATAATAACGGCAATATAAACGACATTAATGTCAGTAATAAATGCAATAATTACGGCAATAATAATTGCAATAACAACGGCAATGATAACTGCAATAATTACGGCGATAACGGCCTTAGCAACGGCAATAACGGCGTTAATAACGGCAATAAAAAGGCAATTATAACGGTAAAAATAAGGGCAATAAAGGCAATAATTATGGCAATATTAACGGTAATAATAAAGTCGATAACGGCAATAATAATGGCAATAACAACGGCAATAATAAAGACAATAAAATCAATAATAACTGCAAAAATAATGGCAATATTGACGGCAATAACTGTCTTAATAATGGTAATAACAACGGCAATTATAAAGACAATACGAAAGACAATAGCGTCAATAATAATGGGAATAACAACGGCAATATTATCCGCAATAATATAGACAATAACGGCAATAATAACTGCTATAAATACGGCAATAACGGCTTTAATAATGGCAATAATAAAGGCAATAATAACGGTAATAATAATGGCAATAATAACGGACTTAATAACGACAATAACGTCAATAATTACTGCAATATTAACGGCAATATTAAAGAAAATAATAATGGCAATATCCACGGCACTATTAATGCCAATAACGTCAATAATAACTTCAATAATATCGGCAATAATAACTGCAATAACGGCCTTAATAACGGCAAAAATAAAGACAATATAAACGGTAATAATAACGATAATAAGGGCAATAATCTCTGCAATAATAACAGCAATTATAATAGCAATAACAACGGCAATAATAAAGACAATATCGTCAATAATAACTGCAATATTAACGGCAATAACGGCTTAAATAACGGCAATAATAAAGGCAATTTTAACGGTAATAATAAAGGCAATATCGGCAATATTTATGGCAATAATAACGCTAATAATAATCGGAATAAAAACTGCAATAATAAAGACAATAACGTCAATAATAACTGCAATAATTACGGCAATAATAATTGCAATAACAACGGCAATGATAACTGCAATAATAACGGCAATAACGACCTTGTATACGGCAATAATAAAGGCAATAACGGCAATAATATTTGCGAAAACAACGGCAATAATATTTGCGAAAACAACGGCAATAAGAACGATAATAATAATGGCAATATCGACGGTAAATATTAAAGACAATAACGTCAATAATAACTTCAATAATAACGGCATTAATAACTGTAATAATGGTCTTAATTACGAGAATAATAAAGGAAATAATAAATGTAATAATAACGATAACAAGGGCAATAACAACTGCAATAAAAACGACAATAATAATGGCAATAACGACGGCAATAAAAAAGAATATAAAATCAATAATAACTGCAATAACGACATGAATAACAGAAAAAATAAAAGCAATAATAACGGTAATAATAAAGAAAAAAACGACAATAATAACTGTGATAATAATGGCAATAACGTCGATAATATCCGCAATAATAACGGCAAAAATAACTGCAATCACGGCCTTGATAACGGCAAAAATAACTGCAATCACGGCCTTGATAACGGCAAAAATAAAGAAAATAAAAACGGTAATAATAACGATAAGGTAAGTAATCTCTGCAATAATAACGTCAATAATAACTTCAATAATAACGGCAATGATAACTGCAATAACGGTCTTATTAACGGCAATAATAAAGGAAATAATGAAGGTAATATTAACGATAATAAGGGCAATAATATAGAATATAAAATCAATAATAATTGCAGTAACGACATGAATAACAGCAAAAATAAATGCAATAACAACGGCAATAATAAAGACAATAACATCAAAAATAACTCCGATAATAACGGCAATAATGACGGCCTTAATAAAGACAATAACTTCAATAATAACTGCAACAATAACGGCAATAATATACAAAATATCGGCAATAGCAACTGCAATAATTACGGCATTAACGGCCTTAGAAACGGCAATAATAACTGCAATATTAACGGCAATAGCGGCATTAATAACGGCAATAATAAAGGCAATTATAACGGTAATAATAAAAGTAATAACGGCAATAATTACGGGAATAATAAAATGATAATAGTAGCAATAACGGCAATAATAACTGCAATAATGGTTGCAATAATAACGGCAATATCTTCAATAATAATGGCAATAATAAAAATAAAAATAATAGCAATAATAAGGCCAGTACTAACGGAAATATCGGGCTACATAACAGCAATAATAAGGGCAATAATAACGGTAATAATAAAAGCAATAACGATAATAATAATGGCAATAACAACGGCAATGAGAGCGCCAATAATAATTGCAATAATAACGGCAACAATAACGTTAATAATGTAGCAATTACGAGAATAAAAAAGGCAATATCAACGGTTATAATAACGGCCATACTAAAGAGAATAACGGCAATAATAATGGCAATAACAACGGCAATAATAAAGACAATAACGGCAATAATAACTGCAATAAAAACGACAATAATAATGGCAATAACAACGGCAATAATAAAGACAATATCGGCAATAATAACTGCAATAATAATGGCAATATAAACGACATTAATGTCAATAATAAATGCAATAATTACGGCAATAATAAAGGCAATAACAACGGCAATAATATAGAGAATAACGTCTATAAGAAGTGTTATAATTACGGCGATAACGGCTTTAATAATGGCAATAATAAAGGCAATAAAATGGCCAGTAATAACTGCAATATCGGCCTACATAACGGCAATAATTACTGCAATATTAACGGCAATAACGGCATTAATAACGGGAATAATAAAGGCAATTATAACGGTAATAATTAAGGCGATAACGGCAATAATTATGGCAATAATAACGGTAATAATAAAGGCAATAACGGCAATAATAACTGCAATAACTGTTGCAATAATAACGGCAATATCTTCAATAATAATGGTAATTATAAAGACAATAATAATAGCAATAATAAGGCCAATAATAACGGCAATATCGGGCTACATAACAGCAATAATAAGGGCAATAATAACGCTAATAATAAAGACAATAACGTAAATAATAACTGCATTAATAACGTCACTAACAGCCTTAATATCGGCAATAATAACAATAATAATAACGACAATAAGGGCAATAATAACTGCAATAAAAACGGCAATAATAATGGCAAATAACATCGATAATAATATTGACAAACACGGCAATAATAACTGTGATAATAATGGCAATAACGGCAATATTAATGGCAATAACAACTGCAATAACGGTATTAATAACGGCAATAATAAAGGAAATAATAAAGGTAATAATAACGATAATAAGGGCATTAATAAATGCAATAAAAACGACAATAATAATGGCAATAACGACGGCAATAATAAGGAATATAAAATCAATAATAACTGCAATAACGACATGAATAACAGCAAAAATAAAGGCTATAATAACGGCAATAATAACTGCTATAATTACGGCAATAACGGCCATAATAATGGCAATAATAAAGGCAATAATATCGGTAATAATAATTGCAATAATAACGGCAATAACGACCATAATAACGGCAATAATAATGGCAATAACAACGGCAATAATAAAGGCAATAATAACGGCATATAACATCGATAATAATATTGACAAACGCGGCAATAATAGCTGTGATAATAATGGCAAAAACGGCAATAATAACTGCTATAATAACAACAATAACGGCGTTAATAATGGTAATAATTAAAGCAATAATAACCGTAATAGTAATGGCAATAATAACGGCCTTAATAATGAAAATAACGTCAATAATATCCGCAATAATAACTGCAATAATAACGGCAATAACGAACATAATAACCGCAACAATTAAGACAATAAAGGCAATAATAACTGCAATAATTACGGCAATATAAACGACATTAATGTCAATAATAACTGCAATAATTACGGCAATAACGGCCTTAGCAACGGCAATAATAAAAGAATAATAACGGAAATAATAAAAGCAATAATAACGGTAATAATAACGTTAATAAGTGCAATAATATCTGCAATAATAACGGCAATTACGTACGTAATAATGCCAATTATAAAGTTAATAATAACGTTAATTATAATGGCTATTATAACGGTAATAACGGCATGAATAACAGCAAAAATAAAGGCAATAATAACGGCAATAATAAAGACAAAAACGACAATAATAACTGCTATAATTACGGCAATGACGGCCTTATTAATGGCAATAATAAAGGCAATAAAACGGTAATAATAATGGCAATAATAACGGACTTAATATCGACAATAACGTCAATAATTACTGCAATATTAAAGACAATAACGGCTTTAATAATGGCAATAATAAAGGCAATAATAACGCTAATAATAATCGGAATAAAAACGGCAATAATAAAGACAATAACGTCAATAATAACTGCAATAATAACGGCAATAACGACCATAATAACGGCAATAATTAAGTCAATAATGGCAATAATAACTGCAATAATAACGGCAATATAAACGACATTAATGTCAATAATAAATGCTATAATTAAGGCAATAATAATGGCAATAACAACGGCAATAATAAAGACATTAACGTCAATAATAACTGTTATAATAACGGCAATAACGGCTTTAATAATGGCAATAATAAAGGCAATAAAAAGGCCAGTAATAACTGCAATATCGGCCTACATAACGGCAATAATAAGGGCAATAATAACGGTAATAATAAAGACAATAACGGCAATAATAACTGCTATAATTACGGCAATAACGGCCTTAATAACGGCAATAATAACGATAATAATAACGACAATAAGGGCAATAATAACTGCAATAAAAATGACAATAATAATGGCAATAACGACGGCAATAATAAAGAATATAAAATCAATAATAACTGCAATAACGACATGAAAAACAGCAAAAATAAAGGCAATAATAAAGACAATAACATCAAAAACAACTGCAATAATAACGGCAATAATAACGGCCTTAATAAAGTCAGTAACGTCAATAATAACTGCAATAATAACGGCAATAATAACTGCAATGACTGCCTTAATAACGGCGAAAATAAAGACAATAAAAACGGTAATAATAACTATGATAGGGGCAATAATCTCTGCAATAATAACGGCAATAATAATGGCAATAATAACGGCAATAATAAAGAAAATAACGTCAATAATAACTGTTACAATGACGGTAATAACGGCTTTAATAATGGCAATAATAAAGGCAATAAAAAGGCTAGTAATAACTGCAATATCGGCCTACATTTCGGCAATAGTAACTGCAATAATAACGGCCTTAATAAAGACAATAACGGCAATAATAACTGTGATATTAAAGGCAATAAAGGCAATAATAATGGCAATAACAACGGCAACAATAACGGCAATAATAACGGCAATAATAATGGCAAATAACATCATAATAACATTGGCAAAAAATATTGACAAACAAGGCAATAATAACTGCAATAACAGCGGCAATATAATCGACATTAATGTCAATAATAAATGCAATAATTACGACAATAATAATTGCAATAACAACGGCAAAAACGGCCTTGAATACGGCAATAATAAAGGAATAATAACGGCAATAATAAAAGCACTAATAACGGTAATAATAACGTTAATAATGTAGCAATAACGACAATAAAAAAGGCAATATCAACGGTTATAAAAACGGCAATACTAAAGAGAATAACTGCAATAATAACGAAAATTACGACCATAATAACGGCAATAATTAAGACAATAAAGGCAATAATAACTGCTATAATAACGGCAATAACGGCCTTAATAATGGCAATAATTAATGCAATAATAACGGTAATAATAATGGCAATAATAACGGAATAATAACGACAATAAGGGCAATAATAACTGATATAACAACGGCAATAATAATGGCAATAACGTCGACAATATTAAAGACAATAACGTCAATAATAACTGTTATAATTACGGCAATAACGGCTTTAATAATGGCAAAAATAAAGGCAGTAAAATGGCCAGTAATAACTGCAATATCGGCCTACATAACGGCATTAATTACTGCAATATTAACGGCAATAACGGCATTAATAACGGGAATAATAAAGGCAATTATAACGGTAATAATTAAGGCAATAACGGCAATAATTATGGCAATAATAACGGAAATAATAAAGGCAATAACGGCAATAATAACTGCAATAATTGTTGCAATAATAACGGCAATATCTTCAATAATAATGGCAATTATAAAGACAATAATAATAGCAATAATATGGCCAGTAAAAACGGCAATATCGGGCTACATAACAGCAATAATAAGGGCAATAATAACGCTAATAATAAAGGCAATAACGGCAATAATAATGGCAATAACAACGGCAATGAGAGCGCCAATAATAATTGCAATAATAACGGCAACAATAACGTTAATAATGTAGCAATAACGAGAATAAAAAAGGCAATATCAACGGTTATAATAACGGCAATACTAGAGAGAATAGCGGCAATAAAAATGGCAATAACAACGGCAATACTAAAGACAATAACATCAATAATAACTGCTATAATAACGGCAATAACGGCTTTAATAATGGCAATAATAAAGGCAATAATAACGGTTATAGTAATGGCTATAACATCGGCAATAATAACGGCAATAATAACTGCAATAACGGTCTTAATAACGGCAATAATAAAGGAAATAATAAATGTAATAATAACGATAATAAGGCCAATAATAACTGCAATAAAAACGACAATAATAATGGCAATAACGACGGCAATAATAAAGAATATAAAATCAATAATAACTGCAATAACGACATGAAAAACAGCAAAAATAAAGGCAATAATAAAGACAATAACATCAAAAATAACTGCAATAATAACGGCAATAATAACGGCCTTAATAAAGTCAGTAACGTCAATAATAACTGCAATAATAACGGCAATAATAACTGAAATGTCGGCCTTAATAACGGCGAAAATAAAGACAATAAAAACGGTAATAATAACTATGATAGGGGCAATAATCTCTGCAATAATAACGGCTATAATAATGGCAATAATAACGGCAATAATAAAGAAAATAACGTCAATAATAACTGTTATAATAACTGTAATAACGGCTTAAATAATGGCAATAATAAAGGCAATAAAAAGGCTAGTAATAACTGCAATATCGGCCTTCATAACGGCAATAATAACTGCAATAATAACGGCCTTAATAAAGACAATAACGTCAATAATTACTGCAATATTAACGGCAATAACGGCCTTAATATCGGCAAAAATAAAGACAATAAAAACGGTAATAATATCGGCAATAAGGGCAATAATCTCTGCAATAATAACTGCAATAATAATTGCAATAACAACGGCAATAACAAAGACAATAACGTCAATAATAACTGTTATAATAACGGCAATAACGGCTTTAATAATGGCAAAAATAACGCTAATACTAACGCTAATAATAAACGGAATAAATCTGGAATAATAAAGAAAATAACGTCAATGGTAACTGCAATAATAACGGCAATATCGGACTTGAATACGGGAATAATAAAGTAATAATAACGGCAATAATAAAAGCAATAATAACGGTAATAATAACTATAATAGGGGCAATAATCTCTGCAATAATAACGGCAATAATAATGGTAATAGCAACGGCAATAATAAATACAATAACGTTAATAATAACTGTTATAATAACGGCAATAATGGCTTTAATAATGGCTATAATAAAGCCAATAAAAAGGCCAGTAATAACTGCAATATTGGCCTACATAACGGCAATAATAACTGCAATATTAACGGCAATAACGGCATTAATAACGGCAATAATAAAGGCAATTTTAACGGTAATAATAAAAGCAATATCGGCAATATTTATGGCAATAATAACGCTAATAATAATCGGAATAAAAACTGCAATAATAAAGACAATAACGACCATAATAACGGCATTAATTAAGACAAAAAGGCAATAATAACTGCAATAATAACGGCAATATAAACGACATTAATGTCAATTATAAATGCAATAATTACGGCAATAATAAATTCAATAATGGCAATAATATTGGCAAAAACAACGGCAATAAGAACGGCAATAATGAAGGCAATATCGACGGCAATATTAAAGATAATAACGTCAATAATAACTTCAATAATAACGGCAATGATAACTGCAATAATGGTCTTATTAACGGCAATAATAAAGGAAATAATGAAGGTAATATTAACGATAATAAGGGCAATAATAACTGCAATAAAGACGACAATAATAATGGCAATTACGAAGGCAATAATAAAGAATATAAAATCAATAATAATTGCAGTAACGACATGAATAACAGCAAAAATAAATGCAATTACAACGGCTATAATAAAGACAATAACATCAAAAATAACTCCAATAATAAAGGCAATAATGACGGCCTTAATAAAGCCAATAACTTCAATAATAACTGCAACAATAACGGCAATAATATACAAAATATCGGCAATAGCAACTGCAATAATTACGGCAATAACGGCCTTAGCAACGGCAATAATAAAGGAATAATAACGGCAATAATAAAAGCAATAATAACGGTAACAATAACGTTAATATGTGGAATAATATCTGCAATAATAACGGCAATAATAATGGCAATAATAAAGGCAATAAAAAGGCTAGTAATAACTGCAATATCCGCCTACATAACGGCAATAATAACTGCAATAATAACGGCCTTAATAAAGACAATAACGTCAATAATATCTGCAATAATAACGGCAATAACGGGCATAGCAAGGGCAATTATAAATGGATAAAAACGGCAATAATAAAAGCTATAATAACGGTAATAATAAAGCCAATAACGCCAATAATAACTGCAATAATGGTTGCAATAATAACGGCAATATCTTCAATAATAATGGCAATTATAAAGACAATAATAATAGCAATAATATGGCCAGTAAAAACGGCAATATCGGGCTACATAACAGCAATAATAAGGGCAATAATAACGCTAATAAAAAAGGCAATAACGGCAATAATAATGGCAATAACAACGGCAATGAGAGCGCCAATAATAATTGCAATAATAACGGCAACAATAACGTTAATAATGTAGCAATAACGAGAATAAAAAAGGCAATATCAACGGTTATAATAACGACAATACTAAAGAGAATAACGGCAATAATAATGGCAATAACAACGGCAATAATAAAGACAATAACCTCAATAATAACTGTTATAATAACGGCAATAACGGCTTTAATAATGGCAATAATAAAGGCAATAAAAAGGCCAGTAATAACTGCAATATCGGCCTACATAT
Source organism: Dolichovespula saxonica (assembly GCA_911387935.1). Classification (NCBI taxonomy): domain Eukaryota; kingdom Metazoa; phylum Arthropoda; class Insecta; order Hymenoptera; family Vespidae; genus Dolichovespula; species Dolichovespula saxonica. Next base: position 171,986 of record CAJVQX010000003.1, on the reverse strand, counting down.
GGGCAATAATAACTGCAATATTAACGGCAATTTCAGCATTAATAACGGCAATAATAAAGGCAATAAAATGGCCAGTAATAATTGCAATATCGACCTACATAACGGCAATAATAACTGCAATATTAACGGCAATAACGGCATTAATAACGGCAATAATAAAGGCAATTATAACGGTAATAATAAAGGCAATCAGGGCAATAATTATGGCTATAATAACGGTAATATAAAGGCAATAACGGCTATAATAATGGCAATAACAACGGCAATGAGAGCGCCAATAATAATTGCAATAATAACGGCAACAATAACGTTAATAATGTAGCAATAACGAGAATAAAAAAGGCAATATCAACGGTTATAATAACGGCAATACTAAAGAGAATAACGGCAATAATAATGGCAATAACAACGGCAATAATAAAGACAATAACGTCAATAATAACTGTTATAATAACGGCAATAACGGCTTTAATAATGGCAATAATAAAGGCAATAAAAAGGCCAGTAATAACTGCTATATCGGCCTACATAACGGCAATAATAACTGCAATATTAACCGCAATAACGGCAATAATATCTGCAATAAAAACGGCAATAATAATGGCAATAACGTCGAAAATATTTAAGACAAAGACGGCAATAATAACTGTGATATTAACGGCAATAACGGCATTAATAACGGCAAAAATAAAGGCAATTATAACGGTAATAATAAAGGCAATAACGCCAATAATAATGGCAATAATAACGGCAATAATAACGGCAATAACGGTAATAATAATGGCAATAACAACGGCAATGAGAGCGCCAATAATAATTGCAATAATAACGGCAATAATAACTGCAATGACTGCTTTAATAACGGCGAAAATAAAGACAATAAAAACGGTAATAATAACTATGATAGGGGCAATAATCTCTGCAATAATAACGGCAATAATAATGGCAATAATAAAGGCATTAAAAAGGCTAGTAATAACTGCAATATCGGCCTACATAACGGCAATAATAACTGCAATAATAACGGCCTTAATAAAGACAATAACGTCAATAATATCTGCAATAATAACGGCAATAACGGGCTTAGCAAGGGCAATTATAAATGGATAAAAACGGCAATAATAAAAGCTATAATAACGGTAATAATAAAGGCAATAACGGCAATAATAACTGCAATAATGGTTGCAATAATAACGGCAATATCTTCAATAATAATGGCAATTATAAAGACAATAATAATAGCAATAATAAGGCCAGTAATAACGGCAATATCGGGCTACATAACAGCAATAATAAGGGCAATAATAACGCTAATAATAAAGGCAATAACGGCAATAATAATGGCAATAACAACGGCAATGAGAGCGCCAATAATAATTGCAATAATAACGGCGACAATAACGTTAATAATGTAGCAATAACGAGAATAAAAAAGGCAATATCAACGGTTATAATAACGGCAATACTAAAGAGAATAACGGCAATAATAATGGCAATAACAACGGCAATAATAAAGACAATAACGTCAATAATAACTGTTATATTAACGGCAATAACGGCTTTAATAATGGCAATAATAAAGGCAATAATAACGCTACTAATAAACGCAATAATTACGGCAAGAACGGCCTTAATAATGGCAATAATAAAGACAATAATAACGGTAATAATAATGGCAATAATAACGGCAATAATTACTGCAATATTAACGGCAATAACGGCCTTAATAACGGCAATAATAACGATAATAATAACGACTATAAGGGCAATAATAACTGCAATAAAAACGGCAATAATAATGGCCATATCTTCGATAATAATAAAGACAAAAACGGCAATAATAACTGTGATATTAAAGGCAGTAAAGACAATAATAATAGCACTAACAATGGCAATAATAAAGGTAATAATAATGGCAATATCGACGGCAATATTAAAGGCAATAACGGCAATAATAACTTCAATAATAACGGCAATAATAACTTCAATAATAACGGCAATAATAACTGCAATAACGGTCTTAATAACGACAATAATAAAGGAAATAATAAAGGTGATAATAACGATAATAAGGGCAATAACAACTGCAATAAAAACGACAATAATAATGGCAATAATGACGGCAATAATAAAGAATATAAAATTAATAATAACTGAAATAACGACATGAATAACAGCAAAGATAAAGGCAATAATAACGGCAATAATAAATAAAATAACGGCAATAATAACTGCTACAATTACGGCAATAACGGCCTTAATAATGGCAATAATTAAGACAATAAAGGCAATAATAACTGCAGTAATAACGACAATATAAACGACATTAATGTCAATAATAAATGCAATAATTACGGCAATAACGGCTTTAATAATGGCAATAATAAAGGAATAATAACGGCAATAATAAAACCAATAATAACGGTAATAATAACGTTAATAAGTGCAATAATATCCGCAATAATAACGGCAATAATAACTGCAATAACGGCCTAAATAACGGCAAAAATAAAGACAATAGAAACGGTAATATTAACGATAATAAGGGCAAAAGCTCTGCAATAATAACGGCAATAATAATAGCAATAACAACGGCAATAATAAAGACAATAACGTCAATAATAACTGTTATAATAACGGCAATAACGGCTTTAATAATGGCAATAATAAAGGCAATAATAACGCTACTAATAAACGGAATAAAAACTGAAATAATAAAGACAATAACGTCAATAATAACTGCAATAATAACGGTAATAATAAAGGCAATATCGACGGCAATATTAAAGACAATAACGTCAATAATAACTTCAATAATAACGGCAATAACGGCCTTAATAACGGCAAAAATAAAGACAATAAAAAAGGTAATAATAACGATAATAAAGGCAATAATCTCTGCAATAATAACAGCAATAATAATAGCAATAACAACGGCAATAATAAAGGCAAGAACGTCAATAATAACTGCAATATTAACGGCAATAACGGCATTAATAACGGCAATAATAAAGGCAATTTTAACGGTAATAATAAAGGCAATATCGGCAATATTTATGGCAATAATAACGCTAATAATAATCGGAATAAAAACTGCAATAATATAGACAATAACGTCAATAATAACTGCAATAATTACGGCAATAATAATTGCAATAACAACGGCAATGATAACTGCAATAATAACGGCAATAATAACTGAAATGACGGCCTTAATAACGGCAAAAATAAAGACAATAAAAACGGTAATAATAACTATAATAGGGGCAATAATCTCTGCAATAATAACGGCTATAATAATGGCAATAATAACGGCAATAATAAAGAAAATAACGTCAATAATAACTGTTATAATAACGGCAATAACGGCTTTAATAATGGCAATAATAAAGGCAATAAAAAGGCTAGTAATAACTGCAATATCGGCCTTCATAACGGCAATAATAACTGCAATAATAACGGCCTTAATAAAGACAATAACGTCAATAATATCTGCAATAATAACGGCAATAAAGGGCTTAGCAAGGGCAATTATAAATGGATAAAAACGGCAATAATAAAAGCTATAATAACGGTAATAATAAAGGCAATAACGCCAATAATAACTGCAATAATGGTTGCAATAATAACGGCAATATCTTCAATAATAATGGCAATTATAAAGACAATAATAATAGCAATAATATGGCCAGTAAAAACGGCAATATCGGGCTACATAACAGCAATAATAAGGGCAATAATAACGGTAATAATAAAGGCAATAACGGCAATAATAATGGCAATAACAACGGCAATGAGAGCGCCAATAATAATTGCAATAATAACGGCAACAATAACGTTAATAATGTAGCAATAACGAGAATAAAAAAGGCAATATCAACGGTTATAATAACGACAATACTAAAGAGAATAACGGCAATAATAATGGCAATAACAACGGCAATAATAAAGACAATAACCTCAATAATAACTGTTATAATAACGGCAATAACGGCTTTAATAATGGCAATAATAAAGGCAATAAAAAGGCCAGTAATAACTGCAATATCGGCCTACATATGGGCAATAATAACTGCAATATTAACGGCAATAACGGCATTAATAACGGCAATAATAAAGGCAATAAAATGGCCAGTAATAATTGCAATATCGGCCTACATAACGGCAATAATAACTGCAATATTAACGGCAATAACGGCATTAATAACGGCAATAATAAAGGCAATTATAACGGTAATAATAAAGGCAATCAGGGCAATAATTATGGCTATAATAACGGTAATATAAAGGCAATAACGGCTATAATAATGGCAATAACAACGGCAATGAGAGCGCCAATAATAATTGCAATAATAACGGCAACAATAACGTTAATAATGTAGCAATAACGAGAATAAAAAAGGCAATATCAACGGTTATAATAACGGCAATACTAAAGAGAATAACGGCAATAAAAATGGCAATAACAACGGCAATAATAAAGACAATAACGTCAATAATAACTGTTATAATAACGGCAATAACGGCTTTAATAATGGCAATAATAAAGGCAATAAAAAGGCCAGTAATAACTGCTATATCGGCCTACATAACGGCAATAATAACTGCAATATTAACCGCAATAACGGCATTAATATCTGCAATAAAAACGGCAATAATAATGGCAATAACGTCGAAAATATTTAAGACAAAGACGGCAATAATAACTGTGATATTAACGGCAATAACGGCATTAATAACGGCAAAAATAAAGGCAATTATAACGGTAATAATAAAGGCAATAACGCCAATAATAATGGCAATAATAACGGCAATAATAAAGACAATAACGGTAATAATAGTAGCAATAACAACGGCAATGAGAGCGCCAATAATAATTGCAATAATAACGGCAATAATAACTGCAATGACTGCTTTAATAACGGCGAAAATAAAGACAATAAAAACGGTAATAATAACTATAATAGGGGCAATAATCTCTGCAATAATAACGGCAATAATAATGGCAATAATAAAGGCATTAAAAAGGCTAGTAATAACTGCAATATCGGCCTACATAACGGCAATAATAACTGCAATAATAACGGCCTTAATAAAGACAATAACGTCAATAATATCTGCAATAATAACGGCAATAACGGGCTTAGCAAGGGCAATTATAAATGGATAAAAACGGCAATAATAAAAGCTATAATAACGGTAATAATAAAGGCAATAACGGCAATAATAACTGCAATAATGGTTGCAATAATAACGGCAATATCTTCAATAATAATGGCAATTATAAAGACAATAATAATAGCAATAATAAGGCCAGTAATAACGGCAATATCGGGCTACATAACAGCAATAATAAGGGCAATAATAACGCTAATAAAAAAGGCAATAACGGCAATAATAATGGCAATAACAACGGCAATGAGAGCGCCAATAATAATTGCAATAATAACGGCGACAATAACGTTAATAATGTAGCAATAACGAGAATAAAAAAGGCAATATCAACGGTTATAATAACGGCAATACTAAAGAGAATAACGGCAATAAAAATGGCAATAACAACGGCAATAATAAAGACAATAACGTCAATAATAACTGTTATATTAACGGCAATAACGGCTTTAATAATGGCAATAATAAAGGCAATAATAACGCTAATAATAAACGCAATAATTACGGCAAGAACGGCCTTAATAATGGCAATAATAAAGACAATAATAACGGTAATAATAATGGCAATAATAACGGAATTAGTACGACAATAACGTCAATAATTACTGCAATATTAACGGCAATAACGGCCTTAATAACGGCAATAATAACGATAATAATAACGACAATAAGGGCAATAATAACTGCAATAAAAACGGCAATAATAATGGCCATATCTTCGATAATAATAAAGACAAAAACGGCAATAATAACTGTGATATTAAAGGCAGTAAAGACAATAATAATAGCACTAACAATGGCAATAATAAAGGTAATAATAATGGCAATATCGACGGCAATATTAAAGGCAATAACGGCAATAATAACTTCAATAATAACGGCAATAATAACTTCAATAATAACGGCAATAATAACTGTAATAACGGTCTTAATAACGACAATAATAAAGGAAATAATAAAGGTAATAATAACGATAATAAGGGCAATAACAACTGCAATAAAAACGACAATAATAATGGCAATAATGACGGCAATAATAAAGAATATAAAATCAATAATAACTGAAATAACGACATGAATAACAGCAAAGATAAAGGCAATAATAACGGCAATAATAAATAAAATAACGGCAATAATAACTGCTACAATTACGGCAATAACGGCCTTAATAATGGCAATAATTAAGACAATAAAGGCAATAATAACTGCAGTAATAACGACAATATAAACGACATTAATGTCAATAATAAATGCAATAATTATGGCAATAACGGTTTTAGCAACGGCAATAATAAAGGAATAATAACGGCAATAATAAAACCAATAATAACGGTAATAATAACGTTAATAAGTGCAATAATAACTGCAATAATAACGGCAATATTAACTGCAATAACGGCCTTAATAACGGCAAAAATAAAGACAATAGAAACGGTAATATTAACGATAATAAGGGCAAAAGCTCTGCAATAATAACGGCAATAATAATAGCAATAACAACGGCAATAATAAAGACAATAACGTCAATAATAACTGTTATAATAACGGCAATAACGGCTTTAATAATGGCAATAATAAAGGCAATAATAACGCTACTAATAAACGGAATAAAAACGGCAATAATAAAGACAATAACGTCAATAATAACTGCAATAACAACGGCAATAAGAAAGGTAATAATAAAGGCAATATCGACGGCAATATTAAAGACAATAACGTCAATAATAACTTCAATAATATCGGCAATAACGGCCTTAATAACGGCAAAAATAAAGACAATATAAAAGGTAATAATAACGATAATAAAGGCAATAATCTCTGCAATAATAACAGCAATAATAATAGCAATAACAACGGCAATAATAAAGGCAAGAACGTCAATAATAACTGCAATATTAACGGCAATAACGGCTTAAATAACGGCAATAATAAAGGCAATTTTAACGGTAATAATAAAGGCAATATCGGCAATATTTATGGCAATAATAACGCTAATAATAATCGGAATAAAAACGGCAATAATATAGACAATAACGTCAATAATAACTGCAATAATTACGGCAATAATAATTGCAATAACAACGGCAATGATAACTGCAATAATAACGGCAATAATAACTGAAATGACGGCCTTAATAACGGCAAAAATAAAGACAATAAAAACGGTAATAATAACTATAATAGGGGCAATAATCTCTGCAATAATAACGGCAATAATAATGGCAATAATAACGGCAATAATAAAGAAAATAACGTCAATAATAACTGTTATAATAACGGCAATAACGGCTTTAATAATGGCAATAATAAAGGCAATAAAAAGGCTAGTAATAACTGCAATATCGGCCTTCATAACGGCAATAATAACTGCAATAATAACGGCCTTAATAAAGACAATAACGTCAATAATATCTGCAATAATAACGGCAATAAAGGGCTTAGCAAGGGCAATTATAAATGGATAAAAACGGCAATAATAAAAGCTATAATAACGGTAATAATAAAGGCAATAACGCCAATAATAACTGCAATAATGGTTGCAATAATAACGGCAATATCTTCAATAATAATGGCAATTATAAAGACAATAATAATAGCAATAATATGGCCAGTAAAAACGGCAATATCGGGCTACATAACAGCAATAATAAGGGCAATAATAACGCTAATAAAAAAGGCAATAACGGCAATAATAATGGCAATAACAACGGCAATGAGAGCGCCAATAATAATTGCAATAATAACGGCAACAATAACGTTAATAATGTAGCAATAACGAGAATAAAAAAGGCAATATCAACGGTTATAATAACGACAATACTAAAGAGAATAACGGCAATAATAATGGCAATAACAACGGCAATAATAAAGACAATAACCTCAATAATAACTGTTATAATAACGGCAATAACGGCTTTAATAATGGCAATAATAAAGGCAATAAAAAGGCCAGTAATAACTGCAATATCGGCCTACATATGGGCAATAATAACTGCAATATTAACGGCAATTTCAGCATTAATAACGGCAATAATAAAGGCAATAAAATGGCCAGTAATAATTGCAATATCGACCTACATAACGGCAATAATAACTGCAATATTAACGGCAATAACGGCATTAATAACGGCAATAATAAAGGCAATTATAACGGTAATAATAAAGGCAATCAGGGCAATAATTATGGCTATAATAACGGTAATATAAAGGCAATAACGGCAATAATAATGGCAATAACAACGGCAATGAGAGCGCCAATAATAATTGCAATAATAACGGCGACAATAACGTTAATAATGTAGCAATAACGAGAATAAAAAAGGCAATATCAACGGTTATAATAACGGCAATACTAAAGAGAATAACGGCAATAAAAATGGCAATAACAACGGCAATAATAAAGACAATAACGTCAATAATAACTGTTAAATTAACGGCAATAACGGCTTTAATAATGGCAATAATAAAGGCAATAATAACGCTACTAATAAACGCAATAATTACGGCAAGAACGGCCTTAATAATGGCAATAATAAAGACAATAATAACGGTAATAATAATGGCAATAATAACGGAATTAGTACGACAATAACGTCAATAATTACTGCAATATTAACGGCAATAACGGCCTTAATAACGGCAATAATAACGATAATAATAACGACTATAAGGGCAATAATAACTGCAATAAAAACGGCAATAATAATGGCCATATCTTCGATAATAATAAAGACAAAAACGGCAATAATAACTGTGATATTAAAGGCAGTAAAGACAATAATAATAGCACTAACAATGGCAATAATAAAGGTAATAATAATGGCAATATCGACGGCAATATTAAAGGCAATAACGGCAATAATAACTTCAATAATAACGGCAATAATAACTTCAATAATAACGGCAATAATAACTGCAATAACGGTCTTAATAACGACAATAATAAAGGAAATAATAAAGGTAATAATAACGATAATAAGGGCAATAACAACTGCAATAAAAACGACAATAATAATGGCAATAATGACGGCAATAATAAAGAATATAAAATTAATAATAACTGAAATAACGACATGAATAACAGCAAAGATAAAGGCAATAATAACGGCAATAATAAATAAAATAACGGCAATAATAACTGCTATAATTACGGCAATAACGGCCTTAATAATGGCAATAATTAAGACAATAAAGGCAATAATAACTGCAGTAATAACGACAATATAAACGACATTAATGTCAATAATAAATGCAATAATTATGGCAATAACGGCTTTAGCAACGGCAATAATAAAGGAATAATAACGGCAATAATAAAACCAATAATAACGGTAATAATAACGTTAATAAGTGCAATAATATCCGCAATAATAACGGCAATATTAACTGCAATAACGGCCATAATAACGGCAAAAATAAAGACAATAGAAACGGTAATATTAACGATAATAAGGGCAAAAGCTCTGCAATAATAACGGCAATAATAATAGCAATAACAACGGCAATAATAAAGACAATAACGTCAATAATAACTGTTATAATAACGGCAATAACGGCTTTAATAATGGCAATAATAAAGGCAATAATAACGCTACTAATAAACGGAATAAAAACGGCAATAATAAAGACAATAACGTCAATAATAACTGCAATAATTACGGCAATAAGAACGGTAATAATAAAGGCAATATCGACGGCAATATTAAAGACAATAACGTCAATAATAACTTCAATAATAACGGCAATAACGGCCTTAATAACGGCAAAAATAAAGACAATAAAAAAGGTAATAATATCGATAATAAAGGCAATAATCTCTGCAATAATAACAGCAATAATAATAGCAATAACAACGGCAATAATAAAGACAATATCGTCAATAATAACTGCAATATTAACGGCAATAACGGCTTAAATAACGGCAATAATAAAGGCAATTTTAACGGTAATAATAAAGGCAATATCGGCAATATTTATGGCAATAATAACGCTAATAATAATCGGAATAAAAACTGCAATAATATAGACAATAACGTCAATAATAACTGCAATAATTACGGCAATAATAATTGCAATAACAACGGCAATGATAACTGCAATAATAACGGCAATAATAACTGCAATAACGGCCTTAATAACGGCAAAAATAAAGACAATAAAAACGGTAATAATAACTATAATAGGGGCAATAATCTCTGCAATAATAACGGCAATAATAATGGCAATAATAACGGCAATAATAAAGAAAATAACGTCAATAATAACTGTTATAATAACGGCAATAACGGCTTTAATAATGGCAATAATAAAGGCAATAAAAAGGCCAGTAATAACTGCAATATCGGCCTTCATAACGGCAATAATAACTGCAATAATAACGGCCTTAATAAAGACAATAACGTCAATAATATCTGCAATAATAACGGCAATAAAGGGCTTAGCAAGGGCAATTATAAATGGATAAAAACGGCAATAATAAAAGCTATAATAACGGTAATAATAAAGGCAATAACGCCAATAATAACTGCAATAATGGTTGCAATAATAACGGCAATATCTTCAATAATAATGGCAATTATAAAGACAATAATAATAGCAATAATATGGCCAGTAAAAACGGCAATATCGGGCTACATAACAGCAATAATAAGGGCAATAATAACGGTAATAATAAAGGCAATAACGGCAATAATAATGGCAATAACAACGGCAATGAGAGCGCCAATAATAATTGCAATAATAACGGCAACAATAACGTTAATAATGTAGCAATAACGAGAATAAAAAAGGCAATATCAACGGTTATAATAACGACAATACTAAAGAGAATAACGGCAATAATAATGGCAATAACAACGGCAATAATAAAGACAATAACCTCAATAATAACTGTTATAATAACGGCAATAACGGCTTTAATAATGGCAATAATAAAGGCAATAAAAAGGCCAGTAATAACTGCAATATCGGCCTACATATGGGCAATAATAACTGCAATATTAACGGCAATTTCAGCATTAATAACGGCAATAATAAAGGCAATAAAAAGGCCAGTAATAATTGCAATATCGGCCTACATAACGGCAATAATAACTGCAATATTAACGGCAATAACGGCATTAATAACGGCAATAATAAAGGCAATTATAACGGTAATAATAAAGGCAATCAGGGCAATAATTATGGCTATAATAACGGTAATATAAAGGCAATAACGGCTATAATAATGGCAATAACAACGGCAATGAGAGCGCCAATAATAATTGCAATAATAACGGCAACAATAACGTTAATAATGTAGCAATAACGAGAATAAAAAAGGCAATATCAACGGTTATAATAACGGCAATACTAAAGAGAATAACGGCAATAATAATGGCAATAACAACGGCAATAATAAAGACAATAACGTCAATAATAACTGTTATAATAACGGCAATAACGGCTTTAATAATGGCAATAATAAAGGCAATAAAAAGGCCAGTAATAACTGCTATATCGGCCTACATAACGGCAATAATAACTGCAATATTAACCGCAATAACGGCAATAATAACTGCAATAAAAACGGCAATAATAATGGCAATAACGTCGAAAATATTTAAGACAAAGACGGCAATAATAACTGTGATATTAACGGCAATAACGGCATTAATAACGGCAAAAATAAAGGCAATTATAACGGTAATAATAAAGGCAATAACGCCAATAATAATGGCAATAATAACGGCAATAATAACGGCAATAACGGCAATAATAGTAGCAATAACAACGGCAATGAGAGCGCCAATAATAATTGCAATAATAACGGCAATAATAACTGCAATGACTGCTTTAATAACGGCGAAAATAAAGACAATAAAAACGGTAATAATAACTATGATAGGGGCAATAATCTCTGCAATAATAACGGCAATAATAATGGCAATAATAAAGGCATTAAAAAGGCTAGTAATAACTGCAATATCGGCCTACATAACGGCAATAATAACTGCAATAATAACGGCCTTAATAAAGACAATAACGTCAATAATATCTGCAATAATAACGGCAATAACGGGCTTAGCAAGGGCAATTATAAATGGATAAAAACGGCAATAATAAAAGCTATAATAACGGTAATAATAAAGGCAATAACGCCAATAATAACTGCAATAATGGTTGCAATAATAACGGCAATATCTTCAATAATAATGGCAATTATAAAGACAATAATAATAGCAATAATATGGCCAGTAAAAACGGCAATATCGGGCTACATAACAGCAATAATAAGGGCAATAATAACGTTAATAAAAAAGGCAATAACGGCAATAATAATGGCAATAACAACGGCAATGAGAGCGCCAATAATAATTGCAATAATAACGGCAACAATAACGTTAATAATGTAGCAATAACGAGAATAAAAAAGGCAATATCAACGGTTATAATAACGACAATACTAAAGAGAATAACGGCAATAATAATGGCAATAACAACGGCAATAATAAAGACAATAACCTCAATAATAACTGTTATAATAACGGCAATAACGGCTTTAATAATGGCAATAATAAAGGCAATAAAAAGGCCAGTAATAACTGCAATATCGGCCTACATATGGGCAATAATAACTGCAATATTAACGGCAATTTCAGCATTAATAACGGCAATAATAAAGGCAATAAAATGGCCAGTAATAATTGCAATATCGACCTACATAACGGCAATAATAACTGCAATATTAACGGCAATAACGGCATTAATAACGGCAATAATAAAGGCAATTATAACGGTAATAATAAAGGCAATCAGGGCAATAATTATGGCTATAATAACGGTAATATAAAGGCAATAACGGCAATAATAATGGCAATAACAACGGCAATGAGAGCGCCAATAATAATTGCAATAATAACGGCAACAATAACGTTAATAATGTAGCAATAACGAGAATAAAAAAGGCAATATCAACGGTTATAATAACGGCAATACTAAAGAGAATAACGGCAATAAAAATGGCAATAACAACGGCAATAATAAAGACAATAACGTCAATAATAACTGTTATAATAACGGCAATAACGGCTTTAATAATGGCAATAATAAAGGCAATAAAAAGGCCAGTAATAACTGCTATATCGGCCTACATAACGGCAATAATAACTGCAATATTAACCGCAATAACGGCAATAATATCTGCAATAAAAACGGCAATAATAATGGCAATAACGTCGAAAATATTTAAGACAAAGACGGCAATAATAACTGTGATATTAACGGCAATAACGGCATTAATAACGGCAAAAATAAAGGCAATTATAACGGTAATAATAAAGGCAATAACGGCAATAATAATGGCAATAACAACGGCAATAATAACGGCAATAACGGCAATAATAATGGCAATAACAACGGCAATGAGAGCGCCAATAATAATTGCAATAATAACGGCAATAATAACTGCAATGACTGCTTTAATAACGGCGAAAATAAAGACAATAAAAACGGTAATAATAACTATGATAGGGGCAATAATCTCTGCAATAATAACGGCAATAATAATGGCAATAATAAAGGCATTAAAAAGGCTAGTAATAACTGCAATATCGGCCTACATAACGGCAATAATAACTGCAATAATAACGGCCTTAATAAAGACAATAACGTCAATAATATCTGCAATAATAACGGCAATAACGGGCTTAGCAAGGGCAATTATAAATGGATAAAAACGGCAATAATAAAAGCTATAATAACGGTAATAATAAAGGCAATAACGCCAATAATAACTGCAATAATGGTTGCAATAATAACGGCAATATCTTCAATAATAATGGCAATTATAAAGACAATAATAATAGCAATAATATGGCCAGTAAAAACGGCAATATCGGGCTACATAACAGCAATAATAAGGGCAATAATAACGGTAATAATAAAGGCAATAACGGCAATAATAATGGCAATAACAACGGCAATGAGAGCGCCAATAATAATTGCAATAATAACGGCAACAATAACGTTAATAATGTAGCAATAACGAGAATAAAAAAGGCAATATCAACGGTTATAATAACGACAATACTAAAGAGAATAACGGCAATAATAATGGCAATAACAACGGCAATAATAAAGACAATAACCTCAATAATAACTGTTATAATAACGGCAATAACGGCTTTAATAATGGCAATAATAAAGGCAATAAAAAGGCCAGTAATAACTGCAATATCGGCCTACATAAGGGCAATAATAACTGCAATATTAACGGCAATTTCAGCATTAATAACGGCAATAATAAAGGCAATAAAAAGGCCAGTAATAATTGCAATATCGGCCTACATAACGGCAATAATAACTGCAATATTAACGGCAATAACGGCATTAATAACGGCAATAATAAAGGCAATTATAACGGTAATAATAAAGGCAATCAGGGCAATAATTATGGCTATAATAACGGTAATATAAAGGCAATAACGGCTATAATAATGGCAATAACAACGGCAATGAGAGCGCCAATAATAATTGCAATAATAACGGCAACAATAACGTTAATAATGTAGCAATAACGAGAATAAAAAAGGCAATATCAACGGTTATAATAACGGCAATACTAAAGAGAATAACGGCAATAAAAATGGCAATAACAACGGCAATAATAAAGACAATAACGTCAATAATAACTGTTATAATAACGGCAATAACGGCTTTAATAATGGCAATAATAAAGGCAATAAAAAGGCCAGTAATAACTGCTATATCGGCCTACATAACGGCAATAATAACTGCAATATTAACCGCAATAACGGCATTAATATCTGCAATAAAAACGGCAATAATAATGGCAATAACGTCGACAATAATAAAGACAAAGACGGCAATAATAACTGTGATATTAACGGCAATAACGGCATTAATAACGGCAAAAATAAAGGCAATTATAACGGTAATAATAAAGGCAATAACGGCAATAATAATGGCAATAATAACGGCAATAATAACGGCAATAACGGTAATAATAGTAGCAATAACAACGGCAATGAGAGCGCCAATAATAATTGCAATAATAACGGCAATAATAACTGCAATGACTGCTTTAATAACGGCGAAAATAAAGACAATAAAAACGGTAATAATAACTATGATAGGGGCAATAATCTCTGCAATAATAACGGCAATAATAATGGCAATAATAAAGGCATTAAAAAGGCCAGTAATAACTGCAATATCGGCCTACATAACGGCAATAATAACTGCAATAATAACGGCCTTAATAAAGACAATAACGTCAATAATATCTGCAATAATAACGGCAATAACGGGCTTAGCAAGGGCAATTATAAATGGATAAAAACGGCAATAATAAAAGCTATAATAACGGTAATAATAAAGGCAATAACGCCAATAATAACTGCAATAATGGTTGCAATAATAACGGCAATATCTTCAATAATAATGGCAATTATAAAGACAATAATAATAGCAATAATATGGCCAGTAAAAACGGCAATATCGGGCTACATAACAGCAATAATAAGGGCAATAATAACGCTAATAAAAAAGGCAATAACGGCAATAATAATGGCAATAACAACGGCAATGAGAGCGCCAATAATAATTGCAATAATAACGGCAACAATAACGTTAATAATGTAGCAATAACGAGAATAAAAAAGGCAATATCAACGGTTATAATAACGACAATACTAAAGAGAATAACGGCAATAAAAATGGCAATAACAACGGCAATAATAAAGACAATAACCTCAATAATAACTGTTATAATAACGGCAATAACGGCTTTAATAATGGCAATAATAAAGGCAATAAAAAGGCCAGTAATAACTGCAATATCGGCCTACATATGGGCAATAATAACTGCAATATTAACGGCAATTTCAGCATTAATAACGGCAATAATAAAGGCAATAAAATGGCCAGTAATAATTGCAATATCGACCTACATAACGGCAATAATAACTGCAATATTAACGGCAATAACGGCATTAATAACGGCAATAATAAAGGCAATTATAACGGTAATAATAAAGGCAATAACGCCAATAATAATGGCAATAATAACGGCAATAATAACGGCAATAACGGTAATAATAGTAGCAATAACAACGGCAATGAGAGCGCCAATAATAATTGCAATAATAACGGCAATAATAACTGCAATGACTGCTTTAATAACGGCGAAAATAAAGACAATAAAAACGGTAATAATAACTATGATAGGGGCAATAATCTCTGCAATAATAACGGCAATAATAATGGCAATAATAAAGGCATTAAAAAGGCTAGTAATAACTGCAATATCGGCCTACATAACGGCAATAATAACTGCAATAATAACGGCCTTAATAAAGACAATAACGTCAATAATATCTGCAATAATAACGGCAATAACGGGCTTAGCAAGGGCAATTATAAATGGATAAAAACGGCAATAATAAAAGCTATAATAACGGTAATAATAAAGGCAATAACGGCAATAATAACTGCAATAATGGTTGCAATAATAACGGCAATATCTTCAATAATAATGGCAATTATAAAGACAATAATAATAGCAATAATATGGCCAGTAATAACGGCAATATCGGGCTACATAACAGCAATAATAAGGGCAATAATAACGCTAATAAAAAAGGCAATAACGGCAATAATAATGGCAATAACAACGGCAATGAGAGCGCCAATAATAATTGCAATAATAACGGCGACAATAACGTTAATAATGTAGCAATAACGAGAATAAAAAAGGCAATATCAACGGTTATAATAACGGCAATACTAAAGAGAATAACGGCAATAATAATGGCAATAACAACGGCAATAATAAAGACAATAACGTCAATAATAACTGTTATATTAACGGCAATAACGGCTTTAATAATGGCAATAATAAAGGCAATAATAACGCTACTAATAAACGCAATAATTACGGCAAGAACGGCCTTAATAATGGCAATAATAAAGACAATAATAACGGTAATAATAATGGCAATAATAACGGAATTAGTACGACAATAACGTCAATAATTACTGCAATATTAACGGCAATAACGGCCTTAATAACGGCAATAATAACGATAATAATAACGACAATAAGGGCAATAATAACTGCAATAAAAACGGCAATAATAATGGCCATATCTTCGATAATAATAAAGACAAAAACGGCAATAATAACTGTGATATTAAAGGCAGTAAAGACAATAATAATAGCACTAACAATGGCAATAATAAAGGTAATATTAATGGCAATATCGACGGCAATATTAAATACAATTACGTCAATAATAACTTCAATAATAACGGCAATAATAACTTCAATAATAACGGCAATAATAACTGCAATAATGGTCTTAATAACGACAATAATAAAGGAAATAATAAAGGTGATAATAACGATAATAAGGGCAATAACAACTGCAATAAAAACGACAATAATAATGGCAATAATGACGGCAATAATAAAGAATATAAAATCAATAATAACTGAAATAACGACATGAATAACAGCAAAAATAAAGGCAATAATAACGGCAATAATAAATAAAATAACGGCAATAATAACTGCTACAATTACGGCAATAACGGCCTTAATAATGGCAATAATTAAGACAATAAAGGCAATAATAACTGCAGTAATAACGACAATATAAACGACATTAATGTCAATAATAAATGCAATAATTATGGCAATAACGGCTTTAGCAACGGCAATAATAAAGGAATAATAACGGCAATAATAAAACCAATAATAACGGTAATAATAACGTTAATAAGTGCAATAATATCCGCAATAATAACGGCAATAATAACTGCAATAACGGCCATAATAACGGCAAAAATAAAGACAATAGAAACGGTAATATTAACGATAATAAGGGCAAAAGCTCTGCAATAATAACGGCAATAATAATAGCAATAACAACGGCAATAATAAAGACAATAACGTCAATAATAACTGTTATAATAACGGCAATAACGGCTTTAATAATGGCAATAATAAAGGCAATAATAACGCTACTAATAAACGGAATAAAAACTGGAATAATAAAGACAATAACGTCAATAATAACTGCAATAATAACGGTAATAATAAAGGCAATATCGACGGCAATATTAAAGACAATAACGTCAATAATAACTTCAATAATATCGGCAATAACGGCCTTAATAACGGCAAAAATAAAGACAATATAAACGGTAATAATATCGATAATAAAGGCAATAATCTCTGCAATAATAACAGCAATAATAATAGCAATAACAACGGCAATAATAAAGACAATATCGTCAATAATAACTGCAATATTAACGGCAATAACGGCTTAAATAACGGCAATAATAAAGGCAATTTTAACGGTAATAATAAAGGCAATATCGGCAATATTTATGGCAATAATAACGCTAATAATAATCGGAATAAAAACTGCAATAATATAGACAATAACGTCAATAATAACTGCAATAATTACGGCAATAATAATTGCAATAACAACGGCAATGATAACTGCAATAATAACGGCAATAATAACTGAAATGACGGCCTTAATAACGGCGAAAATAAAGACAATAAAAACGGTAATAATAACTATGATAGGGGCAATAATCTCTGCAATAATAACGGCTATAATAATGGCAATAATAACGGCAATAATAAAGAAAATAACGTCAATAATAACTGTTATAATAACGGTAATAACGGCTTAAATAATGGCAATAATAAAGGCAATAAAAAGGCTAGTAATAACTGCAATATCGGCCTTCATAACGGCAATAATAACTGCAATAATAACGGCCTTAATAAAGACAATAACGTCAATAATATCTGCAACAATAACGGCAATAAAGGGCTTAGCAAGGGCAATTATAAATGGATAAAAACGGCAATAATAAAAGCTATAATAACGGTAATAATAAAGGCAATAACGCCAATAATAACTGCAATAATGGTTGCAATAATAACGGCAATATCTTCAATAATAATGGCAATTATAAAGACAATAATAATAGCAATAATATGGCCAGTAAAAACGGCAATATCGGGCTACATAACAGCAATAATAAGGGCAATAATAACGCTAATAAAAAAGGCAATAACGGCAATAATAATGGCAATAACAACGGCAATGAGAGCGCCAATAATAATTGCAATAATAACGGCAACAATAACGTTAATAATGTAGCAATAACGAGAATAAAAAAGGCAATATCAACGGTTATAATAACGACAATACTAAAGAGAATAACGGCAATAATAATGGCAATAACAACGGCAATAATAAAGACAATAACCTCAATAATAACTGTTATAATAACGGCAATAACGGCTTTAATAATGGCAATAATAAAGGCAATAAAAAGGCCAGTAATAACTGCAATATCGGCCTACATATGGGCAATAATAACTGCAATATTAACGGCAATTTCAGCATTAATAACGGCAATAATAAAGGCAATAAAAAGGCCAGTAATAATTGCAATATCGGCCTACATAACGGCAATAATAACTGCAATATTAACGGCAATAACGGCATTAATAACGGCAATAATAAAGGCAATTATAACGGTAATAATAAAGGCAATCAGGGCAATAATTATGGCTATAATAACGGTAATATAAAGGCAATAACGGCTATAATAATGGCAATAACAACGGCAATGAGAGCGCCAATAATAATTGCAATAATAACGGCAACAATAACGTTAATAATGTAGCAATAACGAGAATAAAAAAGGCAATATCAACGGTTATAATAACGGCAATACTAAAGAGAATAACGGCAATAATAATGGCAATAACAACGGCAATAATAAAGACAATAACGTCAATAATAACTGTTATAATAACGGCAATAACGGCTTTAATAATGGCAATAATAAAGGCAATAAAAAGGCCAGTAATAACTGCTATATCGGCCTACATAACGGCAATAATAACTGCAATATTAACCGCAATAACGGCAATAATATCTGCAATAAAAACGGCAATAATAATGGCAATAACGTCGAAAATATTAAAGACAAAGACGGCAATAATAACTGCAATATTAACGGCAATAACGGCATTAATAACGGCAAAAATAAAGGCAATTATAACGGTAATAATAAAGGCAATAACGCCAATAATAATGGCAATAATAACGGCAATAATAACGGCAATAACGGTAATAATAGTAGCAATAACAACGGCAATGAGAGCGCCAATAATAATTGCAATAATAACGGCAATAATAACTGCAATGACTGCTTTAATAACGGCGAAAATAAAGACAATAAAAACGGTAATAATAACTATGATAGGGGCAATAATCTCTGCAATAATAACGGCAATAATAATGGCAATAATAAAGGCATTAAAAAGGCTAGTAATAACTGCAATATCGGCCTACATAACGGCAATAATAACTGCAATAATAACGGCCTTAATAAAGACAATAACGTCAATAATATCTGCAATAATAACGGCAATAACGGGCTTAGCAAGGGCAATTATAAATGGATAAAAACGGCAATAATAAAAGCTATAATAACGGTAATAATAAAGGCAATAACGGCAATAATAACTGCAATAATGGTTGCAATAATAACGGCAATATCTTCAATAATAATGGCAATTATAAAGACAATAATAATAGCAATAATATGGCCAGTAATAACGGCAATATCGGGCTACATAACAGCAATAATAAGGGCAATAATAACGCTAATAAAAAAGGCAATAACGGCAATAATAATGGCAATAACAACGGCAATGAGAGCGCCAATAATAATTGCAATAATAACGGCGACACTAACGTTAATAATGTAGCAATAACGAGAATAAAAAAGGCAATATCAACGGTTATAATAACGGCAATACTAAAGAGAATAACGGCAATAAAAATGGCAATAACAACGGCAATAATAAAGACAATAACGTCAATAATAACTGTTAAATTAACGGCAATAACGGCTTTAATAATGGCAATAATAAAGGCAATAATAACGCTACTAATAAACGCAATAATTACGGCAAGAACGGCCTTAATAATGGCAATAATAAAGACAATAATAACGGTAATAATAATGGCAATAATAACGGAATTAGTACGACAATAACGTCAATAATTACTGCAATATTAACGGCAATAACGGCCTTAATAACGGCAATAATAACGATAATAATAACGATAATAAGGGCAATAATAACTGCAATAAAAACGGCAATAATAATGGCCATATCTTCGATAATAATAAAGACAAAAACGGCAATAATAACTGTGATATTAAAGGCAGTAAAGACAATAATAATAGCACTAACAATGGCAATAATAAAGGTAATATTAATGGCAATATCGACGGCAATATTAAAGGCAATAACGGCAATAATAACTTCAATAATAACGGCAATAATAACTTCAATAATAACGGCAATAATAACTGCAATAATGGTCTTAATAACGACAATAATAAAGGAAATAATAAAGGTGATAATAACGATAATAAGGGCAATAACAACTGCAATAAAAACGACAATAATAATGGCAATAATGACGGCAATAATAAAGAATATAAAATTAATAATAACTGAAATAACGACATGAATAACAGCAAAGATAAAGGCAATAATAACGGCAATAATAAATAAAATAACGGCAATAATAACTGCTACAATTACGGCAATAACGGCCTTAATAATGGCAATAATTAAGACAATAAAGGCAATAATAACTGCAGTAATAACGGCTATATAAACGACATTAATGTCAATAATAAATGCAATAATTATGGCAATAACGGCTTTAGCAACGGCAATAATAAAGGAATAATAACGGCAATAATAAAACCAATAATAACGGTAATAATAACGTTAATAAGTGCAATAATATCCGCAATAATAACGGCAATAATAACTGCAATAACGGCCTAAATAACGGCAAAAATAAAGACAATAGAAACGGTAATATTAACGATAATAAGGGCAAAAGCTCTGCAATAATAACGGCAATAATAATAGCAATAACAACGGCAATAATAAAGACAATAACGTCAATAATAACTGTTATAATAACGGCAATAACGGCTTTAATAATGGCAATAATAAAGGCAATAATAACGCTACTAATAAACGGAATAAAAACTGAAATAATAAAGACAATAACGTCAATAATAACTGCAATAATAACGGCAATATGAACGGTAATAATAAAGGCAATATCGACGGCAATATTAAAGACAATAACGTCAATAATAACTTCAATAATATCGGCAATAACGGCCTTAATAACGGCAAAAATAAAGACAATAAAAAAGGTAATAATATCGATAATAAAGGCAATAATCTCTGCAATAATAACAGCAATAATAATAGCAATAACAACGGCAATAATAAAGGCAAGAACGTCAATAATAACTGCAATATTAACGGCAATAACGGCATTAATAACGGCAATAATAAAGGCAATTTTAACGGTAATAATAAAGGCAATATCGGCAATATTTATGGCAATAATAACGCTAATAATAATCGGAATAAAAACTGCAATAATATAGACAATAACGTCAATAATAACTGCAATAATTACGGCAATAATAATTGCAATAACAACGGCAATGATAACTGCAATAATAACGGCAATAATAACTGCAATAACGGCCTTAATAACGGCAAAAATAAAGACAATAAAAACGGTAATAATAACTATAATAGGGGCAATAATCTCTGCAATAATAACGGCAATAATAATGGCAATAATAACGGCAATAATAAAGAAAATAACGTCAATAATAACTGTTATAATAACGGTAATAACGGCTTTAATAATGGCAATAATAAAGGCAATAAAAAGGCTAGTAATAACTGCAATATCGGCCTTCATAACGGCAATAATAACTGCAATAATAACGGCCTTAATAAAGACAATAACGTCAATAATATCTGCAATAATAACGGCAATAAAGGGCTTAGCAAGGGCAATTATAAATGGATAAAAACGGCAATAATAAAAGCTATAATAACGGTAATAATAAAGGCAATAACGCCAATAATAACTGCAATAATGGTTGCAATAATAACGGCAATATCTTCAATAATAATGGCAATTATAAAGACAATAATAATAGCAATAATATGGCCAGTAAAAACGGCAATATCGGGCTACATAACAGCAATAATAAGGGCAATAATAACGCTAATAAAAAAGGCAATAACGGCAATAATAATGGCAATAACAACGGCAATGAGAGCGCCAATAATAATTGCAATAATAACGGCAACAATAACGTTAATAATGTAGCAATAACGAGAATAAAAAAGGCAATTTCAACGGTTATAATAACGGCAATACTAAAGAGAATAACGGCAATAAAAATGGCAATAACAACGGCAATAATAAAGACAATAACGTCAATAATATCTGCAATAATAACGGCAATGACTTACGTTATAATGCCAATTATAAAGGTAATAATAACGTTAATAATAATGGCTATAATAACTGCAATAACTGCCTGAATAACAGCAAAAATAAAGGCAATAATAACGGCAATAATAAAGACAAAAACGGCAATAATAACTGCTATAATTACGGCAATAATAATAGCAATAACAACGGGAATAATAAAGACAATAATGTCAATAATAACTGTTATAATAACGGCATTAACGTCTTTAATAATGGCAATAATAAAAGCAATAAAAAGGCCAGTAATAACTACAATATCGGCCTACATATCGGCAATAATAACTGCAGTATTAACGGCAATAACAGCATTAATAACGGCAATAATAAAGGCAATTATAACGGTAATAATAAAGGCAATAACGCCAATAATTATGACAATAATAACGGTAATAATAAAGGCAATAACGGCTATAATAATGGCAATAACAACGGCAATGAGAGCGCCAATAATAATTGCAATAATAACCGCAACAATAACGTTAATAATGTAGCAATAACGAGAATGAAAAATGCAAAATCAACGGTTATAATAACGGCAATACTAAAGAGAATAACGGCAATAATAATGGTAATATCAACGGCAATAATAAAGACAATACTAAAGACAATAGCCTCAATAATAATGGAAATATCAACGGCAATAGTAACCGCAATAATAAAGACAATAACGGCAATAATAACTGCAATAATAACGGCAATATAAACGACATTAATGTCAATAATAAATGCAATAATTACGGCAATAATAATAGCAATAACAACGGCAATGATAACTGCAATATTAACGGCAATTACGGCCTTGAATACGGCAATAATAAAGGAATAATAACTGCAATAATAAAACCAATAATAACGGTAATAATAACGTTAATATGTGCAATAATATCTGCAATAATAACGGCAATGACGTACGTAATAATACCAATTATAAAGGTATAAAAACGTTAATAATAATGGATATAATAACTGCAATAACGGCCTTAATAACGGTAAAAATAAAGACAAAAAAAACGGTAATAATAACTGTAATAGGGGCAATAATCTGTGCAATAATAACGGCAATAATAATGGCAATAACAACGGCAATAATAAAGACAATAACGTCAATAATAACTGTTATAATAACGGCAATTACGGCTTTAATAATGGCAATAATAAAGGCAATAAAAAGGCCAGTAATAACTGCAATATAAAGATAATTAGGGCAATTATAACTGCAATAATAACAGCAATATTAACGGCAATTATAATGCAATAACAACGTCAATAATAACGACAATTCTAAAGACAATAACGGCAATAATAATGGCAATAACTACGGCAATATTAAAAAAATATCGGCAATAATAATGGCAAAAATTATGGCAATAAGATTGGCAAAAATAACGGTAATACTAAAGAAAATAACGGCAATAATAACTGCAATAATAATAATAATAATAACGGCAATAATAAAGATAATAACGCCAATAATAACTGCAGTTAGAATAGCAATAACAACTGCAATAACGGCATTAATAACGACATTAATAAATGGAAGAATAGCGGTAATAACTACGAAAATAAGGGCAATAATAACTGCACTAATAACGGTAATAATAACGGCAATAACAACGACAATATCGACAAAAATAACGGCAATAATATTGGCAATATCGGTCTAAATAACGGCCATATTAACTGCAAAAATAACGGCAATGATTTCCTTATTAACGGCAATAATAACTGCAATAATAACGGCAATAACAGCCTTAATAACGGCAATAATAACTGCAAAATTAACGGCAATAACGGCCTGATTAATGGCAATAATATAGGCAATAATAAGCATAATAATAATGGCAATATCAACGGCCATAATGAGGACAATATCGACAATAATAACTGCATATTCATGACAATAATAACGGCAAAATCTTCAATAATAATGGCAATAATTAAGGCAATAATAACGCCAAAATTATGGCAAAAATGAGGCAATAATATTGGCAAATATAACGGCAATAAAACAGAAAATAACGGCAATAATAACTGCAATAATTATGGCAATAATAACGGCAATAATAAAGATATTAACACCTATAATAACAGCAATAGTAATAGAAATAACAACTGCAATAACGGCATTAATAACGACATTAATAAAGGGTATAATAGCGGTAATAATAACGAAAATAAGCGCAATAATAACTGCTATAATAACGGTAATAATAATGGCAATAACAACGGCAATAATAAAGACAATAACTGCAATAATAATGGCAATAACAACTACAATAATAACGGCAATACTAAAGACAATACCGGCAATAATAATGGCAATAATAAAGACAATAACGACAATAATTTTTGTAATAATAACGGTAATAACAAAGGTAATAGCGGCAGTAGAAATGGCAATATCAACAGCTATAATAACGTCAATAATATAGACAATAACGGCAATAATATCTGCAATAATAACGCCAATAGCGGCCTTAATAATGGCATTTATAAAGGCAATAATAACGGCAATATTTACGAAATAACGGCAATAATAACTGCAATAATAATGGCCATAAAAATGGCAATAATAACGGCAATAATGGCCTCAACAATGGCAATAATAACGGCAATATTAACGGCAATAATAAAGACAATAAAGACAATAATAACTGCAATAATAGCGGCAATAATAACGATAATAATAACAACAATAAAGGCAATAATAACTGCAATAAAAACGGAAATAATAATGGCAATAATAACGGCAATAATAAATAAAATAACAGCAATAATAACTGCTACAATTACGGCAATAACGGCCTTAATAATGGCAATAATTAAGAAAATAAAGGCAATAATAACTGCAACAATAACGGCAGTATAAACGACATTAATATCAATAATAAATGCAATAATTACGGCAATAATAATTGCAATAACAACGGCAATGATAACTGCAATAATAACGGCAATAACGGCCTTGATTACGGCAATAATAAAGGCAATAACGGCAATAATATTTGCAAAATCAACGGCAATAATAAAGGTAATAATAAAGGCAATATCCACGGCACTAATAAAGACAATAACGTCAATATTAACTTCAATAATAACGGTAATAATAACTGCAATAACGGTTTTAATAACGGCAATAATAAAGGAAATAGTAAAGGTAATATTAACGATAATAAGGGCAATAATAACTGCAATAAAAACGGCAATAATAATGGCAATAACAACGGTAATAATAACGATAATAAGGGCAATAATCTCTGCAATAATAACGGCAATAATAATAGCAATAACAATGGCAATAATAAAGACAATAACGTCAATAATAACTGCAATAATAACGGCAATATAAAAGACATTAATGTCAATAATAAATGCAATAATTACGGCAATAATAATTGCAATAACAACGGCAATGATGACTGCAATAATAACGGCAATAACGGCTTTAATAATGGCAATAATAAAGGCAATAATAACGCTAATAATAATCGCAATAACAACGGCAATATTAAAGACAATAACGTCAATAATTACTGCATTAATAACGTCACTAACGGCCTTAATAACGGCAATAATAACAATAATAATAACGACAATAAGGGCAATAATAACTGCAATAAAAACGGCAATAATAACTGTGATAATAAAGGCAATAAAGGCAATAATAATGGCAATAACAACGGCAATAATAACGGCAATAATAAATACAAAAACGACAATAATAACTAGTATAATTACTGCAATAACGTCAACAATATCCGCAATAATAACGGCAATAATAACTGCAATAACGGCCTTAATAACGGCAAAAATAAAGACAATAAAAACGGTAATAATAACTATAATAGGGGCAATAATCTCTGCAATAATAACGGCAATAATAATGGCAATAACAACGGCAATAATAAAGACAATATCGGCAATAATAACTGCAATAATAATGGCAATATTAACGGCATTAACTGCCTTAATAATGGCAATAATAAAGGCAATAATAACGGTAATAATAATGGCAATAATAACGGACTTAATAACGACAATAACGTCAATAATTACTGCAATATTAACGGCAATATCGGCCTTAATAACGGCAATAATAAAGGCAATAAAAAGGCCAGTAATAATTGCAATATCGGCCTACATAACGGCAATAATAACTGCAATATTAACGGCTATAACCGCATTAATAACGGCAATAATAAAGGCAATTATAACGGTAATAATAAAGGCAATAACGCCAATAATTATGGCAATAATAACGGCAATAATAACGGCAATAACGGCAATAATAGTAGCAATATCAACGGCAATGAGAGCGCCAATAATAATTGCAATAATAACGGCAACAATAACGTTAATAATGTAGCAAAAACGAGAATAAAAAAGGCATTAACGACGGTTATAATAACGGCAATACTAAAGAGAATAACGGTAATAATAATGGCAATAACAACGGCAATAATAAAGACAATATCGGCAATAATAACTGCAATATTAATGGCAATAATAACGGCAATAACTGCCTTAATAATGGCAATAACAACGGCAATTATAAAGACAATACTAAAGACAATAGCGTCAATAATAATGGGAATAACAACGGCAATAGTAACCGCAATAATAAAGACAATAAAGGCAATAATAACTGCTATAATTACGGCAATAATGGCCTTAATAACGGCAATAATAACAATAATAATAACGACAATAAGGGCAGTAATAACTGCAATATAAACTACAGTAATAACGGCAATAACGTAGACAATAATAAAGACATAAACGGCAATAATAACTGTGATATTAAAGGCAATAAAGGCAATTATAATGGCAATAACAACGGCAATAATAACGGCAATAATAAAAGTAATAATAATGGCAACATCGACTGCAATATTAAAGCCAATAAAGTCAATATTAACTTCAATAGTAACGGCAATAATAACTGCATTAACGGTCTTATTAACGGCAATAATAAAGGAAATAATGAAGGTAATATTAACGCTAATAATAATCGGAATAAAAACTGCAATAATATAGACAATAACGTCATTAATAACTGTTATAATAACGGCAATAACGGCTTTAATAATGGCAATAATAAAGCCAATAAAAAGGCCAGTAATAACTGCAATACAGGCCTACATAATGGCAATAATAACTGCAAATTAACGGCAATAAAGGCATTAATAACGGCAATAATAAAGGCAAATTTCAACGGTAATAATAAAGGCAATAACGGCAATAATTATGGCAATAATAACGATAATAATAAAGGCGATAACGGCAATAATAATGGCAATAATACAGCAATAATAAAGACAATAACGAGGGCAATAATAAAGAATATAAAATCAATAATAACTGCAATAACGACATGAAAAACAGCAAAAATAAAGGCAATGATAAAGACAATAACATCAAAAATAACTGCAATAATAACGGCAATAATAACGGCCTTAATAAAGTCAGTAACGTCAATAATAACTGCAATAATAACGGCAATAATAACTGAAGTGACGGCCTTAATAACGGCGAAAATAAAGACAATAAAAACGGTAATAATAACTATGATAGGGGCAATAATCTCTGCAATAATAACGGCTATAATAATGGCAATAATAACGGCAATAATAAAGAAAATAACGTCAATAATAACTGTTATAATAACGGTAATAACGGCTTAAATAATGGCAATAATAAAGGCAATAAAAAGGCTAGTAATAACTGCAATATCGGCCTTCATAACGGCAATAATAACTGCAATAATAACGGCCTTAATAAAGACAATAACGTCAATAATATCTGCAATAATAACGGCAATAAAGGGCTTAGCAAGGGCAATTATAAATGGATAAAAACGGCAATAATAAAAGCAATAATAACGGTAATAATAAAGGCAATAACGGCAATAATAACTGCAATAATGGTTGCAATAATAACGGCAATATCTTCAATAATAATGGCAATTATAAAGACAATAATAATAGCAATAATAAGGCCAATAATAATGGCAATATCGGGCTACATAACAGCAATAATAAGGGCAATAATAACGGTAATAATTAAGGCAATAACGGCAATAATAGTGGCAATAACAACGGCAATGAGAGCGTCAATAATAATTGCAATAATAACGGCAACAATAACGTTAATAATGTAGCAATAACGGGAATAAAAAAGGAAATATCAACGGTTATAATAACGGCAATACTAAAGAGAATAACGGCAATAATAATGGCAATAACAACGGCAATAATAAAGACAATACTAAAGACAATAGCGTCAATAATAATGGGAATATCAACGGCAATAGTAACCGCAATAATAAAGACAATAACGGCAATAATAACTGATATAATTACGACAATAACGGCCTCAATAACGGCAATAATAACAATAATAATAACGACAATAAGGGCAATAATAACTGCAATAAAAACGACAATAATAATGGCAATTACGACGGCAATAATAAAGAATATAAAATCAATAATAATTGCAGTAACGACATGAATAACAGCAAAAATAAATGCAATAACAACGGCAATAATAAAGACAATAACATCAAAAATAACTCCAATAATAACGGCAATAATGACGGCCTTAATAAAGACAATTACTTCAATAATAACTGCATTAATAACGGCAATAATATACAAAATATCGGCAATAGCAACTGCAATAATTACGGCATTAACGGCCTTAGAAACGGCAATAATAAAGGAATAATAACGGCAATAATAAAAGCAATAATAACGGTAACAATAACGTTAATATGTGGAATAATATCTGCAATAATAACGGCTATAACGGCTTTAATAATGGCAATAACAACGGCAATAATAAAGGTAATATTAAAGGAAATATCGACGGCAATAATAAAGACAATAACTTCAATAATAACTGCGATAATAACGGCAATAATTAAGACAATAAAGGCAATAATAACTGCAATAATAACGGCAATATAAACGACATTAATGTCAATAATAAATGCAATAATTACGGCAATAATAATTGCAATAACAATGGCAATGATAACTGCAATAATAACGGCAATATCGGCCTTGAATACGGCAATAATAAAAGAATAATAACGGCAATAATAAAAGCAATAATAACGGTAATAATAACGTAAATAATAATGGCTATAATATCTGCAATAACGGCCTGAATAACAGCAAAAATAAAGGCAATAATAACGGCAATAATAAAGAAAATAACGGCAATAATAACTGCTATAATTACGGCAATAACGGCCTTAATAATGACAATAATAAAGGCAATAATAACGGTAATAATAATGGCAATAATAACGGACTTAATAACGACAATATTTACTGCAATATTAACGGCAATAACGGCCTTAAAAACGGCAATAATAACGATAATAATAACGACAATAAGGGCAATAATAACTGCAATAAAAACGGCAATAATAATGGCAATAACATCGACAATAATAAAGACAAAAACGGCAATAATAACTGTGATATTAAAGGCAATAAAGGCAATAATAACGGCAATAATAAAGGTAATAATAATGGCAACATCGACTGCAATATTAAAGACAATAACGTCAATAATAACGGCAATAAAAACAGTAATAATAACTGCAATAACGGTCTTAATAACAGCAATAATAAAGGAAATAATAAAGGTAATAATAACGATAATAAGGGCAATAATATCTGCAATAATAACGGCAATATAAACGACATTAATGTCAATAATAATTGCAATAATTACGGCAATAACGGCTTTAGCAACGGCAATAATAAAGGAATAATAACGGCAATAATAAAAGCAATAATAACGGTAATAATAACGTTAATAAGTGCAATAATATCTGCAATAATAACGGCAATGACGTACGTAATAATGCCAATTATAAAGGTAATATAAACGTTAATAATAATGGCTATAATAACTGCAAAAACGGCCTGAATAACAGCAAAAATAAAGGCAATAATAACGGTAATAATAAAGACAAAAACGACAATAATAACTGCTATAATTACGGCAATAACGGCATTAATAACGGCAATAATAAAGGCAATAATAACGGTAATAATAATGGCTATACTAACGGACTTAATAACGACAATAACGTCAATAATATCCGCAATAATAAAGGCAATAACGAAAATAATAACGACAATAATTAAGACAATAAGGGCAATAATATCTGTAATAATAACGGCAATATAAACGACATTAATGTCAGTAATAAATGCAATAATTACGGCAATAATAATTGCAATAACAACGGCAATGGTAACTGCAATAATTACGGCGTTAACGGCCTTAGCAACGGCAATAACGGCGTTAATAACGGCAATAATAAAGGCAATTATAACGGTAAAAATAAGGGCAATAAAGGCAATAATTGTGGCAATATTAACGGCAATAATAACTGCTATAACGGTCTTAAAAACGGCAATAATAAAGGAAATAATAAAGGTAATAATAACGATAAAAAGGGCAATAATATCTGCAATAAAACCGACAATAATAATGGCAATAACGACTGCAATAATAAAGAATATAAAATTAATAATAACTGCAATAACGAAATGAATAACAGCAAAAATAAAGGCAATAATAACGGCAATAATATCTGCTATAATTACGAAAATAACGGCCATAATAACGGCAAAAATAAACACAATAAAAACGGTAATATTAACGATAATAAGGGCAAAAAGCTCTGCAATAATAACGGCAATAATAAAAGAAATAACAACGGCAATAATAAAGACAATATCGTCAATAATAACAGCAATATTAACGGCAATAACGGCTTAAATAACGGCAATAATAAAGGCAATTTTAACGGTAATAATAAAGGCAATATCGGCAATATTTATGGCAATAATAACGCTAATAATAATCGGAATAAAAACTGCAATAATAAAGACAATAACGTCAATAATAACTGCAATAATTACGGCAATAATAATTGCAATAACAACGGCAATGATAACTGCAATAATAACGGCAATAACGGCCTTGTATACGGCAATAATAAAGGCAATAACGGCAATAATATTTGCAAAAACAACGGCATATGAACGGTAATAATAAAGGCAATATCGACGGCAATATTAATGACAATAACTTCAACAATATCCGCAATAATAACGGCAATATTAACTGCAATAACGACCATAATAACGGCAAAAATAAAGACAATAAAAACGGTAATATTAACGATAATAAGGGCAAAAAGCTCTGCAATAATAACGGCAATAATAAAAGAAATAACAACGGCAATTAAAGACAATAACGTCAATAATAACTGTTATAATAACGGCAATAACGGCCTTAGCAACGGCAATAATAAAGGAATAATAACGACAATAATAATAGCAATAATAACGGTAACAATTACGTTAATATGTGGAATAATATCTGCAATAATAACGGCTGTAACGGCTTTAATAATGGCAATAATAAAGGCAATAAAAAGGCCAGTAATAACTGCAATATCGGCCTACATAACGGCAATAATAACTGCAATATTAACGGCAATAACGGCATTAATAACGGCAATAATAAAGGCATTTATAGCGGTAATAATAAAAGTAATAACGGCAATAATTATGGCAATAATAAAAATAATAATAGTAGCAATAACGGCAATATTAACTGCAATAATGGTTGCAATAATAACGGCAATATCTTCAATAATAATGGCAATAATAAAAATAATAATAATAGCAATAATAAGGCCAGTAATAACGGCAATATCGGGCTACATAGCAGCAATAATAAGGGCAATAATAACGGTAATAATAAAGACAATAACGGCAATAATAACTGCTATAATTACGGCAATAACGGCCTTAATAATGGCAATAATAATGGCAATAATACCGGTAATAACAATGGCAAAAATAACGGACTTAACAACTACAATAAGGTCTATAATTACTGCAATATTAACGGCAATAACGGCCTTAATAACGGCAATAATAACGATAATAATAACGACAATAAGGGCAATAATAACTGCAATAAAAACTACAATATTAACGGCAATAACGTAGACAATAATAAAGACAAAAACGGCTATAAAAACTGTGATATTAAAGGCAATAAAGGCAATAATATTGGCAATAACAACGGCAATAATAACGGCAATAATAAAGGTAATAATAAAGGCAATATCCACGACACTAATAAAGACAATAACGTCAATATTAACTTCAATAATAACGGCTATAATAACTGCAATAACGGTTTTAATAACGGCTATAATAAAGGAAATAGTAAAGGTAATATTAACGATAATAAGGGCAATAATTACTGCAATAAAAACGGCAATAAAAACGGCAATATTAACGATAATAAGGGCAATAAAAACTGCAATAATGACGGCAAAAATAACGGCAATAATAATGGCAATAATAACGACAATAATAATGGCAATATCAACGGCAATAATAAAGACAATAACGGTAATAATAACTGCTGTATTTGCGGCAATAACAGCCTTAATAATGACAAAAATAAAGGCATTAATAACGGTAATAATAATGGCAATAATAACGGTAATAATAACGATAATAAGGGAAATAATAACTGCAATAATAACGGCAAAAATGAGGGCAATTATAACGGTAATAATAACGTTAATAAGTGCAATAATATCTGCAATAATAACGGCAATGACGCAAGTAATAATACCAGTTATAAAGGTAATAATAACGTTAATAATAATGGCTATAATAACTGCAATAACGGCCTGAATAACAGCAAAAATAAAGGCAATAATAACGGCAATAATAAAGACAAAAACGGCAATAATAACTGCAATAATAGTGGCAATACCGAAGAAAATAACGGCAATAACAATAGCAATAACAACGGCAATAATAACGGCAATAACAACGGCAATAATAAAGACAATAACGGCAATAATATCTGCAATAATAACGCCAATAGCGGCCTTAATAATGGCATTTATAAAGGCAATAATAACGGCAATATTTACCAAATAACGGCAATAATAACTGCAATAATAATGGCCATAAAAATGGCAATAATAACGGCAATAACGGCCTCAACAATGGCAATCATAAAGGCAATATTTACGGCAATAATAAAGACAATAAAGACAATAATAACTGCAATAATAGCGGCAATAATAATATTAATAACAATGACAATGATATACACAATATCAGCAAAAATTACTGCAATATTAACAACAATAACGGCCTTAATAACGGCAAAAATAACGATAATAATAACGACAATAAGGGCAATAATAACTGCAATAAAAATGGCAATAATAATGGCAATAATGACGGCAATAATAAAGAATATAAAATCAATAATAATTGCAATAACGACATGAAAAACAGCAAAAATAAAGGCAATAATAAAGACAATAACATCAAAAATAACTGCAATAATAACGGCAATAATAACGGCCTTAATAAAGTCAGTAACGTCAATAATAAATGCAATAATAACGGCAATAATAAATAAAATAACAGCAATAATAACTGCTACAATTACGGCAATAACGGCCTTAATAATGGCAATAATTAAGACAATAAAGGCAATAATAACTGCAACAATAACGGCAATATAAACGACATTAATGTCAATAATAAATGCAATAATTACGGCAATAATAATTGCAATAACAACGGCAATAATAAAGGTAATATTAAAGGCAATATCGACGGCAATATTAAAGACAATAACTTCAATAATAACTGCAATAATAACGGCAATAACGACCATAATAACGGCAATAATGAAGACAATAAAGGCAATAATAACTGCTATAATTACGGCAATAACGGCCTTAATAATGGCAATAATGAAGGCAATAATAACGGTAATAATAATGGCAATAATAACGGAACTTAATAACGACAATAACGTCATAAATTACGGCAATATTAACGGCAATAACGGCCTTAATAACGGCAATAATAACGATAATAATAACGACAATAAGGGCAATAATAACTGCAATAAAAACGGCAATAATAATGGCAATAACGTCGACAATAATAAAGACAAAAACGGCAATAATAACTGTGATATTAAAGGCAATAAAGGCAATAATAATGGCAATAACAACGGCAATAATAACTGCAATAACGGTCTTAATAACGGCAATAATAAAGGAAATAATAAAGGTAATAATAACGATAATAAGGGCAATAATAAATGCAATAATTACGCAATAATAATTGCAATAACAACGGCAATGATAACTGCAATAATAACGGCAATAACGGCCTTGAATACGGCAATAATAAAGGAATAATAACGGCAATAATAAAAGCAATAATAAAGGTAATAATAACGTTAATAATAATGGCTATAATAACTGCAATAACGGCCTGAATAACAGCAAAAATAAAGGCAATAATAACGACAATAATAAAGACAAAAACGGCAATAATAACTGCTATAATTACGGCAATAATAATAGTAATAACAACGGGAATAATAAAGACAACAATGTCAATAATAACTGTTATAATAACGGCAATAACGTCTTTAATAATGGCAATAATAAAGGCAATAAAAAGGCCAGTAATAACTACAATATCGGCCTACATAACGGCAATAATAACTGCAATATTAACGGCAATAACAGCATTAATAACGGCAATAATAAAGGCAATTATAACGGTAATAATTAAGGCAATAACGGCAATAATAACTGCAATAATTGTTGTGATAATAACGGCAATATCTTCAATAATAAAGGCAATTGTAAAGACAATAATAATAGCAATAATAAGGCCAGTAATAGCGGCAATATCGGGCTACATAACAGCAATAATAAGGGCAATAATAACATTAATAATAAAGCCAATAACGGCAATAATAATAGCAATAACAACGGCAATGAGAGCGCCAATAATAATTGCAATAATAACGGCAACATTAACGTTAATAATGTAGCAATAACGAGAATAAAAAAGGCAATATCAACGGTTATAATAACGGCAATACTAAAGAGAATAACGGCAATAATAATGGCAATAACAACGGCAATAATAAAGACAATAACGTCAATAATAAATGTTATATTAACGGCAATAAAGGCTTTAATAATGGCAATAATAAAGGCAATAAAAAGGCCAGTAATAACTGCAATATCGGCCTACATAACGGCAATAATAACTGCAATATTAACGGCAATAACGGCATTAATAACAGCAATAATAAAGGCAATTATAACGGTTATAATAAAGGCAATAACGGCAATAATTATGGCTATAATAACGGTAATAATAAAGGCAATAACGGCAATAATAATGGCAATAACAACTGCAATGAGAGCGCCAATAAAAATTGCTATAATAACGGCAACATTAACGTTAATAATGTAGCAATAACCAGAATATAAAAGGAAATATCAACGGTTATAATAACGGCAATACTAAAGAGAATAACGGCAATAATAACGATAATAATAACGACAATATGCGCAATAATAACTGCAATAAAAACTACAATAATAACGGTAATAACGTATACAATAATAAAGACAAATCGGCAATAATAACAGTGATATTAAAGGCAATAAAGGAAATAATAATGGCAATAACAACGGCATTAATAACGGCAATAATAAAGGTAATAATAATGGCAATGTCCACGGCACTATTAAAGACAATAACGTCAATATTGACTTCAATAATAACGGCTATAATAACTGCAATTACGTTTTAATAACGGCAATAATAAAGGAAATAGTAAAGGTAATATTAACGATAATAAGGGCTATAATAACTGCAATAAAAACGACAATAATAATGGCAATTACGAAGATAATAATAAAGAATATAAAATCAATAATACTGCAATAACGACATGAATAACAGCAAAAATAAATGCAATAACAACGGTAATAATAAAGAAAAAAACGACAATAATAACTGTGATAATAATGGCAATAACGTCAATAATATCCGCAATAATAACGGCAAAAATAACTGCAATCACGGCCTTGATAACGGCAAAAATAAAGAAAATAAAAACGGTAATAATAACGATAAGGTCAGTAATCTCTGCAATAATAACGGCAATAATAATAGCAACAACAACGGCAATAATAAAGACAATAACGTCAATAATAACTGTTATAATAACGGCAATAACGGCTTTAATAATGGCAATAATAAAGGCAATAAAAAGGCCAGTAATAACTGCAATATCGGCCTACATAACGGCAATAATAACTGCAATATTAACGGCAATAACGGCATTAATAACGGCAATAATAAAGGCATTTATAGCGGTAATAATAAAAGTAATAACGGCAATAATTATGGCAATAATAAAAATAATAATAGTAGCAATAACGGCAATATTAACTGCAATAATGGTTGCAATAATAACGGCAATATCTTCAATAATAATGGCAATAATAAAAATAATAATAATAGCAATAATAAGGCCAGTAATAACGGCAATATCGGGCTACATAACAGCAATAATAAGGGCAATAATAACGGTAATAATAAAGACAATAACGGCAATAATGACTGCTATAATTACAGCAATAACGGCCTTAATAATGGCAATAATAAAGGCAATAATACCGGTAATAACAATGGCAAAAATAACGGACTTAACAACCACAATAACGTCAATAATTACTGCAATATTAACGGCTATAACGGCCTTAATAACGGCAATAATAACGATAATAATAACGACAATAAGGGCAATAATAACTGCAATAAAAACGGCAATAATAATGGCAATAACGTCGACAATAATAAAGAAAAAAATGGCAATAATAACTGTGAAATTAAAGGCAATAAAGGCAATAATAATGGCTATAACATCGGCAATAATAACGGCAATAATAACTGCAATAACGGTCTTAATAACGGCAATAATAAAGTAAATAATAAAGGTTATAATAACGATAATAAGGCCAATAATAACTGCAATAAAAACGACAATAATAATGGCAATAACGAGGGCAATAATAAAGAATATAAAATCAATAATAACTGCAATAACGACATGAAAAACAGCAAAAATAAAGGCAATGATGAAGACAATAACATCAAAAATAACTGCAATAATAACGGCAATAATAACGGCCTTAATAAAGTCAGTAACGTCAATAATAACTGCAATAATAACGGCAATAATAACTGAAGTGACGGCCTTAATAACGGCGAAAATAAAGACAATAAAAACGGTAATAATAACTATGATAGGGGCAATAATCTCTGCAATAATAACGGCTATAATAATGGCAATAATAACGGCAATAATAAAGAAAATAACGTCAATAATAACTGTTATAATAACGGTAATAACGGCTTAAATAATGGCAATAATAAAGGCAATAAAAAGGCTAGTAATAACTGCAATATCGGCCTTCATAACGGCAATAATAACTGCAATAATAACGGCCTTAATAAAGACAATAACGTCAATAATATCTGCAATAATAACGGCAATAAAGGGCTTAGCAAGGGCAATTATAAATGGATAAAAACGGCAATAATAAAAGCAATAATAACGGTAATAATAAAGGCAATAACGGCAATAATAACTGCAATAATGGTTGCAATAATAACGGCAATATCTTCAATAATAATGGCAATTATAAAGACAATAATAATAGCATATTAAAGGCCAATAATAATGGCAATATCGGGCTACATAACAGCAATAATAAGGGCAATAATAACGGTAATAATTAAGGCAATAACGGCAATAATAGTGGCAATAACAACGGCAATGAGAGCGTCAATAATAATTGCAATAATAACGGCAACAATAACGTTAATAATGTAGCAATAACGAGAATAAAAAAGGAAATATCAACGGTTATAATAACGGCAATACTAAAGAGAATAACGGCAATAATAATGGCAATAACAACGGCAATAATAAAGACAATACTAAAGACAATAGCGTCAATAATAATGGGAATATCAACGGCAATAGTAACCGCAATAATAAAGACAATAACGGCAATAATAACTGATATAATTACGACAATAACGGCCTCAATAACGGCAATAATAATAATAATAATAACGACAATAAGGGCAATAATAACTGCAATAAAAACGACAATAATAATGGCAATTACGACGGCAATAATAAAGAATATAAAATCAATAATAATTGCAGTAACGACATGAATAACAGCAAAAATAAATGCAATAACAACGGCAATAATAAAGACAATAACATCAAAAATAACTCCAATAATAACGGCAATAATGACGGCCTTAATAAAGACAATTACTTCAATAATAACTGCACCAATAACGGCAATAATATACAAAATATCGGCAATAGCAACTGCAATAATTACGGCATTAACGGCCTTAGAAACGGCAATAATAAAGGAATAATAACGGCAATAATAAAAGCAATAATAACGGTAACAATAACGTTAATAAGTGCAATAATATCTGCAATAATAACGGCAATGACGGCTTTAATAATGGCAATAACAACGGCAATAATAAAGGTAATAATAAAGGAAATATCGACGGCAATAATAAAGACAATAACGTCAATAATAACTGCAATAATAACGGCAATAATTAAGACAATAAAGGCAATAATAACTGCAATAATAACGGCAATATAAACGACATTAATGTCAATAATAAATGCAATAATTACGGCAATAATAATTGCAATAACAATGGCAATGATAACTGCAATAATAACGGCAATATCGGCCTTGAATACGGCAATAATAAAAGAATAATAACGGCAATAATAAAAGCAATAATAACGGTAATAATAACATTAATAATAATGGCTATAATATCTGCAATAACGGCCTGAATAACAGCAAAAATAAAGGCAATAATAACGGCAATAATAAAGACAAAAACGGCAATAATAACTGCTATAATTACGGCAATAACGGCCTTAATAATGACAATAATAAAGGCAATAATAACGGTAATAATAATGGCAATAATAACGGACTTAATAACGACAATATTTACTGCAATATTAACGAAAATAACAGCCTTAAAAACGGCAATAATAACGATAATAATAACGACAATAAGGGCAATAATAACTGCAATAAAAACGGCAATAATAATGGCAATAACGTCGACAATAATAAAGAAAAACGGCAATAATAACTGTGATATTAAAGGCAATAAAGGCAATAATAACGGCAATAATAAAGGTAATAATAATGGCAATATCGACGGCAATATTAAAGACAATAACGTCAATAATAACGGCAATAAAAACAGTAATAATAACTGCAATAACGGTCTTAATAACAGCAATAATAAAGGAAATAATAAAGGTAATAATAACGATAATAAGGGCAATAATCTCTGCAATAATAACGGCAATATAAACGACATTAATGTCAATAATAATTGCAATAATTACGGCAATAACGGCTTTAGCAACGGCAATAATAAAGGAATAATAACGGCAATAATAAAAGCAATAATAACGGTAATAATAACGTTAATAAGTGCAATAATATCTGCAATAATAACGGCAATGACGTACGTAATAATGCCAATTATAAAGGTAA
The DNA here is from genome assembly GCA_911387935.1 of Dolichovespula saxonica. Taxonomy (NCBI): domain Eukaryota; kingdom Metazoa; phylum Arthropoda; class Insecta; order Hymenoptera; family Vespidae; genus Dolichovespula; species Dolichovespula saxonica. Next base: position 130,817 of record CAJVQX010000003.1, on the reverse strand, counting down.
TATAAACGTTAATAATAATGGCTATAATAACTGCAAAAACGGCCTGAATAACAGCAAAAATAAAGGCAATAATAACGGTAATAATAAAGACAAAAACGACAATAATAACTGCTATAATTACGGCAATAACGGCATTAATAACGGCAATAATAAAGGCAATAATAACGGTAATAATAATGGCTATACTAACGGACTTAATAACGACAATAACGTCAATAATATCCGCAATAATAAAGGCAATAACGAAAATAATAACGACAATAATTAAGACAATAAGGGCAATAATATCTGTAATAATAACGGCAATATAAACGACATTAATGTCAGTAATAAATGCAATAATTACGGCAATAATAATTGCAATAACAACGGCAATGGTAACTGCAATAATTACGGCGTTAACGGCCTTAGCAACGGCAATAACGGCGTTAATAACGGCAATAATAAAGGCAATTATAACGGTAAAAATAAGGGCAATAAAGGCAATAATTATGGCAATATTAACGGCAATAATAACTGCTATAACGGTCTTAAAAACGGCAATAATAAAGGAAATAATAAAGGTAATAATAACGATAAAAAGGGCAATAATATCTGCAATAAAAACGACAATAATAATGGCAATAACGACTGCAATAATAAAGAATATAAAATTAATAATAACTGCAATAACGAAATGAATAACAGCAAAAATAAAGGCAATAATAACGGCAATAATATCTGCTATAATTACGAAAATAACGGCCATAATAACGGCAAAAATAAAGACAATAAAAACGGTAATATTAACGATAATAAGGGCAAAAAGCTCTGCAATAATAACGGCAATAATAAAAGAAATATCAACGGCAATAATAAAGACAATATCGTCAATAATAAAAGCAATATTAACGGCAATAACGGCTTAAATAACGGCAATAATAAAGGCAATTTTAACGGTAATAATAAAGGCAATATCGGCAATATTTATGGCAATAATAACGCTAATAATAATCGGAATAAAAACTGCAATAATAAAGACAATAACGTCAATAATAACTGCAATAATTACGGCAATAATAATTGCAATAACAACGGCAATGATAACTGCAATAATAACGGCAATAACGGCCTTGTATACGGCAATAATAAAGGCAATAACGGCAATAATATTTGCAAAAACAACGGCATATGAACGGTAATAATAAAGGCAATATCGACGGCAATATTAATGACAATAACTTCAACAATATCCGCAATAATAACGGCAATATTAACTGCAATAACGGCCATAATAACGGCAAAAATAAAGACAATAAAAACGGTAATATTAACGATAATAAGGGCAAAAAGCTCTGCAATAATAACGGCAATAATAAAAGAAATAACAACGGCAATTAAAGACAATAACGTCAATAATAACTGTTATAATAACGGCAATAACGGCCTTAGCAACGGCAATAATAAAGGAATAATAACGACAATAATAATAGCAATAATAACGGTAACAATTACGTTAATATGTGGAATAATATCTGCAATAATAACGGCTGTAACGGCTTTAATAATGGCAATAATAAAGGCAATAAAAAGGCCAGTAATAACTGCAATATCGGCCTACATAACGGCAATAATAACTGCAATATTAACGGCAATAACGGCATTAATAACGGCAATAATAAAGGCATTTATAGCGGTAATAATAAAAGTAATAACGGCAATAATTATGGCAATAATAAAAATAATAATAGTAGCAATAACGGCAATAATAACTGCAATAATGGTTGCAATAATAACGGCAATATCTTCAATAATAATGGCAATAATAAAAATAATAATAATAGCAATAATAAGGCCAGTAATAACGGCAATATCGGGCTACATAACAGCAATAATAAGGGCAATAATAACGGTAATAATAAAGACAATAACGGCAATAATAACTGCTATAATTACGGCAATAACGGCCTTAATAATGGCAATAATAATGGCAATAATACCGGTAATAACAATGGCAAAAATAACGGACTTAACAACTACAATAACGTCTATAATTACTGCAATATTAACGGCAATAACGGCCTTAATAACGGCAATAATAACGATAATAATAACGACAATAAGGGCAATAATAACTGCAATAAAAACTACAATAATAACGGCAATAACGTAGACAATAATAAAGACAAAAACGGCTATAAAAACTGTGATATTAAAGGCAATAAAGGCAATAATATTGGCAATAACAACGGCAATAATAACGGCAATAATAAAGGTAATAATAAAGGCAATATCCACGGCACTAATAAAGACAATAACGTCAATATTAACTTCAATAATAACGGCTATAATAACTGCAATAACGGTTTTAATAACGGCAATAATAAAGGAAATAGTAAAGGTAATATTAACGATAATAAGGGCAATAATTACTGCAATAAAAACGGCAATAAAAACGGCAATATTAACGATAATAAGGGCAATAAAAACTGCAATAATGACGGCAAAAATAACGGCAATAATAATGGCAATAATAACGACAATAATAATGGCAATATCAACGGCAATAATAAAGACAAAAACGGCAATAATAACTGCAATAATAGTGGCAATACCGAAGAAAATAACGGCAATAACAATAGCAATAACAACGGCAATAATAACGGCAATAACAACGGCAATAATAAAGACAATAACGGCAATAATATCTGCAATAATAACGCCAATAGCGGCCTTAATAATGGCATTTATAAAGGCAATAATAACGGCAATATTTACCAAATAACGGCAATAATAACTGCAATAATAATGGCCATAAGAATGGCAATAATAACGGCAATAACGGCCTCAACAATGGCAATAATAAAGGCAATATTAACGGCAATAATAAAGACAATAAAGACAATAATAACTGCAATAATAGCGGCAATAATAATATCAATAACAATGGCAATGATATACACAATATCCGCAAAAATTACTGCAATATTAACAGCAATAACGGCCTTAATAACGGCAAAAATAACGATAATAATAACGACAATAAGGGCAATAATAACTGCAATAAAAACGGCAATAATAATGGCAATAACGACGGCAATAATAAAGAATATAAAATCAATAATAATTGCAATAACGACATGAATAACAGCAAAAATAAAGGCAATAATAAAGACAATAACATCAAAAATAACTGCAATAATAACGGCAATAATAACGGCCTTAATAAAGTCAGTAACGTCAATAATAAATGCAATAATAACGGCAATAATAAATAAAATAACAGCAATAATAACTGCTACAATTACGGCAATAACGGCCTTAATAATGGCAATAATTAAGACAATAAAGGCAATAATAACTGCAACAATAACGGCAATATAAACGACATTAATGTCAATAATAAATGCAATAATTACGGCAATAATAATTGCAATAACAACGGCAATAATAAAGGTAATATTAAAGGCAATATCGACGGCAATATTAAAGACAATAACTTCAATAATAACTGCAATAATAACGGCAATAAGGACCATAATAACGGCAATAATGAAGACAATAAAGGCAATAATAACTGCTATAATTACGGCAATAACGGCCTTAATAATGGCAATAATTAATGCAATAATAAAGGTAATAATAATGGCAATAATAACGGAATAATAACGACAATAACGTCATAAATTACGGCAATATTAACGGCAATAACGGCCTTAATAACGGCAATAATAACGATAATAATAACGACAATAAGGGCAACAATAACTGCAATAAAAACGGAATTAATAATGGCAATAACTTCGACAATAATAAAGACAAAAACGGCAATAATAACTGTGATATTAAAGGCAATAAATGCAATAATAATGGCAATAACAACGGCAATAATAACTGCAATAACGGTTTTAATAACGGCAATAATAAAGGAAATAGTAAAGGTAATATTAACGATAATAAGGGCAATAATAAATGCAATAATTACGCAATAATAACTGCAATAACAACGGCAATGATAACTGCAATAATAACGGCAATAACGGCCTTGAATACGGCAATAATAAAGGAATAATAACGGCAATAATAAAAGCAATAATAAAGGTAATAATAACGTTAATAATAATGGCTATAATAACTGCAATAACGGCCTGAATAACAGCAAAAATAAAGGCAATAATAACGACAATAATAAAGACAAAAACGGCAATAATAACTGCTATAATTACGGCAATAATAATAGTAATAACAACGGGAATAATAAAGACAACAATGTCAATAATAACTGTTATAATAACGGCAATAACGTCTTTAATAATGGCAATAATAAAGGCAATAAAAAGGCCAGTAATAACTGCAATATCGGCCTACATAACGGCAATAATAACTGCAATATTAACGGCAATAACAGCATTAATAACGGCAATAATAAAGGCAATTATAACGGTAATAATTAAGGCAATAACGGCAATAATAACTGCAATAATTGTTGTGATAATAACGGCAATATCTTCAATAATAAAGGCAATTGTAAAGACAATAATAATAGCAATAATAAGGCCAGTAATAACGGCAATATCGGGCTACATAACAGCAATAATAAGGGCAATAATAACATTAATAATAATGGCAATAACGGCAATAATAATAGCAATAACAACGGCAATGAGAGCGCCAATAAAAATTGCAATAATAACGGCAACATTAACGTTAATAATGTAGCAATAACGAGAATAAAAAAGGCAATATCAACGGTTATAATAACGGCAATACTAAAGAGAATAACGGCAATAAAAATGGCAATAACAACGGCAATAATAAAGACAATAACGTCAATAATAAATGTTATAATAACGGCAATAAAGGCTTTAATAATGGCAATAATAAAGGCAATAAAAAGGCCAGTAATATCCGCAATATCGGCCTACATAACGGCAATAATAACTGCAATATTAACGGCAATAACGGCATTAATAACAGCAATAATAAAGGCAATTATAACGGTTATAATAAAGGCAATGACGGCGATAATTATGGCTATAATAACGGTAATAATAAAGGCAATAACGGCAATAATAATGGCAATAACAACTGCAATGAGAGCGCCAATAAAAATTGCTATAATAACGGCAACATTAACGTTAATAATGTAGCAATAACCAGAATATAAAAGGAAATATCAACGGTTATAATAACGGCAATACTAAAGAGAATAACGGCAATAATAACGATAATAATAACGACAATATGCGCAATAATAACTGCAATAAAAACTACAATAATAACGGTAATAACGTATACAATAATAAAGACAAATCGGCAATAATAACAGTGATATTAAAGGCAATAAAGGAAATAATAATGGCAATAACAACGGCATTAATAACGGCAATAATAAAGGTAATAATAATGGCAATGTCCACGGCACTATTAAAGACAATAACGTCAATATTGACTTCAATAATAACGGCTATAATAACTGCAATTACGTTTTAATAACGGCAATAATAAAGGAAATAGTAAAGGTAATATTAACGATAATAAGGGCTATAATAACTGCAATAAAAACGACAATAATAATGGCAATTACGAAGATAATAATAAAGAATATAAAATCAATAATAATTGCAGTAACGACATGAATAACAGCAAAAATAAATGCAATAACAACGGTAATAATAAAGAAAAAAACGACAATAATAACTGTGATAATAATGGCAATAACGTCAATAATATCCGCAATAATAACGGCAAAAATAACTGCAATCACGGCCTTGATAACGGCAAAAATAAAGAAAATAAAAACGGTAATAATAACGATAAGGTCAGTAATCTCTGCATAATAACGGCAATAATAATAGCAACAACAACGGCTATAATAAAGACAATAACGTCAATAATAACTGGAATAATAACGGCTATAACGGCTTTAATAATGGCAATAATAAAGGCAATAAAAAGGCCAGTAATAACTGCAATATCGGCCTACATAACGGCAATAATAACTGCAATATTAACGGCAATAGCGGCATTAATAACGGCAATAATAAAGGCATTTATAGCGGTAATAATAAAAGTAATAACGGCAATAATTATGGCAATAATAAAAATAATAATAGTAGCAATAACGGCAATATTAACTGCAATAATGGTTGCAATAATAACGGCAATATCTTCAATAATAATGGCAATAATAAAAATAATAATAATAGCAATAATAAGGCCAGTAATAACGGCAATATCGGGCTACATAACAGCAATAATAAGGGCAATAATAACGGTAATAATAAAGACAATAACGGCAATAATGACTGCTATAATTACAGCAATAACGGCCTTAATAATGGCAATAATAAAGGCAATAATACCGGTAATAACAATGGCAAAAATAACGGACTTAACAACCACAATAACGTCAATAATTACTGCAATATTAACGGCAATAACGGCCTTAATAACGGCAATAATAACGATAATAATAACGACAATAAGGGCAATAATAACTGCAATAAAAACGGCAATAATAATGGCAATAACGTCGACAATAATAAAGAAAAAAATGGCAATAATAACTGTGAAATTAAAGGCAATAAAGGCAAAAATAATGGCTATAACATCGGCAATAATAACGGCAATAATAACTGCAATAACGGTCTTAATAACGGCAATAATAAAGTAAATAATAAAGGTAATAATAACGATAATAAGGCCAATAATAACTGCAATAAAAACGACAATAATAATGGCAATAACGAGGGCAATAATAAAGAATATAAAATCAATAATAACTGCAATAACGACATGAAAAACAGCAAAAATAAAGGCAATGATGAAGACAATAACATCAAAAATAACTGCAATAATAACGGCAATAATAACGGCCTTAATAAAGTCAGTAACGTCAATAATAACTGCAATAATAACGGCAATAATAACTGAAGTGACGGCCTTAATAACGGCGAAAATAAAGACAATAAAAACGGTAATAATAACTATGATAGGGGCAATAATCTCTGCAATAATAACGGCTATAATAATGGCAATAATAACGGCAATAATAAAGAAAATAACGTCAATAATAACTGTTATAATAACGGTAATAACGGCTTAAATAATGGCAATAATAAAGGCAATAAAAAGGCTAGTAATAACTGCAATATCGGCCTTCATAACGGCAATAATAACTGCAATAATAACGGCCTTAATAAAGACAATAACGTCAATAATATCTGCAATAATAACGGCAATAAAGGGCTTAGCAAGGGCAATTATAAATGGATAAAAACGGCAATAATAAAAGCAATAATAACGGTAATAATAAAGGCAATAACGGCAATAATAACTGCAATAATGGTTGCAATAATAACGGCAATATCTTCAATAATAATGGCAATAATGAAAATAATAATAATAGCAATAATAAGGCCAGTAATAATGGCAATATCGGGCTACATAACAGCAATAATAAGGGCAATAATAACGGCAATTATAAAGGCAATAACGGCAATAATAGTGGCAATAACAACGGCAATGAGAGCGCCAATAATAATTGCAATAATAACGGCAACAATAACGTTAATAATGTAGCAATAACGAGAATAAAAAAGGAAATATCAACGGTTATAATAACGGCAATACTAAAGAGAATAACGGCAATAATAATGGCAATAACAACGGCAATAATAAAGACAATACTAAAGACAATAGCGTCAATAATAATGGGAATATCAACGGCAATAGTAACCGCAATAATAAAGACAATAACGGCAATAATAACTGATATAATTACGACAATAACGGCCTCAATAACGGCAATAATAACAATAATAATAACGACAATAAGGGCAATAATAACTGCAATAAAAACGACAATAATAATGGCAATTACGACGGCAATAATAAAGAATATAAAATCAATAATAACTGCAATAACGACATGAATAACAGCAAAAATAAATGCAATAACAACGGCAATAATAAAGACAATAACATCAAAAATAACTCCAATAATAACGGCAATAATGACGGCCTTAATAAAGACAATTACTTCAATAATAACTGCACCAATAACGGCAATAATATACAAAATATCGGCAATAGCAACTGCAATAATTACGGCATTAACGGCCTTAGAAACGGCAATAATAAAGGAATAATAACGGCAATAATAAAAGCAATAATAACGGTAACAATAACGTTAATAAGTGCAATATTATCTGCAATAATAACGGCAATAACGGCTTTAATAATGGCAATAACAACGGCAATAATAAAGGTAATATTAAAGGAAATATCGACGGCAATAATAAAGACAATAACTTCAATAATAACTGCAATAATAACGGCAATAATTAAGACAATAAAGGCAATAATAACTGCAATAATAACGGCAATATAAACGACATTAATGTCAATAATAAATGCAATAATTACGGCAATAATAATTGCAATAACAATGGCAATGATAACTGCAATAATAACGGCAATATCGGCCTTGAATACGGCAATAATAAAAGAATAATAACGGCAATAATAAAAGCAATAATAACGGTAATAATAACGTAAATAATAATGGCTATAATATCTGCAATAACGGCCTGAATAACAGCAAAAATAAAGGCAATAATAACGGCAATAATAAAGACAAAAACGGCAATAATAACTGCTATAATTACGGCAATAACGGCCTTAATAATGACAATAATAAAGGCAATAATAACGGTAATAATAATGGCAATAATAACGGACTTAATAACGACAATATTTACTGCAATATTAACGGCAATAACGGCCTTAAAAACGGCAATAATAACGATAATAATAACGACAATAAGGGCAATAATAACTGCAATAAAAACGGCAATAATAATGGCAATAACATCGACAATAATAAAGAAAAACGGCAATAATAACTGTGATATTAAAGGCAATAAAGGCAATAATAACGGCAATAATAAAGGTAATAATAATGGCAACATCGACGGCAATATTAAAGACAATAACGTCAATAATAACGGCAATAATAACTGCAATAACGGTCTTAATAACAGCAATAATAAAGGAAATAATAAAGGTAATAATAACGATAATAAGGGCAATAATAACTGCAATAATAACGGCAATATAAACGACATTAATGTCAATAATAATTGCAATAATTACGGCAATAACGGCTTTAGCAACGGCAATAATAAAGGAATAATAACGGCAATAATAAAAGCAATAATAACGGTAATAATAACGTTAATAAGTGCAATAATATCTGCAATAATAACGGCAATGACGTACGTAATAATGCCAATTATAAAGGTAATAAAAACGTTAATAATAATGGCTATAATAACTGCAATAACGGCCTGAATAACAGCAAAAGTAAAGGCAATAATAACGGTAATAATAAAGACAAAAACGACAATAATAACTGCTATAATTACGGCAATAACGGCATTAATAACGGCAATAATAAAGGCAATAATAACGGTAATAATAATGGCTATACTAACGGACTTAATAACGACAATAACGTCAATAATATCCGCAATAATAAAGGCAATAACGAAAATAATAACGACAATAATTAAGACAATAAGGGCAATAATATCTGTAATAATAACGGCAATATAAACGACATTAATGTCAGTAATAAATGCAATAATTACGGCAATAATAATTGCAATAACAACGGCAATGGTAACTGCAATAATTACGGCGTTAACGGCCTTAGCAACGGCAATAACGGCGTTAATAACGGCAATAATAAAGGCAATTATAACGGTAAAAATAAGGGCAATAAAGGCAATAATTATGGCAATATTAACGGCAATAATAACTGCTATAACGGTCTTAAAAACGGCAATAATAAAGGAAATAATAAAGGTAATAATAACGATAAAAAGGGCAATAATATCTGCAATAAAACCGACAATAATAATGGCAATAACGACTGCAATAATAAAGAATATAAAATTAATAATAACTGCAATAACGAAATGAATAACAGCAAAAATAAAGGCAATAATAACGGCAATAATATCTGCTATAATTACGAAAATAACGGCCATAATAACGGCAAAAATAAAGACAATAAAAACGGTAATATTAACGATAATAAGGGCAAAAAGCTCTGCAATAATAACGGCAATAATAAAAGAAATAACAACGGCAATAATAAAGACAATATCGTCAATAATAACAGCAATATTAACGGCAATAACGGCTTAAATAACGGCAATAATAAAGGCAATTTTAACGGTAATAATAAAGGCAATATCGGCAATATTTATGGCAATAATAACGCTAATAATAATCGGAATAAAAACTGCAATAATAAAGACAATAACGTCAATAATAACTGCAATAATTACGGCAATAATAATTGCAATAACAACGGCAATGATAACTGCAATAATAACGGCAATAACGGCCTTGAATACGGCAATAATAAAGGCAATAACGGCAATAATATTTGCAAAAACAACGGCATATGAACGGTAATAATAAAGGCAATATCGACGGCAATATTAATGACAATAACTTCAACAATATCCGCAATAATAACGGCAATATTAACTGCAATAACGGCCATAATAACGGCAAAAATAAAGACAATAAAAACGGTAATATTAACGATAATAAGGGCAAAAAGCTCTGCAATAATAACGGCAATAATAAAAGAAATAACAACGGCAATTAAAGACAATAACGTCAATAATAACTGTTATAATAACGGCAATAACGGCCTTAGCAACGGCAATAATAAAGGAATAATAACGACAATAATAATAGCAATAATAACGGTAACAATTACGTTAATATGTGGAATAATATCTGCAATAATAACGGCTGTAACGGCTTTAATAATGGCAATAATAAAGGCAATAAAAAGGCCAGTAATAACTGCAATATCGGCCTACATAACGGCAATAATAACTGCAATATTAACGGCAATAACGGCATTAATAACGGCAATAATAAAGGCATTTATAGCGGTAATAATAAAAGTAATAACGGCAATAATTATGGCAATAATAAAAATAATAATAGTAGCAATAACGGCAATAATAACTGCAATAATGGTTGCAATAATAACGGCAATATCTTCAATAATAATGGCAATAATAAAAATAATAATAATAGCAATAATAAGGCCAGTAATAACGGCAATATCGGGCTACATAACAGCAATAATAAGGGCAATAATAACGGTAATAATAAAGACAATAACGGCAATAATAACTGCTATAATTACGGCAATAACGGCCTTAATAATGGCAATAATAATGGCAATAATACCGGTAATAACAATGGCAAAAATAACGGACTTAACAACTACAATAACGTCTATAATTACTGCAATATTAACGGCAATAACGGCCTTAATAACGGCAATAATAACGATAATAATAACGACAATAAGGGCAATAATAACTGCAATAAAAACTACAATATTAACGGCAATAACGTAGACAATAATAAAGACAAAAACGGCAATAAAAACTGTGATATTAAAGGCAATAAAGGCAATAATATTGGCAATAACAACGGCAATAATAACGGCAATAATAAAGGTAATAATAAAGGCAATATCCACGGCACTAATAAAGACAATAACGTCAATATTAACTTCAATAATAACGGCTATAATAACTGCAATAACGGTTTTAATAACGGCAATAATAAAGGAAATAGTAAAGGTAATATTAACGATAATAAGGGCAATAATTACTGCAATAAAAACGGCAATAAAAACGGCAATATTAACGATAATAAGGGCAATAAAAACTGCAATAATGACGGCAAAAATAACGGCAATAATAATGGCAATAATAACGACAATAATAATGGCAATATCAACGGCAATAATAAAGACAAAAACGGCAATAATAACTGCAATAATAGTGGCAATACCGAAGAAAATAACGGCAATAACAATAGCAATAACAACGGCAATAATAACGGCAATAACAACGGCAATAATAAAGACAATAACGGCAATAATATCTGCAATAATAACGCCAATAGCGGCCTTAACAACGGCAATAATGAAGGCAATAATAACGGCAATATTTACCAAATAACGGCAATAATAACTGCAATAATAATGGCCATAAGAATGGCAATAATAACGGCAATAACGGCCTCAACAATGGCAATCATAAAGGCAATATTAACGGCAATAATAAAGACAATAAAGACAATAATAACTGCAATAATAGCGGCAATAATAATATTAATAACAATGGCAATGATATACACAATATCCGCAAAAATTACTGCAATATTAACAACAATAACGGCCTTAATAACGGCAAAAATAACGATAATAATAACGACAATAAGGGCAATAATAACTGCAATAAAAACGGCAATAATAATGGCAATAATGACGGCAATAATAAAGAATATAAAATCAATAATAATTGCAATAACGACATGAATAACAGCAAAAATAAAGGCAATAATAAAGACAATAACATCAAAAATAACTGCAATAATAACGGCAATAATAACGGCCTTAATAAAGTCAGTAACGTCAATAATAAATGCAATAATAACGGCAATAATAAATAAAATAACAGCAATAATAACTGCTACAATTACGGCAATAACGGCCTTAATAATGGCAATAATTAAGACAATAAAGGCAATAATAACTGCAACAATAACGGCAATATAAACGACATTAATGTCAATAATAAATGCAATAATTACGGCAATAATAATTGCAATAACAACGGCAATAATAAAGGTAATATTAAAGGCAATATCGACGGCAATATTAAAGACAATAACTTCAATAATAACTGCAATAATAACGGCAATAAGGACCATAATAACGGCAATAATGAAGACAATAAAGGCAATAATAACTGCTATAATTACGGCAATAACGGCCTTAATAATGGCAATAATAAAGGCAATAATAAAGGTAATAATAATGGCAATAATAACGGAATAATAACGACAATAACGTCATAAATTACGGCAATATTAACGGCAATAACGGCCTTAATAACGGCAATAATAACGATAATAATAACGACAATAAGGGCAATATTAACTGCAATAAAAACGGCAATAATAATGGCAATAACGTCGACAATAATAAAGACAAAAACGGCAATAATAACTGTGATATTAAAGGCAATAAAGGCAATAATAATGGCAATAACAACGGCAATAATAACTGCAATAACGGTTTTAATAACGGCAATAATAAAGGAAATAATAAAGGTAATAATAACGATAATAAGGGCAATAATAAATGCAATAATTACGCAATAATAACTGCAATAACAACGGCAATGATAACTGCAATAATAACGGCAATAACGGCCTTGAATACGGCAATAATAAAGGAATAATAACGGCAATAATAAAAGCAATAATAAAGGTAATAATAACGTTAATAATAATGGCTATAATAACTGCAATAACGGCCTGAATAACAGCAAAAATAAAGGCAATAATAACGACAATAATAAAGACAAAAACGGGAATAATAACTGCTATAATTACGGCAATAATAATAGTAATAACAACGGGAATAATAAAGACAACAATGTCAATAATAACTGTTATAATAACGGCAATAACGTCTTTAACAATGGCAATAATAAAGGCAATAAAAAGGCCAGTAATAACTACAATATCGGCCTACATATCGGCAATAATAACTGCAATATTAACGGCAATAACAGCATTAATAACGGCAATAATAAAGGCAATTATAACGGTAATAATTAAGGCAATAACGGCAATAATAACTGCAATAATTGTTGTGATAATAACGGCAATATCTTCAATAATAAAGGCAATTGTAAAGACAATAATAATAGCAATAATAAGGCCAGTAATAACGGCAATATCGGGCTACATAACAGCAATAATAAGGGCAATAATAACATTAATAATAAAGCCAATAACGGCAATAATAATAGCAATAACAACGGCAATGAGAGCGCCAATAATAATTGCAATAATAACGGCAACATTAACGTTAATAATGTAGCAATAACGAGAATAAAAAAGGCAATATCAACGGTTATAATAACGGCAATACTAAAGAGAATAACGGCAATAAAAATGGCAATAACAACGGCAATAATAAAGACAATAACGTCAATAATAAATGTTATATTAACGGCAATAAAGGCTTTAATAATGGCAATAATAAAGGCAATAAAAAGGCCAGTAATATCCGCAATATCGGCCTACATAACGGCAATAATAACTGCAATATTAACGGCAATAACGGCATTAATAACAGCAATAATAAAGGCAATTATAACGGTTATAATAAAGGCAATGACGGCAATAATTATGGCTATAATAACGGTAATAATAAAGGCAATAACGGCAATAATAATGGCAATAACAACTGCAATGAGAGCGCCAATAAAAATTGCTATAATAACGGCAACATTAACGTTAATAATGTAGCAATAACCAGAATATAAAAGGAAATATCAACGGTTATAATAACGGCAATACTAAAGAGAATAACGGCAATAATAACGATAATAATAACGACAATATGCGCAATAATAACTGCAATAAAAACTACAATAATAACGGTAATAACGTATACAATAATAAAGACAAATCGGCAATAATAACAGTGATATTAAAGGCAATAAAGGAAATAATAATGGCAATAACAACGGCATTAATAACGGCAATAATAAAGGTAATAATAATGGCAATGTCCACGGCACTATTAAAGACAATAACGTCAATATTGACTTCAATAATAACGGCTATAATAACTGCAATTACGTTTTAATAACGGCAATAATAAAGGAAATAGTAAAGGTAATATTAACGATAATAAGGGCTATAATAACTGCAATAAAAACGACAATAATAATGGCAATTACGAAGATAATAATAAAGAATATAAAATCAATAATAATTGCAGTAACGACATGAATAACAGCAAAAATAAATGCAATAACAACGGTAATAATAAAGAAAAAAACGACAATAATAACTGTGATAATAATGGCAATAACGTCAATAATATCCGCAATAATAACGGCAAAAATAACTGCAATCACGGCCTTGATAACGGCAAAAATAAAGAAAATAAAAACGGTAATAATAACGATAAGGTCAGTAATCTCTGCAATAATAACGGCAATAATAATAGCAACAACAACGGCTATAATAAAGACAATAACGTCAATAATAACTGGAATAATAACGGCAATAACGGCTTTAATAATGGCAATAATAAAGGCAATAAAAAGGCCAGTAATAACTGCAATATCGGCCTACATAACGGCAATAATAACTGCAATATTAACGGCAATAACGGCATTAATAACGGCAATAATAAAGGCATTTATAGCGGTAATAATAAAAGTAATAACGGCAATAATTATGGCAATAATAAAAATAATAATAGTAGCAATAACGGCAATAATAACTGCAATAATGGTTGCAATAATAACGGCAATATCTTCAATAATAATGGCAATAATAAAAATAATAATAATAGCAATAATAAGGCCAGTAATAACGGCAATATCGGGCTACATAACAGCAATAATAAGGGCAATAATAACGGTAATAATAAAGACAATAACGGCAATAATGACTGCTATAATTACAGCAATAACGGCCTTAATAATGGCAATAATAAAGGCAATAATACCGGTAATAACAATGGCAAAAATAACGGACTTAACAACCACAATAACGTCAATAATTACTGCAATATTAACGGCAATAACGGCCTTAATAACGGCAATAATAACGATAATAATAACGACAATAAGGGCAATAATAACTGCAATAAAAACGGCAATAATAATGGCAATAACGTCGACAATAATAAAGAAAAAAATGGCAATAATAACTGTGAAATTAAAGGCAATAAAGGCAAAAATAATGGCTATAACATCGGCAATAATAACGGCAATAATAACTGCAATAACGGTCTTAATAACGGCAATAATAAAGTAAATAATAAAGGTAATAATAACGATAATAAGGCCAATAATAACTGCAATAAAAACGACAATAATAATGGCAATAACGAGGGCAATAATAAAGAATATAAAATCAATAATAACTGCAATAACGACATGAAAAACAGCAAAAATAAAGGCAATGATGAAGACAATAACATCAAAAATAACTGCAATAATAACGGCAATAATGACGGCCTTAATAAAGTCAGTAACGTCAATAATAACTGCAATAATAACGGCAATAATAACTGAAGTGACGGCCTTAATAACGGCGAAAATAAAGACAATAAAAACGGTAATAATAACTATGATAGGGGCAATAATCTCTGCAATAATAACGGCTATAATAATGGCAATAATAACGGCAATAATAAAGAAAATAACGTCAATAATAACTGTTATAATAACGGTAATAACGGCTTAAATAATGGCAATAATAAAGGCAATAAAAAGGCTAGTAATAACTGCAATATCGGCCTTCATAACGGCAATAATAACTGCAATAATAACGGCCTTAATAAAGACAATAACGTCAATAATATCTGCAATAATAACGGCAATAAAGGGCTTAGCAAGGGCAATTATAAATGGATAAAAACGGCAATAATAAAAGCAATAATAACGGTAATAATAAAGGCAATAACGGCAATAATAACTGCAATAATGGTTGCAATAATAACGGCAATATCTTCAATAATAATGGCAATAATGAAAATAATAATAATAGCAATAATAAGGCCAATAATAATGGCAATATCGGGCTACATAACAGCAATAATAAGGGCAATAATAACGGTAATAATAAAGGCAATAACGGCAATAATAATGGCAATAACAACGGCAATGAGAGCGTCAATAATAATTGCAATAATAACGGCAACAATAACGTTAATAATGTAGCAATAACGAGAATAAAAAAGGAAATATCAACGGTTATAATAACGGCAATACTAAAGAGAATAACGGCAATAATAATGGCAATAACAACGGCAATAATAAAGACAATACTAAAGACAATAGCGTCAATAATAATGGGAATATCAACGGCAATAGTAACCGCAATAATAAAGACAATAACGGCAATAATAACTGATATAATTACGACAATAACGGCCTCAATAACGGCAATAATAACAATAATAATAACGACAATAAGGGCAATAATAACTGCAATAAAAACGACAATAATAATGGCAATTACGACGGCAATAATAAAGAATATAAAATCAATAATAACTGCAATAACGACATGAATAACAGCAAAAATAAATGCAATAACAACGGCAATAATAAAGACAATAACATCAAAAATAACTCCAATAATAACGGCAATAATGACGGCCTTAATAAAGACAATTACTTCAATAATAACTGCACCAATAACGGCAATAATATACAAAATATCGGCAATAGCAACTGCAATAATTACGGCATTAACGGCCTTAGAAACGGCAATAATAAAGGAATAATAACGGCAATAATAAAAGCAATAATAACGGTAACAATAACGTTAATATGTGGAATAATATCTGCAATAATAACGGCTATAACGGCTTTAATAATGGCAATAACAACGGCAATAATAAAGGTAATATTAAAGGAAATATCGACGGCAATAATAAAGACAATAACTTCAATAATAACTGAAATAATAACGGCAATAATTAAGACAATAAAGGCAATAATAACTGCAATAATAACGGCAATATAAACGACATTAATGTCAATAATAAATGCAATAATTACGGCAATAATAATTGCAATAACAATGGCAATGATAACTGCAATAATAACGGCAATATCGGCCTTGAATACGGCAATAATAAAGTAATAATAACGGCAATAATAAAAGCAATAATAACGGTAATAATAACATTAATAATAATGGCTATAATATCTGCAATAACGGCCTGAATAACAGCAAAAATAAAGGCAATAATAAGGGCAATAATAAAGACAAAAACGGCAATAATAACTGCTATAATTACGGCAATAACGGCCTTAATAATGACAATAATAAAGGCAATAATAACGGTAATAATAATGGCAATAATAACGGACTTAATAACGACAATATTTACTGCAATATTAACGAAAATAACAGCCTTAAAAACGGCAATAATAACGAAAATAATAACGACAATAAGGGCAATAATAACTGCAATAAAAACGACAATAATAATGGCAATTACGACGGCAATAATAAAGAATATAAAATCAATAATAATTGCAGTAACGACATGAATAACAGCAAAAATAAATGCAATAACAACGGCAATAATAAAGACAATAACATCAAAAATAACTCCAATAATAACGGCAATAATGACGGCCTTAATAAAGACAATTACTTCAATAATAACTGCACCAATAACGGCAATAATATACAAAATATCGGCAATAGCAACTGCAATAATTACGGCATTAACGGCCTTAGAAACGGCAATAATAAAGGAATAATAACGGCAATAATAAAAGCAATAATAACGGTAACAATAACGTTAATATGTGGAATAATATCTGCAATAATAACGGCTATAACGGCTTTAATAATGGCAATAACAACGGCAATAATAAAGGTAATATTAAAGGAAATATCGACGGCAATAATAAAGACAATAACTTCAATAATAACTGCGATAATAACGGCAATAATTAAGACAATAAAGGCAATAATAACTGCAATAATAACGGCAATATAAACGACATTAATGTCAATAATAAATGCAATAATTACGGCAATAATAATTGCAATAACAATGGCAATGATAACTGCAATAATAACGGCAATATCGGCCTTGAATACGGCAATAATAAAGTAATAATAACGGCAATAATAAAAGCAATAATAACGGTAATAATAACATTAATAATAATGGCTATAATATCTGCAATAACGGCCTGAATAACAGCAAAAATAAAGGCAATAATAAGGGCAATAATAAAGACAAAAACGGCAATAATAACTGCTATAATTACGGCAATAACGGCCTTAATAATGACAATAATAAAGGCAATAATAACGGTAATAATAATGGCAATAATAACGGACTTAATAACGACAATATTTACTGCAATATTAACGAAAATAACAGCCTTAAAAACGGCAATAATAACGAAAATAATAACGACAATAAGGGCAATAATAACTGCAATAAAAACGGCAATAATAATGGCAATAACATCGACAATATTAAAGAAAAACGGCAATAATAACTGTGATATTAAAGGCAATAAAGGCAATAATAATGGCAATAACAACAGCAATAATAACGGCAATAATAAAGGTAATAATAATGGCAACATCGACTGCAATATTAAAGACAATAACGTCAATAATAACGGCAATAAAAACGGTAATAATAACTGCAATAACGGTCTTAATAACAGCAATAATAAAGGAAATAATAAAGGTAATAATAACGATAATAAGGGCATTAATCTCTGCAATAATAACGGCAATAATAAAACAAATAACTACGGCAACAATAAAGACAATAACGTCAATAATAACTGTTATAATAACGGCAATAACGGCTTTAATAATGGCAATAATAAAGGCAATAATAACGCTAATATTAACCGGAAAAAAATGGCAATAATAAAGACAATAACGTCAATAATAACTGCAATAATAACGGCAATAACGATCATAATAACGGCAATAATTAAGACAATAAAGGCAATAATAACTGCAATAATAACGGCAATATAAACGACATTAATGTCAATAATAATTGCAATAATTACGGCAATAACGGCTTTAGCAACGGCAATAATAAAGGAATAATAACGGCAATAATAAAACCAATAATAACGGTAATAATAACGTTAATAAGTGCAATAATATCTGCAATAATAACGGCAATGACGTACGTAATAATGCCAATTATAAAGGTAATATAAACGTTAATAATAATGGCTATAATAACTGCAAAAACGGCCTGAATAACAGCAAAAATTAAGGCAATAATAACGGTAATAATAAAGACAAAAACGACAATAATAACTGCTATAATTACGGCAATAACGGCATTAATAACGGCAATAATAAAGGCAATAATAACGGTAATAATAATGGCTATAATAACGGACTTAATAACGACAATAACGTCAATAATATCCGCAATAATAACGGCAATAACGAAAATAATAACGACAATAATTAAGACAATAAGGGCAATAATATCTGTAATAATAACGGCAATATAAACAAACATTAATGTCAGTAATAAATGCAATAATTACGGCAATAATAATTGCAATAACAACGGCAATGATAACTGCAATAATTACGGCGATAACGGCCTTAGCAACGGCAATAACGGCGTTAATAACGGCAATAATAATGGCAATAATAACGGACTTAATAACGACAATGACGTCAATAATTACTGCAATATTAACGGCAATAATAAAGGAAATAATAATGGCAATATCCACGGCACTATTAATGCCAATAACGTCAATAATAACTTCAATAATATCGGCAATAATAACTGCAATAACGGCCTTAATAACGGCAAAAATAAAGACAATATAAACGGTAATAATATCGATAATAAAGGCAATAATCTCTGCAATAATAACAGCAATTATAATAGCAATAACAACGGCAATAATAAAGACAATATCGTCAATAATAACTGCAATATTAACGGCAATAACGGCTTAAATAACGGCAATAATAAAGGCAATTTTAACGGTAATAATAAAGGCAATATCGGCAATATTTATGGCAATAATAACGCTAATAATAATCGGAATAAAAACTGCAATAATAAAGACAATAACGTCAATAATAACTGCAATAATTACGGCAATAATAATTGCAATAACAACGGCAATGATAACTGCAATAATAACGGCAATAACGACCTTGTATACGGCAATAATAAAGGCAATAACGGCAATAATATTTGCGAAAACAACGGCAATAATATTTGCGAAAACAACGGCAATAAGAACGATAATAATAATGGCAATATCGACGGTAAATATTAAAGACAATAACGTCAATAATAACTTCAATAATAACGGCATTAATAACTGTAATAATGGTCTTAATTACGAGAATAATAAAGGAAATAATAAATGTAATAATAACGATAACAAGGGCAATAACAACTGCAATAAAAACGACAATAATAATGGCAATAACGACGGCAATAAAAAAGAATATAAAATCAATAATAACTGCAATAACGACATGAATAACAGAAAAAATAAAAGCAATAATAACGGTAATAATAAAGAAAAAAACGACAATAATAACTGTGATAATAATGGCAATAACGTCAATAATATCCGCAATAATAACGGCAAAAATAACTGCAATCACGGCCTTGATAACGGCAAAAATAACTGCAATCACGGCCTTGATAACGGCAAAAATAAAGAAAATAAAAACGGTAATAATAACGATAAGGTAAGTAATCTCTGCAATAATAACGTCAATAATAACTTCAATAATAACGGCAATGATAACTGCAATAACGGTCTTATTAACGGCAATAATAAAGGAAATAATGAAGGTAATATTAACGATAATTAGGGCAATAGTAACTGCAATAAAAAGGACAATAATAATGGCAATAACGACGGCAATAATAAAGAATATAAAATCAATAATAACTGCAATAACGACATGAAAAACAGCAAAATTAGAGGCAATAATAACGGCAATAATAAAGACAAAAACGGCAATAATAACTGCAATAATAGTGGCAATACCGAAGAAAATAACGGCAATAACAATAGCAATAACAACGGCAATAATAACGGCAATAACAACGGCAATAATAAAGACAATAACGGCAATAATAACTGCAATAATAATGGCAATAATAACGGCAATAACTGCCTTAATAATGACAATAACAACGGCAATTATAAAGACAATACAAAAGACAAAAGCGTCAATAATAATGGGAATAACGGCAATAGTAACCGCTATAATATAGAGAATAACAGCAATAATAACTGCTATATTTACGGCAATAACGGCCTTAAAAATGGCAATAATAAACGCAATAATAACGGTGATAATAATGGCAATAATAACGGAATTTATAACGACAATAATAGCGATAATAATAGCGAAAATAAGGGCAATCATATCTGCAATAAAAACGGAAATAATAAAGGCAAAAACATCGATAATAATAAAGACAAAAACGACAATAATAATGGCAATAACAACCGCAATAATAACGGCAATAATAAAGACAATAACGGCAATAATAAGTGAAAAAATAAGGCCAATAACGGCATTAATAATGGCAATAATAATGGCAATAATAAAGGAAATAATAATGGTAATATCGACGGCAATAATATAGCCAATAACTGCAATAATAACTGCAATAATAACGGCAATAATAACTGCAAAGACGGCATTACCAACGGCAACAATAAAGGCAATAATAACGGCAATATTTAATATATAACGGCAATAATAACGGGAATAATTTCTGCTATAACAGCCATAATAATGGCAATAATATAGGCAATAATAACGGTAATATTAATGGCAATAACAACGGCAATAATAAAGACAGTAACGATAATTATAACTGCAATAACAGACTTAATTGCGGCAATACTAATGGCAATAATAACGGTTATATTAAAGACAATAACGGTAGTAATAACGGCAATAATAGCGGCTATAACGGTAATAATATAGGCCATAACGGCAATATCAATGGCAATAACAACAGCAATAAGAATGGCAATAATAAAGACAATAACGGAATAATAACTGCAATAATAATGGCAATCATAAGGACAGTAATAACGGCAATATCGGCCTACATAATGGCAATAATAACTGCAATAATAACGGCAATAACGGCCTGAATAACAGCAAAAATTAAGGCAATAATAACGGTAATAATAAAGACAAAAACGACCATAATAACTGCTATAATTACGGCAATAACGGCATTAATAACGGCAATAATAAAGGCAATAATATCGGTAATAATAATGGCTATAATAACGGACTTAATAACGACAATAACGTCAATAATATCCGCAATAATAACGGCAATAACGAACATAATAACGACAATAATTAAGACAATAAGGGCAATAATATCTGCAATAAAAACGGCAATAATAACTGTGATAATAAAGGCAATAATAATGGCAATAACAACGGCAATAATAACGGCATTAATAAAGACAAAAACGACAATAATAACTAGTATAATTACAACAATAACGTCAACAATATCCGGAATAATAACGGCAATAATAACTGCAATAACGGCCTTAATAACGGCAAAAATAAAGACAATAAAAACGGTAATAATAACTACAATATAGGCAATAATAACTGCAATTACAACGGCAATATAAACGACATTAATGTCCATAATAAAAGCAATAATTACGGCAATAATAATTGCAATAACAACGGCAATGATAACTGCAATAATAACGGCAATAACGGCCTTGAATACGGCTATAATAAAGGAATAATAACTGCAATAATAAAAGCAATAATAACGGTAATAATAACGTTAATTAGTGCAATAATATCTGCAATAATAACGGCAATGACGTACGTAATAATGCCAATAATAAAGGTAATAATAACGTTAATAATAATGGCTACAATAACTGCGATAACGGCGTGTATAACAGCAAAAATAAAGGCAATAATAACGGCAATAATAATCGCAATAACAACGGCAATATTAAAGACAATAACGTCAATAATTACTGCAATATTAACGGCAATAACGGCCTTAATAACGGCAATAATAACAATAATAATAACGACAATAAGGGCAATAATAACTGCAATAAAAACGGCAATAATAACTGTGATAATAAAGGCAATAACGGCAATAATAATGGCAATAACAACGGCAATAATAACCGCAATAATAAAGACAAAATCGACATTATTAACTGCTATGATTACGGCAATAACGTCAATAATATCTGCAATAATATCGGCAATAATAACTGCAATAAAAGCGCTAATAACGGCCCTAATAACGGCAAAAATAAAGACAATAAAAACGGTAATAATAACTATAATAGGGGCAATAATCACTGCAATAATAACGGCAATAATAAAGGCAATAACGGCAATAATAATGGCAATAACAACGCCAATGAGAGCGCCAATAATAATTGCAATAATAACGGCAACAATAACGTTAATAATGTAGCAATAACGAGAATAAAAAAGGCAATATCAACGGTTATAATAACGGCAATACTAAAGGGAATAACGGCAATAATAATGGCAATAACAACGGCAATAATAAAGACAATAACGGCAATAATAAATGCAATATTAATGGCAATAATAACGGCAATAACTGCCTTAATAATGGCAGTAACAACGACAATTATAAAGACAATACTAGAGACAATAGCGTCATAATAATGGGAGTAACAACAGCAATACTAACCGCAATAATATAGACAATAACGGCAATAATAACTGCTATAATTACGGCAATAACGGCCTGTATAACAGCAAAAATATAGGGAATAATAACGCTAATAATAATCGCAATAACAACGGCTATATTAAAGACAATAACGTCAATAATTACTGCAATATTAACGGCAATAACGGCCTTAATAACGGCAATAATAACAGTAATAATAACGACAATAAGGGCAATAATAACTGCAATAAAAACGGCAATAATAACTGCGATAATAAAGGGAATAACGGCAATAATAATGGCAATAACAACGGCAATAATAACGGCAATAATAAAGACAAAAACGACAATAATAACTAGTATAATTACAGCAATAACGTCAACAATATCCGGAATAATAACGGCAATAATAACTGCAATAACGGCCTTAATAACGGCAAAAATAAAGACAATAAAAACGGTAATAATAACTATAATAGGGGCAATAATAACTGCAATTACAACGGCAATATAAACGACATTAATGGCTGTAATAAATGCAATAATTACGGCAATAATAATTGCAATAACAACGGCAATGATAACTGCAATAATAACGGCAATAACGACCATAATAACGGCAATAATTAAGACAATAAAGGCAATAATAACTGCTATAATTACGGCAATAACGGCCTTAATAATGGCAATAATTAATGCAATAATAACGGTAATAATAATGGCAATAATAACGGAAAAATAACGACAATAAAGGCAATAATAACTGTTATAACAACGGCAATAATAATGGCAAATAACATCGATAATAATATTGACAAACACGGCAATAATAACTGTGATAATAATGGAAATAACGGCAATAATAATGGCAATAACAACGGAAATAATAACGGCAATAATAAAGGTAATAATAATGGCAACATCGACTGCAATATTAAAGACAATAACGTCAACAATAACGGCAAAAACAACGGCAATAATAATTGCAATAACGGTTTTAATAACGGCAATAATAAATGAAATAGTAAAGGTAATATTAACGATAATAAGGGCAATAATAACGGCAATATAAACGACAATAATATCAATAATAAATGCAATAATTACGGCAATAATAATTGAAATAACAACGGCAATGATAACTGCACTAATAACGGCAATAACGGCCATGAATACGGCAATAATAAAGGAATAATAACTGCAATAATAAAAGCAATAATAACGGTATTAATAACGTTAATAAGTGTAATAATATCTGCAATAATAACGGCAATGACGTACGTAATAATGCCAATTCTACAGGTAATAATAACGCTAATAATAATGGCTATAATAAAAGCAATAACGGCCAGAATAACAGCAAAAATAAAGATAATAATAACGGCAATAATAAAGACAAAAACGACAATAATAACTGCTATGATTACGGCAATAACGTCAATAATATCCGCAATAATAACGGCAATAATAACTGCAATAACGGCGCTAATAACGGCCCTAATAACGGCAAAAATATAGACAATAAAAACGGTAATAATAACTATAATAGGGGCAATAAACACTGCAATAATAACGGCAATAATAATGGCAATAACAACAGCAATAATAAAGACAATAACGTCAATAATTACTGCAATATATTTACGGCAATAACGACCTTAATAAAGGCAATAACTGCCTTAATAATGGCAATATGAACGGCAATAATAAAGGTAATATTATAGGCAAAATCGACGGCAATATTAAAGACAATAACTTCAATAATAACTGCAATAAAAACGGCAATAATAATGTCAATAACGTCTACAATAATAAAGAAAAATCGGCAATAATGACTGTGATATTAAAGGCAATAAAGACAATAATATTGGCAATAACAACGGCAATAATAAAGGTAATATTAAAGGAAATATCGACGGCTATAATAAAGACAATAACTTCAATAATAACTGCTATAATAACGGCAATAACGACCATAATAACGGCAATAATTAATGCAATAATAATGGTAATAATAATGGCAATAATAACGGAATAATAACGACAATAAGGGCAATAATAACTGCAATAACAACGGCAATAATAATGGCAATAACGTCGACAATATTAAACACAATAACGTCAATAATAACTGTTATAATTACGGCAATATCGGCTTTAATAATGGCAATAATAAAGGCAATAAAATGGCCAGTAATAACTGCAATATCGGCCTACATAACGGCAATAATTACTGCAATATTAACGGCAATAACGGCATTAATAACGGGAATAATAAAGGCAATTATAACGGTAATAATTAAGGCAATAACGGAAATAATTATGGCAATAATAACGGTAATAATAAAGGCAATAACGGCAATAATAACTGCAATAATTGTTGCAATAATAACCGCAATATCTTCAATAATAATGGCAATTATAAAGACAATAATAATAGCAATAATATGGCCAGTAATAACGGCAATATCGGGCTACATAACAGCAATAATAAGGGCAATAATAACGCTAATAATAAAGGCAATAACGGCAATAATAATGGCAACAACGACGGCAATAAGAGCGCCAATAATAATTGCAATAATAACGGCAACAATAACGTTAATAATGTAGCAATAACGAGAATAAAAAAGGCAATATCAACGGTTATAATAACGGCAATACTAAAGAGAATAGCGGCAATAAAATTGGCAATAACAACGGCAATACTAAAGACAATAACGTCAATAATAACTGTTATAATAACGGCAATAACGGCTTTAATAATGGCAATAATAAAGGCAATAATAACGCTAATAATAATGGGAATAAAAACTGCAATAATAAAGACAATAACGTCAATAATAACTGCAATAATAACGGCAATAACGATCATAATAACGGCAATAATTAAGACAATAAAGGCAATAATATCTGCAATAATAACCTTAATAAGTGCAATAATATCTGCAATAATAACGGCAATGACGTACGTAATAATGCCAATTATAAAGGTAATAATAACGTTAATAATAATAGCTATAATAACTGCAATAACGGCCTGAATAAGAGCAAATATAAAGGCAATAATAACGGCAATAATAAAGACAAAAACGACAATAATAACTGCTATAATTACAACAATAACGTCAACAATATCCGCAATAATAACGGCAATAATAAATGCAATAACGGCTTTAATAACGGCAAAAATAAAGACAATAAAAACGGCAATAATAACTATAATATAGGCAATAATCTCTGCAATAATAACCGCAATAATAATTGCAATAACAACGGTAATAATAAAGGCAATAACGCCAATAATTATGGCAATAATAACGGTAATAATAAAGACAATAAAGGCTATAATAATGTAATAACAACGGCAATGAGAGCGCCAATAATATTTGCAATAATAACGGCAACAATAACGTTAATAATGTAGCAATAACGAGAATAAAAAAGGCAATATCAACGGATGTAATAACGGCAATAATAAAGACGATAACGACAATAATAACTGTTGTAATAACGGCAATAACGGCTTTAATATTGGCAATAATAAAGGCAATAAAAAGGCCAGTAATAACCGCAATATCGGCCTACATAACGGCAAAAATAACTGCAATAAAAACGGCAATAATAACGGCATATAACATCGATAATAATATTGACAAACGCGGCAATAATAGCTGTGATAATAATGGCAAAAACGGCAATAATAACTGCTATAATAACAACAATAACGGCCTTAATAATGGTAATAATTAAGGCAATAATAACCGTAATAGTAATGGCAATAATAACGGCCTTAATAATGAAAATAACGTCAATAATATCCGCAATAATAACTGCAATAATAACGGCAATAACGAACATAATAACCGCAACAATTAAGACAATAAAGGCAATAATAACTGCAATAATTACGGCAATAACGGCCTTATCAACGGCAATAATAAAAGAATAATAACGGAAATAATAAAAGCAATAATAACGGTTATAATAACGTTAATAAGTGCAATAATATCTGCAATAATAACGGCAATTACGTACGTAATAATGTCAATTATAAAGTTAATAATAACGTTAATTATAATGGCTATTATAACGGTAATAACGGCATGAATAACAGCAAAAATAAAGGCAATAATAACGGCAATAATAAAGACAAAAACGACAATAATAACTGCTATAATTACGGCAATGACGGCCTTATTAATGGCAATAATAAAGGCAATAAAACGATAATAATAATGGCAATAATAACGGACTTAATATCGACAATAACGTCAATAATTACTGCAATATTAACGGCAATAACGGCTTTAATAATGGCAATAATAAAGGCAATAATAACGCTAATAATAATCGGAATAAAAACGGCAATAATAAAGACAATAACGTCAATAATAACTGCAATAATAACGGCAATAACGACCATAATAACGGCAATAATTAAGAAAATAATGGCAATAATAACTGCAATAATAACGGCAATATAAACGACATTAATGTCAATAATAAATGCAATAATTAAGGCAATAATAATGGCAATAACAACGGCAATAATAAAGACATTAACGTCAATAATAACTGTTATAATTACGGCAATAACGGCTTTAATAATGGCAATAATAAAGGCAATAAAATGGCCAGTAATAACTGCAATATCGGCCTACATAACGGCAATAATAAGGGCAATAATAACGGTAATAATAAAGACAATAACGGCAATAATAACTGCTATAATTACGGCAATAACGGCCTTAATAATGGCAATAATAAAGGCAATAATACCGGTAATAACAATGGCAAAAATAACGGACTTAACAACCACAATAACGTCAATAATTACTGCAATATTAACGGCAATAACGGCCTTAATAACGGCAATAATAACGATAATAATAACGACAAAAAGGGCAATAATAACTGCAATAAAAACGGCCATAATAATGGCAATAACGTCGATAATAATAAAGAAAAAAATGGCAATAATAACTGTGAAATTAAAGGGAATAAGGCAATAATAATGGCTATAATAAAGGTAATAATAACTGCAATAACGGTCTTAATAACGGCAATAATAAAGGAAATAATAAATGTAATAATAACGATAATAAGGCCAATAATAACTGCAATAAAAACGACAATAATAATGGCAATAACGAGGGCAATAATAAAGAATATAAAATCAATAATAACTGCAATAACGACATGAAAAACAGCAAAAATAAAGGCAATGATAAAGACAATAACATCAAAAATAACTGCAATAATAACGGCAATAATAACGGCCTTAATAAAGTCAGTAACGTCAATAATAACTGCAATAATAACGGCAATAATAACTGCAATGACTGCCTTAATAACGGCGAAAATAAAGACAATAAAAACGGTAATAATAACTATGATAGGGGCAATAATCTCTGCAATAATAACGGCAATAATAATGGCAATAATAACGGCAATAATAAAGAAAATAACGTCAATAATAACTGTTATAATGACGGTAATAACGGCTTTAATAATGGCAATAATAAAGGCAATAAAAAGGCTAGTTATAACTGCAATATCGGCCTACATTTCGGCAATAATAACTGCAATAATAACGGCCTTAATAAAGACAATAACGTCAATAATATCTGCAATAATAACGGCAATAACGGGCTTAGCAAGGGCAATTATAAAGGGATAAAAACGGCAATAATAAAAGCTATAATAACGGTAATAATAAAGGCAATAACGGCAATAATAACTGCAATAACGGCGCTAATAACGGCCCTAATAACGGCAAAAATAAAGAAAATAAAAACGGTAATAATAAATATAATAGGGGCAATAATCACTGAAATAATAACGGCAATAATAATGGCAATAACAACGGCAATAATAAAGACAATAACGTCAATAACAATTGTTATAATTACGGCAATAACGGCTTTAATAATGGCAATAATAAAGGCAATAAAATGGACAGTAATAATTGCAATATCGGCCTACATAACGGCAATAACGGCATTAATAACGGGAATTATAAAGGCAATTATAACGGTAATAATTAAGGCAATAACGGCAATAATTATGGCAATAATAACGGTAATAATAAAGGCAATAACGGCAATAATAACTGCAATAATTGTTGCAATAATAACGGCAATATCTTCAATAATAATGGCAATTATAAAGACAATAATAATAGCAATAATATGGCCAGTAATAACGGCAATATCGGGCTACATAACGGCAATAATTACTGCAATATTAACGGCAATAACGGCATTAATAACGGGAATAATAAAGGCAATTATAACGGTAATAATAAAGGCAATGACGGCAATAATTATGGCAATAATAACGGTAATAATAAAGGCAATAACGGCTATAATAATGGCAATAACAACGGCAATGAGATCGCCAATAATAATTGCAATAATAACGGCAACAATAACGTTAATAATGTAGCAATAACGAGAATGAAAATGCAATATCAACGGTTATAATAACGGCAATAATAAAGATAATAACGTCAACAATAACTGTTATAATAACGGCAATAATGGCTTTAATATTGGCAATAATAAAGGCAATAAAAGGCCAGTAATAACTGCAATATCGGCCTACATAACGGCAATAATTACTGCAATATTAACGGCAATAACGGCATTAATAACGGGAATAATAAAGGCAATTATAACGGTAATAATTAAGGCAATAACGGCAATAATTATGGCACTAATAACGGTAAAAATAAAGGCAATAACGGCAATAATAACTGCAATAATTGTTGCAATAATAACGGCAATATCTTCAATAATAATGGCAATTATAAAGACAATAATAATAGCAATAATATGGCCAGTAATAACGGCAATATCGGGCTACATAACAGCAATAATAAGGGCAATAATAACGGTAATAATACAGACAATAACGTCAATAATAACTGCTATAATTACGGCAATAACGGCCTTAATAACGGCAATAATAACGATAATAATAACGACAATATGCGCAATAATATCTGCAATAAAAACGGCAATAATAATGGCAATAACGTCGACAATAATAAAAGAAAAAAACGGCAATAATAACTGTGATATTAAAGGCAATAAAGGCAATAATAATGGCAATATCAACGACAATAATAACGGCAATAATAAAGGTAATAATAATGGCAACATCGACTGCAATATTAAAGACAATAACGTCAATAATAACGGCAATAAAAACGGTAATAATAACTGCAATAACGGTCTTAATAACAACAATAATAAAGGAAATAATAAAGATAATAATAACGATAATAAGGGCATTAATCTCTGCAATAATAACGGCAATAATAAAACAAATAACTACGGCAACAATAAAGACAATAACGTCAATAATAACTGTTATAATAACGGCAATAACGGCTTTAATAATGGCAATAATAAAGGCAATAATAACGCTAATATTAACCGGAATAAAAATGGCAATAATAAAGACAATAACGTCAATAATAACTGCAATAATAACGGCAATAACGACCGTAATAACGGCAATAATTAAGACAATAAAGGAAATAATAACTGCAATAATAACGGCAATATAAACGACATTAATGTCAATAATAATTGCAATAATTACGGCAATAACGGCTTTAGCAACGGCAATAATAAAAAAATAATAACGGCAATAATAAAACCAATAATAACGGTAATAATAACTTTAATAAGTGCAATAATATCTGCAATAATAACGGCAATGACGTACGTAATAATGCCAATTATAAAGGTAATATAAACGTTAATAATAATGGCTATAATAACTGCAAAAACGGCCTGAATAACAGCAAAAATTAAGGCAATAATAACGGTAATAATAAAGACAAAAACGACAATAATAACTGCTATAATTACGGCAATAACGGCATTAATAACGGCAATAATAAAGGCAATAATAACGGTAATAATAATGGCTATAATAACGGACTTAATAACGACAATAACGTCAATAATATCCGCAATGATAACGGCAATAACGAAAATAATAACGACAATAATTAAGACAATAAGGGCAATAATATCTGTAATAATAACGGCAATATAAACAAACATTAATGTCAGTAATAAATGCAATAATTACGGCAATAATAATTGCAATAACAACGGCAATGATAACTGCAATAATTACGGCGATAACGGCGTTAGCAACGGCAATAACGGCGTTAATAACGGCAATAATAAAGGCAATTATAACGGTAAAAATAAGGGCAATAAAGGCAATAATTATGGCAATATTAACGGTAATAATAAAGTCGATAACGGCAATAATAATGGCAATAACAACGGCAATAATAAAGACAATAAAATCAATAATAACTGCAAAAATAATGGCAATATTGACGGCAATAACTGCCTTAATAATGGTAATAACAACGGCAATTATAAAGACAATACGAAAGACAATAGCGTCAATAATAATGGGAATAACAACGGCAATATTATCCGCAATAATATAGACAATAACGGCAATAATAACTGCTATAAATACGGCAATAACATCCTTAATAATGGCAATAATAAAGGCAATAATAACGGTAATAATAATGGCAATAATAACGGACTTAAGAACGACAATAACGTCAATAATTACTGCAATATTAACGGCAATATTAAAGAAAATAATAATGGCAATATCCACGGCACTATTAATGCCAATAACGTCAATAATAACTTCAATAATATCGGCAATAATAACTGCAATAACGGCCTTAATAACGGCAAAAATAAAGACAATATAAACGGTAATAATAACGATAATAAAGGCAATAATCTCTGCAATAATAACAGCAATTATAATGGCAATAACAATGGCAATAATAAAGACAATATCGTCAATAATAACTGCAATATTAACGGCAATAACGGCTTAAATAACGGCAATAATAAAGGCAATTTTAACGGTAATAATAAAGGCAATATCGGCAATATTTATGGCAATAATAACGCTAATAATAATCGGAATAAAAACTGCAATAATAAAGACAATAACGTCAATAATAACTGCAATAATTACGGCAATAATAATTGCAATAACAACGGCAATGATAACTGCAATAATAACGGCAATAACGACCTTGTATACGGCAATAATAAAGGCAATAACGGCAATAATATTTGCGAAAACAACGGCAATAATATTTGCGAAAACAACGGCAATAAGAACGATAATAATAATGGCAATATCGACGGTAAATATTAAAGACAATAACGTCAATAATAGCTTCAATAATAACGGCATTAATAACTGTAATAATGGTCTTAATTACGAGAATAATAAAGGAAATAATAAATGTAATAATAACGATAACAAGGGCAATAATAACTGCAATAAAAACGACAATAATAATGGCAATAACGACGGCAATTATAAAGACAATACAAAAGACAATAGCGTCAATAATAATGGGAATAACAACGGCAATAGTAACCGCAATAATAAAGACAATAACGGCAATAATAACTGCTATAATTACGGCAATAACGGCCTTAATAATGACAATAATAAAGGCAATAATAACGGTAATAATAATGGCAATAATAACGGACTTAATAACGACAATATTTACTGCAATATTAACGAAAATAACAGCCTTAAAAACGGCAATAATAACGAAAATAATAACGACAATAAGGGCAATAATAACTGCAATAAAAACGGCAATAATAATGGCAATAACATCGACAATATTAAAGAAAAACGGCAATAATAACTGTGATATTAGAGGCAATAAAGGCAATAATAATGGCAATAACAACAGCAATAATAACGGCAATAATAAAGGTAATAATTATGGCAACATCGACTGCAATATTAAAGACAATAACGTCAATAATAACGGCAATAAAAACGGTAATAATAACTGCAATAACGGTCTTAATAACAGCAATAATAAAGGAAATAATAAAGGTAATAATAACAATAATAAGGGCATTAATCTCTGCAATAATAACGGCAATAATAAAACAAATAACTACGGCAACAATAAAGACAATAACGTCAATAATAACTGTTATAATAACGGCAATAACGGCTTTAATAATGGCAATAATAAAGGCAATAATAACGCTAATATTAACCGGAAAAAAATGGCAATAATAAAGACAATAACGTCAATAATAACTGCAATAATAACGGCAATAACGATCATAATAACGGCAATAATTAAGACAATAAAGGCAATAATAACTGCAATAATAACGGCAATATAAACGACATTAATGTCAATAATAATTGCAATAATTACGGCAATAACGGCTTTAGCAACGGCAATAATAAAGGAATAATAACGGCAATAATAAAACCAATAATAACGGTAATAATAACGTTAATAAGTGCAATAATATCTGCAATAATAACGGCAATGACGTACGTAATAATGCCAATTATAAAGGTAATATAAACGTTAATAATAATGGCTATAATAACTGCAAAAACGGCCTGAATAACAGCAAAAGTAAAGGCAATAATAACGGTAATAATAAAGACAAAAACGACAATAATAACTGCTATAATTACGGCAATAACGGGCTTGAATACGGCAATAATAAAGGCAATAATAACGGTAATAATAACGGCAATAATAACGGACTTAATAACGACAATAACGTCAATAATATCCGCAATAATAACGGCAATAACGAAAATAATAACGACAATAATTAAGACAATAAGGGCAATAATATCTGTAATAATAACGGCAATATAAACAAACATTAATGTCAGTAATAAATGCAATAATTACGGCAATAATAATTGCAATAACAACGGCAATGATAACTGCAATAATTACGGCGATAACGGCCTTAGCAACGGCAATAACGGCGTTAATAACGGCAATAATAAAGGCAATTATAACGGTAAAAATAAGGGCAATAAAGGCAATAATTATGGCAATATTAACGGTAATAATAAAGTCGATAACGGCAATAATAATGGCAATAACAACGGCAATAATAAAGACAATAAAATCAATAATAACTGCAAAAATAATGGCAATATTGACGGCAATAACTGCCTTAATAATGGTAATAACAACGGCAATTATAAAGACAATACGAAAGACAATAGCGTCAATAATAATGGGAATAACAACGGCAATATTATCCGCAATAATAAAGACAATAACGGCAATAATAACTGCTATAAATACGGCAATAACATCCTTAATAATGGCAATAATAAAGGCAATAATAACGGTAATAATAATGGCAATAATAACGGACTTAATAACGACAATGACGTCAATAATTACTGCAATATTAACGGCAATAATAAAGGAAATAATAATGGCAATATCCACGGCACTATTAATGCCAATAACGTCAATAATAACTTCAATAATATCGGCAATAATAACTGCAATAACGGCCTTAATAACTGCAAAAATAAAGACAATATAAACGGTAATAGTAACGTTAATAAGGGCAATAATCTCTGCAATAATAACAGCAATAATAATAGCAATAACAACGGCAATAATAAAGACAATATCGTCAATAATAACTGCAATATTAACGGCAATAACGGCATTAATAACGGCAATAATAAAGGCAATTTTAACGGTAATAATAAAGGCAATAACGGCAATATTTATGGCAATAATAACGCTAATAATAATCGGAATAAAAACTGCAATAATAAAGACAATAACGTCAATAATAACTGCAATAATTACGGCAATAATAATTGCAATAACAACGGCAATGATAACTGCAATAATAACGGCAATAACGACCTTGTATACGGCAATAATAAAGGCAATAACGGCAATAATATTTGCGAAAACAACGGCAATAATATTTGCGAAAACAACGGCAATAAGAACGATAATAATAATGGCAATATCGACGGTAAATATTAAAGACAATAACGTCAATAATAGCTTCAATAATAACGGCATTAATAACTGTAATAATGGTCTTAATTACGAGAATAATAAAGGAAATAATAAAGGTATTAATAACGATAATAAGGGCAATAATAACTGCAATAAAAACGACAATAATAATGGCAATAACGACGGCAATTATAAAGACAATACTAGTCAATAGCGTCAATAATAATGGGAATAACAACGGCAATAGTAACCGCAATAATAAAGACAATAACGGCAATAATAACTGCTATAATTACGGCAATAACGGCCTTAATAATGACAATAATAAAGGCAATAATAACGGTAATAATAATGGCAATAATAACGGACTTAATAACGACAATATTTACTGCAATATTAACGAAAATAACAGCCTTAAAAACGGCAATAATAACGAAAATAATAACGACAATAAGGGCAATAATAACTGCAATAAAAACGGCAATAATAATGGCAATAACATCGACAATAATAAAGACAAAAACGGCAATAATAACTGTGATATTAAAGGCAATAAAGGCAATAATAATGGCAATAACAACGGCAATAATAACGGCAATAATAAAGGTAATAATAATGGCAATATCGACGGCAATATTAAAGACAATAACGTCAATAATAACGGCAATAATAACAGTAATAATAACTGCAATAACGGTCTTAATAACAGCAATAATAAAGGAAATAATAAAGGTAATAATAACGATAATAAGGGCATTAATCTCTGCAATAATAACGGCAATAATAAAACAAATAACTACGGCAACAATAAAGACAATAACGTCAATAATAACTGTTATAATAACGGCAATAACGGCTTTAATAATGGCAATAATAAAGGCAATAATAACGCTAATAATAATCGGAATAAAAACGGCAATAATAAAGACAATAACGTCAATAATAACTGCAATAATAACGGCAATAACGAACATAATAACGGCAATAATTAAGACAATAAAGGCAATAATAACTGCAATAATAACGGCAATATAAACGACATTAATGTCAATAATAAATGCAATAATTACGGCAATAACGGCTTTAGCAACGGCAATAATAAAGGAATAATAACGGCAATAATAAAACCAATAATAACGGTAATAATAACGTTAATAAGTGCAATAATATCTGCAATAATAACGGCAATGACGTACGTAATAATGCCAATTATAAAGGTAATATAAACGTTAATAATAATGGCTATAATAACTGCAAAAACGGCCTGAATAACAGCAAAAGTAAAGGCAATAATAACGGTAATAATAAAGACAAAAACGACAATAATAACTGCTATAATTACGGCAATAACGGCATTAATAACGGCAATAATAAAGGCAATAATAACGGTAATAATAATGGCTATAATAACGGACTTAATAACGACAATAACGTCAATAATATCCGCAATAATAACGGCAATAACGAAAATAATAACGACAATAATTAAGACAATAAGGGCAATAATATCTGTAATAATAACGGCAATATAAACAAACATTAATGTCAGTAATAAATGCAATAATTACGGCAATAATAATTGCAATAACAACGGCAATGATAACTGCAATAATTACGGCGATAACGGCCTTAGCAACGGCAATAACGGCGTTAATAACGGCAATAATAAAGGCAATTATAACGGTAAAAATAAGGGCAATAAAGGCAATAATTATGGCAATATTAACGGTAATAATAAAGTCGATAACGGCAATAATAATGGCAATAACAACGGCAATAATAAAGACAATAAAATCAATAATAACTGCAAAAATAATGGCAATATTGACGGCAATAACTGCCTTAATAATGGTAATAACAACGGCAATTATAAAGACAATACGAAAGACAATAGCGTCAATAATAATGGGAATAACAACGGCAATATTAACCGCAATAATAAAGACAATAACGGCAATAATAACTGCTATAAATACGGCAATAACGGCTTTAATAATGGCAATAATAAAGGCAATAATAACGGTAATAATAATGGCAATAATAACGGACTTAATAACGACAATAACGTCAATAATTACTGCAATATTAACGGCAATAATAAAGGAAATAATAATGGCAATATCCACGGCACTATTAATGCCAATAACGTCAATAATAACTTCAATAATATCGGCAATAATAACTGCAATAACGGCCTTAATAACGGCAAAAACAAGCCAATATAAACGGTAATAATAACGATAATAAGGGCAATAATCTCTGCAATAATAACAGCAATTATAATAGCAATAACAACGGCAATAATAAAGACAATATCGTCAATAATAACTGCAATATTAACGGCAATAACGGCTTAAATAACGGCAATAATAAAGGCAATTTTAACGATAATAATAAAGGCAATATCGGCAATAATTATGGCAATAATAACGCTAATAATAATCGGAATAAAAACTGCAATAATAAAGACAATAACGTCAATAATAACTGCAATAATAACGGCAATAATAATTGCAATAACAACGGCAATGATAACTGCAATAATAACGGCAATAACGACCTTGTATACGGCAATAATAAAGGCAATAACGGCAATAATATTTGCGAAAACAACGGCAATAATATTTGCGAAAACAACGGCAATAAGAACGATAATAATAATGGCAATATCGACGGTAAATATTAAAGACAATAACGTCAATAATAGCTTCAATAATAACGGCATTAATAACTGTAATAATGGTCTTAATTACGAGAATAATAAAGGAAATAATAAAGGTATTAATAACGATAATAAGGGCAATAATAACTGCAATAAAAACGACAATAATAATGGCAATAACGACGGCAATTATAAAGACAATACTAGTCAATAGCGTCAATAATAATGGGAATAACAACGGCAATAGTAACCGCAATAATAAAGACAATAACGGCAATAATAACTGCTATAATTACGGCAATAACGGCCTTAATAATGACAATAATAAAGGCAATAATAACGGTAATAATAATGGCAATAATAACGGACTTAATAACGACAATATTTACTGCAATATTAACGAAAATAACAGCCTTAAAAACGGCAATAATAACGAAAATAATAACGACAATAAGGGCAATAATAACTGCAATAAAAACGGCAATAATAATGGCAATAACATCGACAATATTAAAGAAAAACGGCAATAATAACTGTGATATTAAAGGCAATAAAGGCAATAATAATGGCAATAACAACGGCAATAATAACGGCAATAATAAAGGTAATAATAATGGCAACATCGACTGCAATATTAAAGACAATAACGTCAATAATAACGGCAATAATAACAGTAATAATAACTGCAATAACGGTCTTAATAACAGCAATAATAAAGGAAATAATAAAGGTAATAATAACGATAATAAGGGCATTAATCTCTGCAATAATAACGGCAATAATAAAACAAATAACTACGGCAACAATAAAGACAATAACGTCAATAATAACTGTTATAATAACGGCAATAACGGCTTTAATAATGGCAATAATAAAGGCAATAATAACGCTAATAATAATCGGAATAAAAACGGCAATAATAAAGACAATAACGTCAATAATAACTGCAATAATAACGGCAATAACGATCATAATAACGGCAATAATTAAGACAATAAAGGCAATAATAACTGCAATAATAACGGCAATATAAACGACATTAATGTCAATAATAATTGCAATAATTACGGCAATAACGGCTTTAGCAACGGCAATAATAAAGGAATAATAACGGCAATAATAAAACCAATAATAACGGTAATAATAACGTTAATAAGTGCAATAATATCTGCAATAATAACGGCAATGACGTACGTAATAATGCCAATTATAAAGGTAATATAAACGTTAATAATAATGGCTATAATAACTTCAAAAACGGCCTGAATAACAGCAAAAATTAAGGCAATAATAACGGTAATAATAAAGACAAAAACGACAATAATTACTGCTATAATTACGGCAATAACGGCATTAATAACGGCAATAATAAAGGCAATAATAACGGTAATAATAATGGCTATACTAACGGAAATAATAATGGCAATATCCACGACACTATTAAAGCCAATAACGTCAATAATAACGGCAATAAAAACGGCAATAATAACTGCTATAACGGTCTTAAAAACGGCAATAATAAAGGAAATAATAAAGGTAATAATAACGATAAAAAGGGCAATAATATCTGCAATAAAAACGACAATAATAATGGCAATAACGACTGCAATAATAAAGAATATAAAATCAATAATAACTGCAATAACGAAATGAATAA
Source organism: Dolichovespula saxonica (assembly GCA_911387935.1). Classification (NCBI taxonomy): domain Eukaryota; kingdom Metazoa; phylum Arthropoda; class Insecta; order Hymenoptera; family Vespidae; genus Dolichovespula; species Dolichovespula saxonica. Next base: position 90,259 of record CAJVQX010000003.1, on the reverse strand, counting down.
CAGCAAAAATAAAGGCAATAATATCTGCTATAATTACGAAAATAACGGCCTTAATAACGACAATAACTTCAACAATATCCGCAATAATAACGGCAATATTAACTGCAATAACGGCCATAATAACGGCAAAAATAAAGACAATAAAAGCGGTAATATTAACGATAATAAGGGCAAAAAGCTCTGCAATAATAACGGCAATAATAAAAGAAATAACAACGGCAATAATAAAGACAATAACGTCAATAATAACTGTTATAATAACGGCAATAACGGCTTTAATAATGGCAATAATAAAGGCAATAATATCGCTACTAATAAACGGAATAAAAACTGGAATAATAAAGACAATAACGTCAATAATAACTGCAATAATTACGGCAATAATAATTGCAATAACAACGGCAATGATAACTGCAATAATAACGGCAATAACGACCTTGTATACGGCAATAATAAAGGCAATAACGGCAATAATATTTGCGAAAACAACGGCAATAATATTTGCGAAAACAACGGCAATAAGAACGATAATAATAATGGCAATATCGACGGTAAATATTAAAGACAATAACGTCAATAATAACTTCAATAATAACGGCATTAATAACTGTAATAATGGTCTTAATTACGAGAATAATAAAGGAAATAATAAATGTAATAATAACGATAACAAGGGCAATAACAACTGCAATAAAAACGATAATAATAATGGCAATAACGACGGCAATAAAAAAGAATATAAAATCAATAATAACTGCAATAACGACATGAATAACAGAAAAAATAAAAGCAATAATAACGGTAATAATAAAGAAAAAAACGACAATAATAACTGTGATAATAATGGCAATAACGTCAATAATATCCGCAATAATAACGGCAATGATAACTGCAATAACGGTCTTATTAACGGCAATAATAAAGGAAATAATGAAGGTAATATTAACGATAATAAGGGCAATAATAACTGCAATAAAAACGACAATAATAATGGCAATTACGAAGGTAATAATAAAGAATATAAAATCAATAATAATTGCAGTAACGACATGAATAACAGCAAAAATAAATGTAATAACAACGGCAATAATAAAGACAATAACATCAAAAATAACTCCAATAATAAAGGCAATAATGACGGCCTTAATAAAGACAATAACTTCAATAATAACTGCAACAATAACGGCAATAATATACAAAATATCGGCAATATCAACTGCAATAATTACGGCATTAACGGCCTTAGAAACGGCAATAATAACTGCAATATTAACGGCAATAGCGGCATTAATAACGGCAATAATAAAGGCAATTATAACGGTAATAATAAAAGTAATAACGGCAATAATTATGGCAATAATAAAAATAATAATAGTAGCAATAACGGCAATAATAACTGCAATAATGGTTGCAATAATAACGGCAATATCTTCAATAATAATGGCAATAATAAAAAAAATAATAATAGCAATAATAAGGCCAGTACTAACGGAAATATCGGGCTACATAACAGCAATAATAAGGGCAATAATAACGGTAATAATAAAGACAATAACGGCAATAATAACTGCTATAATTACGGCAATAACGGCCTTAATAATGGCAATAATAAAGGCAATAATACCGGTAATAACAATGGCAAAAATAACGGACTTAACAACCACAATAACGTCAATAATTACTGCAATATTAACGGCAATAACGGCCTTAATAACGGCAATAATAACGATAATAATAACGACAATAAGGGCAATAATAACTGCAATAAAAACGGCAATAATAATGGCAATAACGTCGATAATAATAAAGAAAAAAATGGCAATAATAACTGTGAAATTAAAGGGAATAAAGGCAATAATAATGGCTATAACATCGGCAATAATAACGGCAATAATAAAGGTAATAATAACTGCAATAACGGTCTTAATAACGGCAATAATAAAGGAAATAATAAAGGTAATAATAACGATAATAAGGCCAATAATAACTGCAATAAAAACGACAATAATAATGGCAATAACGACGGCAATAATAAAGAATATAAAATCAATAATAACTGCAATAACGACATGAAAAACAGCAAAAATAAAGGCAATAATAAAGAGAATAACATCAAAAATAACTGCAATAATAACGGCAATAATAACGGCCTTAATAAAGTCAGTAACGTCAATAATAACTGCAATAATAACGGCAATAATAACTGCAATGACTGCCTTAATAACGGCGAAAATAAAGACAATAAAAACGGTAATAATAACTATGATAGGGGCAATAATCTCTGCAATAATAACGGCAATAATAATGGCAATAATAACGGCAATAATAAAGAAAATAACGGCAATAATAACTGTTATAATAACGGTAATAACGGCTTTAATAATGGCAATAATAAAGGCAATAAAAAGGCTAGTAATAACTGCAATATCGGCCTACATTTCGGCAATAATAACTGCAATAATAACGGCCTTAATAAAGACAATAACGTCAATAATATCTGCAATAATAACGGCAATAACGGGCTTAGCAAGGGCAATTATAAAGGGATAAAAACGGCAATAATAAAAGCTATAATAACGGTAATAATAAAAACAATAACGGCAATAATAACTGCAATAACGGCGCTAATAACGGCCCTAATAACGGCAAAAATAAAGAAAATAAAAACGGTAATAATAAATATAATAGGGGCAATAATCACTGAAATAATAACGGCAATAATAATGGCAATAACAACGGCAATAATAAAGACAATAACGTCAATAACAACTGTTATAATTACGACAATAACGGCTTTAATAATGGCAATAATAAAGGCAATAAATGGACAGTAATAATAGCAATATCGGCCTACATAACGGCAATAACGGCATTAATAACGGGAATAATAAAGGCAATTATAACGGTAATAATTAAGGCAATAATAGCAATAATTATGGCAATTATAACGGTAATAATAAAGGCAATAACGGCAATAATAACTGCAATAATTGTTGCAATAATAACGGCAATAACTTCAATAATAATGGCAATTATAAAGACAATAATAATAACAATAATATGGCCAGTAATAACGGCAATATCGGGCTACATAAGAGCAATAATAAGGGCAATAATAACGCTAATAATAATGGCAATGACGGCAATAATAATGGCAATAACAACGGCAATGAGAGCGCCAATAATAATTCCAATAATAACGGCAACAATAACGTTAATAATGTAGCAATAACAAGAATAAAAAAGGCAATATCAACGGTTATAATAACGGCAATACTAAAGAGAATAACGGCAATAAAAATGGCAATAACAACAGCAATAATAAAGACAATAACGTCAATAATAACTGTTATAATAACGGCAATAATGGTTTTAATAATGGCAATAATAAAGGCAATAAAAAGGTCAGTAATAACCGCAATATCGGCCTACATAACGACAATAATAACTGCAATATTAACGGCAATAACGGCATTAATAACGGCAATAATAATGGCAATTATAACGGTAATAATAAAGGCAATGACGGCAATAATTATGGCTATAATAACGGTAATAATAAAGGCAATAACGGCAATAATAATGGCAATAACAACTGCAATGGTAGCGCCAATAAAAATTGAAATAATAACGGCAACATTAACGTTAATAATGTAGCAATAACGAGAATAAAAAAGGCAATATCAACGGTTATAATAACGGCAATACTAACGAGAATAACGGCAATAATAATGGCAATAACAGCGGCAATAATAAAGACAATACTAAAGTCAATAGCGTCAATAATAATGGGAATATCAACGGCAATAGTAACCGCAATAATAAAGACAATAACGGCAATAATTACTGCTATAATTACGGCAATAACGGCCTTAATAACGGCAATAATAACAATAATAGTAACGACAATAAGGGCAATAATAACTGCAATAAAAACTACAATATTAACGGCAATAACGTAGACAATAATAAAGACAAAAACGGCAATAATAACTGTGATATTAAAGGCAATAAAGGCAATAATAATGGCAATAACAACGGCAAAAATAACGGCAATAATAACGGCAATAATAATGGCAAATAACATAGATAATAATATTGACAAACAAGGCAATAATAACTGCAATAACAGCGGCAATATAATCGATATTAATGTCAATAATAAATGCAATAATTACGACAATAATAATTGCAATAACAACGGCAATAACGGCCTTGAATACGGCAATAATAAAGGAATAATAACGGCAATAATAAAAGCAATAATAACGGTAATAATAACGTTAATAATGTAGCAATAACGAGAATAAAAAAGGCAATATCAACTGTTATAAAAACGGCAATACTAAAGAGAATAACTGCAATAATAACGACAATTACGACCATAATAACGGCAATAATTAAGACAATAAAGGCAATAATAACTGCTATAATTACGGCAATAACGGCCTTAATAATGGCAATAATTAATGCAATAATAACGGTAATAATAATGGCAATAATAACGGAATAATAACGACAATAAGGGCAATAATAACTGATATAACAACGGCAATAATAATGGCAATAACGTCGACAATATTAAAGACAATAACGTCAATAATAACTGTTATAATTACGGCAATAACGGCTTTAATAATGGCAAAAATAAAGGCAGTAATATGGCCAGTAATAACTGCAATATCGGCCTACATAACGGAATAATTACTGCAATATTAACGGCAATAACGGCATTAATAACGGGAATAATAAAGGCAATTATAACGGTAATAATTAAGGCAATAACGGCAATAATTATGGCAATAATAACGGTAATAATAAAGGCAATAACGGCAATAATAACTGCAATAATTGTTGCAATAATAACGGCAATATCTTCAATAATAATGGCAATTATAAAGACAATAATAATAGCAATAATATGGCCAGTAATAAAGGCAATATCGGGCTACATAACAGCAATAATAAGGGCAATAATAACGGTAATAATAAAGACAATAACGTCAATAATAACTGCTATAATTACGGCAATAACGGCCTTAATAATGGCAATTATAAAGGCAATAATAAAGGTAATTACAATGGCAAAAATAACGGACTTAACAACCACAATAACGTCAATAATAACTGCAATAATAACGGCAATAACGATCATAATAACGGCAATAATTAAGACAATAAAGGCAATAATATCTGCAATAATAACGTTAATAAGAGCAATAATATCTGCAATAACGGCCTGAATAAGAGCAAATATAAAGGCAATAATAACGGCAACAATAAAGACAAAAACGACAATAATAACTGTTATAATTATGGCAATAACGGCTTTAATAATGGCAATAATAAAGGCAATAAAATGGCCAGTAATAAATGCAATATCGGCCTACGTAACGGCAATAATTACTGCAATATTATCGGCAATAACGGCATTAATAACGGGAATAATAAAGGCAATTATAACGGTAATAATTAAGGCAATAACGGCAATAATTATGGCAATAATAACGGTAAAAATAAAGGCAATAACGGCAATAATAACTGCAATAATTGTTGCAATAATAACGGCAATATCTTCAATAATAATGGCAATTATAAAGACAATAGTAATAGCAATAATATGGCCAGTAATAACGGCAATATCGGGCTACATAACAGCAATAATAAGGGCAATAATAACGCTAATAATAAAGGAAATAACGGCAATAATAATGGCAACAACAACGGAAATGAGAGCGCCAATAATAATTGCAATAATAACGGCAACAATAACGTTAATAATGTAGCAATAACGAGAATAAAAAAGGCAATATCAACGGTTATAATAACGGCAATACTAAAGAGAATAACGGCAATAATAACTGTTATAATAACGGCAATAACGGCTTTAATAATGGCAATAATAAAGGCAATAATAACGCTACTAATAAACGGAATAATTACGGCAAGAACGGCCTTAATAATGGCAATAATAAAGGCAATAAAAAGGCCAGTAATAACCGCAATATCGGCCTACATAACGGCAAAAATAACTGCAATAAAAACGGCAATAATAACGTCATATAACATCGATAATAATATTGACAAACGCGGCAATAATAGCTGTGATAATAATGGCAAAAACGGCAATAATAACTGCTATAATAACAACAATAGCGGCCTTAATAATGGTAATAATTAAGGCAATAATAACCGTAATAGTAATGGCAATAATAACGGCCTTAATAATGAAAATAACGTCATAATATCCGCAATAATAACTGCAATAATAACGGCAATAACGAACATAATAACCGCAACAATTAAGACAATAAAGGCAATAATAACTGCAATAATAACGGCAATATAAACGACATTAATGTCAATAATAACTGCAATAATTACGGCAATAACGGCCTTAGCAACGGCAATAATAAAAGAATAATAACGGAAATAATAAAAGCAATAATAACGGTAATAATAACGTTAATAAGTGCAATAATATCTGCAATAATAACGGCAATTACGTACGTAATAATGCCAATTATAAAGTTAATAATAACGTTAATAATAATGGCTATTATAACGGTAATAACGGCATGAATAACAGCAAAAATAAAGGCAATAATAACGGCAATAATAAAGACAAAAACGACAATAATAACTACTATAATTACAGCAATGACGGCCTTATTAATGGCAATAATAAAGGCAATAATAACGGTAATAATAATGGCAATAATAACGGATTTAATAAAGACAATAACGTCAATAATATCTGCAATAATAACGGAAATAACGGGCTTAGCAAGGGCAATTATAAATGGATAAAAACGGCAATAATAACTGCAATAATGGTTGCAATAATAACGGCAATATCTTCAATAATAATGGCAATTATAAAGACAATAATAATAGCAATAATATGGCCAGTAAAAACGGCAATATCGGGCTACATAACAGCAATAATAAGGGCAATAATAACGCTAATAAAAAAGGCAATAACGGCAATAATAATGGCAATAACAACGGCAATGAGAGCGCCAATAATAATTGCAATAATAACGGCAACAATAACGTTAACAATGTAGCAATAACGAGAATAAAAAAGGCAATATCAACGGTTATAATAACGGCAATACTAAAGAGAATAACGGCAATAATAATGGCAATAACAACGGCAATAATAAAGACAATACTAAAGACAATAGCGTCAATAATAATGGGAATAACAACGGCAATAGTAACCGCAATAATAAAGACAATAACGGCAATAATAACAGCTATAATTACGGCAATAATGGCCTTAATAACGGCAATAATAACAATAATAATAACGACAATAAGGGCAATAATAACTGCAATAAAAACTACAGTTATAACGGCAATAACGTAGACAATAATAAAGACATAAACGGCAATAATAACTGTGATATTAAAGGCAATAAAGGCAATAATAATGGCAATAACAACGGCAATAATAACGGCAATAATAAAAGTAATAATAATGGCAACATCGACTGCAATATTATGGCCAATAACGTCAATATTAACTTCAATAGTAACGGCAATAATAACTGCATTAACGGTCTTATTAACGGCAATAATAAAGGAAATAATGAAGGTAATATTAACGCTAATAATAATCGGAATAAAAACTGCAATAATATAGACAATAATGTCAATAATAACTGCAATAATTACGGCAATAATAATTGCAATAACAACGGCAATGATAACTGCAATAATAACGGCAATAACGGCCTTGTATACGGCAATAATAAAGGCAATAACGGCAATAATATTTGCGAAAACAACAGCAATAAGAACGATAATAATAATGGCAATATCGACGGTAAATATTAAAGACAATAACGTCAATAATAACTTCAATAATAACGGCATTAATAACTGTAATAATGGTCTTAATTACGAGAATAATAAAGGAAATAATAAATGTAATAATAACGATAACAAGGGCAATAACAACTGCAATAAAAACGACAATAATAATGGCAATAACGACGGCAATAAAAAAGAATATAAAATCAATAATAACTGCAATAACGACATGAATAACAGCAAAAATAAAGGCAATAATAACGGTAATAATAAAGAAAAAAACGCCAATAATAACTGTGATAATAATGGCAATAACGTCAATAATATCCGCAATAATAACGGCAAAAATAACTGCAATCACGGCCTTGATATCGGCAAAAATAAAGAAAATAAAAACGGTAATAATAACGATAAGGTCAGTAATCTCTGCAATAATAACGGCAATAATAATAGCAACAACAACGGCTATAATAAAGACAATAACGTCAATAATAACTGGAATAATAACGGCTATAACGGCTTTAATAATGGCAATAATAAAGGCAATAAAAAGGCCAGTAATAACTGCAATATCGGCCTACATAACGGCAATAATAACTGCAATATTAACGGCAATAGCGGCATTAATAACGGCAATAATAAAGGCATTTATAGCGGTAATCATAAAAGTAATAACGGCAATAATTATGGTAATAATAAAAATAATAATAGTAGCAATAACGGCAATATTAACTGCAATAATGGTTGCAATAATAACGGCAATATCTTCAATAATAATGGCAATAATAAAAATAATAATAATAGCAATAATAAGGCCAGTAATAACGGCAATATCGGGCTACATAGCAGCAATAATAAGGGCAATAATAACGGTAATAATAAAGACAATAACGGCAATAATAACTGCTATAATTACGGCAATAACGGCCTTAATAATGGCAATAATAAAGGCAATAATACCGGTAATAACAATGGCAAAAATAACGGACTTAACAACTACAATAACGTCTATAATTACTGCAATATTAACGGCAATAACGGCCTTAATAACGGCAATAATAACGATAATAATAACGACAATAAGGGCAATAATAACTGCAATATAAACTACAATATTAACGGCAATAACGTAGACAATAATAAAGACAAAAACGGCTATAAAAACTGTGATATTAAAGGCAATAAAGGCAATAATATTGGCAATAACAACGGCAATAATAACGGCAATAATAAAGGTAATAATAAAGGCAATATCCACGGCACTAATAAAGACAATAACGTCAATATTAACTTCAATAATAACGGCAATAATAACTGCAATAACGGTTTTAATAACGGCAATAATAAAGGAAATAGTAAAGGTAAAAATAACGATAATAAGGGCAATAGTAACTGCAATAAAAACGACAATAATAATGGCAATAACGACGGCAATAATAAAGAATATAAAATCAATAATAACTGCAATAACGACATGAATAACAGCAAAAATAGAGGCAATAATAACGGCAATAATAAAGAAAATAACGGCAATAATAACTGCAATAATAGTGGCAATACCGAAGAAAATAACGGCAATAACAATAGCAATAACAACGGCAATAATAACGGCAATAACAACGGCAATAATAAAGACAATAACGGCAATAATAACAGCAATAATAATGGCAATAATAACGGCAATAACTGCCTTAATAATGACAATAACAACGGCAATTATAAAGACAATACAAAAGACAAAAGCGTCATTAATAATAGGAATAACGGCAATAGTAACCGCTATAATATAGAGAATAACAGCAATAATAACTGCTATAATTACGGCAATAACGGAATTAAAAATGGCAATAATAAACGCAATAATAACGGTGATAATAATGGCAATAATAACGGAGTTAATAACGACAATAATAGCGATAATAATAGCGAAAATAAGGGCAATCATAACTGCAATAAAAACGCATATAATAAAGGCAAAAACATCGATAATAATAAAGACAAAAACGGCAATAATAAATTATGATAATAAAGGCAATAACGGCAACAATAAAGGCAATAATAACGGCAATATTTAATATATAACGGCAATAATAACGGGAATAATTTCTGCTATAACAGCCATAATAATGGCAATAATATAGGCAATAATAACGGTAATATTAATGGCAATAACAACGGCAATAATAAAGACAGTAACGATAATTATAACTGCAATAACAGACTTAATTGCGGCAATACTAATGGCAATAATAACGGTTATATTAAAGACGATAACGGCAGTAATAACGGCAATAATAGCGGCTATAACGGTAATAATATAGGCCATAACGGCAATATCAATGGCAATAACAACGGCAATAAGAATGGCAATAATAAAGACAATAACGGAATAATAACTGCAATAATAATGGCAATAATAAGGACAGTAATAACGGCAATATCGGCCTACGTAACGGCAATAATAACTGCAATAATAACGGCAATAACGGCCTTAATAACGGCAATAATAAAGGCAATAATAACGGCAATAATAAAGGCAATAAAAACGGCAATATTAACGATAATAAGGGCAATAAAAACTGCAATAATGACGGCAAAAATAACGGCAATAATAATGGCAATAATAACGACAATAATAATGGCAATATCAACGGCAATAATAAAAACAATAACGGTAATAATAACTGCTGTATTTGCGGCAATATCAGCCTTAATAATGACAAAAATAAAGGCATTAATAACGGTAATAATAATGGCAATAATAACGGTAATAATAACGATAATAAGGGAAATAATAACTGCAATAATAACGGCAAAAATGAGGGCAATTATAACGGTAATAATAACGATAAGAAGGGAAATAATAACTGCAATAATGAACGTAATAATAAAGGCAATAATAACGGCAATACTATAGACACTAACGGCAATAATAATGCCAATATCAGCGGCAGTAATAACGGCAATATTTCAGACAAAATCGGCAATAATATCGGCTTAACCGGCCATAATAATGGCAATAATATAGGCGGTAATAATAATGGTAATAATAATGGCAATAATAATGGCAATATAAATAGCAATAACAAAGGCAATAATAAAGACAATAACGTCAATAATAACTGCGATAATAAAGGCAATAACGGCCTTAATAATGGCAATAATAAAGGCAATAATAACGCTAATTATTATGGCAATAATATGGGCAATTATAACATCAATAAAGTCAATAATATCTGCAATAATAAGGGCAATAGTAAGTGCAATAATAATGGCAATAATAAATGCAATAATAAAGACAATATCGGCTATAATAACGGCAATAATTACGGCAATAATCATTCCAATAACGGCAGTAACAACGACAAAAATAAAGTTTATAATAATGGTAATAATAACAATAATAATAATAACAGTAATAATAATGGTACTAATAATAAAGGTAATATCGGCTATAAAAATAGCAATAATAATGGAGAGAACAACGGCAATAATAATTACAATAACGTTAATAATAACTGCAATAATTACGGCAATAACCACGGCAATAACGGCATTCATAACAACAGGCAATAAAGGCAATAATAACGCTAATATTAAAGATAATAAGGGCAATAATAACTACAATAATCACGGCAAAAATAATGGCAATAATAATGGTAATAATAATCACAATAACAACGGCAATAATAAAGACAATAACGTCATTAATAACTGTTATAATAACGGCAATAACGGCTTTAATAATGGCAATAATAAAGCCAATAAAAAGGCCAGTAATAACTGCAATATAGGCCTACATAATGGCAATAATAACTGCAATATAACGGGAATAAAGGCATTCATAACGGCAATAATAAAGGCAATTTCAACGGTAATAATAAAGGCAATAACGGCAATAATTATGACAATAATAACGATAATAATAAAGGCGATATCGGCAATGATAATGGCGATAATACAGCAATAATAAAGACAATAACGGCAATAATAACTGCAATAATAATGGCAATAATAACGGCAATAACTGCCTTAATAATGGCCATAACAACGGCAATTACAAAAACAATACAAAGGACGATAGCGTCAATAATAATGGGAATAACAACGTCAATAGTAACCGCAATAATAAAGACAATAACGGCAATAATAACTGCTATAATTACGGCAATAACGGCCTTAATAATGACAATAATAAAGGCAATAATAACGGTAATAATAATGGCAATAATAACGGACTTAATAACGACAATATTTACTGCAATATTAACGAAAATAACAGCCTTAAAAACGGCAATAATAACGAAAATAATAACGACAATAAGGGCAATAATAACTGCAATAAAAACGGCAATAATAATGGCAATAACATCGACAATATTAAAGAAAAACGGCAATAATAACTGTGATATTAAAGGCAATAAAGGCAATAATATTGGCAATAACAACGGCAATAATAACGGCAATAATAAAGGTAATAATAAAGGCAATATCCACGGCACTAATAAAGACAATAACGTCAATATTAACTTCAATAATAACGGCAATAATAACTGCAATAACGGTTTTAATAACGGCAATAATAAAGGAAATAGTAAAGGTAATATTAACGATAATAAGGGCAATAGTAACTGCAATAAAAACGACAATAATAATGGCAATAACGACTGCAATAATAAAGAATATAAAATCAATAATAACTGCAATAACGACATGAATAACAGCAAAAATAGAGGCAATAATAACGGCAATAATAAAGACAAAAACGGCAATAATAACTGCAATAATAGTGGCAATACCGAAGAAAATAACGGCAATAACAATAGCAATAACAACGGCAATAATAACGGCAATAACAACGGCAATAATAAAGACAATAACGGCAATAATAACAGCAATAATAATGGCAATAATAACGGCAATAACTGCCTTAATAATGACAATAACAACGGCAATTATAAAGACAATACAAAAGACAAAAGCGTCATTAATAATAGGAATAACGGCAATAGTAACCGCTATAATATAGAGAATAACAGCAATAATAACTGCTATAATTACGGCAATAACGGAATTAAAAATGGCAATAATAAACGCAATAATAACGGTGATAATAATGGCAATAATAACGGAGTTAATAACGACAATAATAGCGATAATAATAGCGAAAATAAGGGCAATCATAACTGCAATAAAAACGCATATAATAAAGGCAAAAACATCGATAATAATAAAGACAAAAACGGCAATAATAAATTATGATAATAAAGGCAATAACGGCAACAATAAAGGCAATAATAACGGCAATATTTAATATATAACGGCAATAATAACGGGAATAATTTCTGCTATAACAGCCATAATAATGGCAATAATATAGGCAATAATAACGGTAATATTAATGGCAATAACAACGGCAATAATAAAGACAGTAACGATAATTATAACTGCAATAACAGACTTAATTGCGGCAATACTAATGGCAATAATAACGGTTATATTAAAGACGATAACGGCAGTAATAACGGCAATAATAGCGGCTATAACGGTAATAATATAGGCCATAACGGCAATATCAATGGCAATAACAACGGCAATAAGAATGGCAATAATAAAGACAATAACGGAATAATAACTGCAATAATAATGGCAATAATAAGGCCAGTAATAACGGCAATATCGGCCTACGTAACGGCAATAATAACTGCAATAATAACGGCAATAACGGCCTTAATAACGGCAATAATAAAGGCAATAATAACGGCAATAATAAAGGCAATAAAAACGGCAATATTAACGATAATAAGGGCAATAAAAACTGCAATAATGACGGCAAAAATAACGGCAATAATAATGGCAATAATAACGACAATAATAATGGCAATATCAACGGCAATAATAAAAACAATAACGGTAATAATAACTGCTGTATTTGCGGCAATATCAGCCTTAATAATGACAAAAATAAAGGCATTAATAACGGTAATAATAATGGCAATAATAACGGTAATAATAACGATAATAAGGGAAATAATAACTGCAATAATAACGGCAAAAATGAGGGCAATTATAACGGTAATAATAACGATAAGAAGGGAAATAATAACTGCAATAATGAACGTAATAATAAAGGCAATAATAACGGCAATACTATAGACACTAACGGCAATAATAATGCCAATATCAGCGGCAGTAATAACGGCAATATTTCAGACAAAATCGGCAATAATATCGGCTTAACCGGCCATAATAATGGCAATAATATAGGCGGTAATAATAATGGTAATAATAATGGCAATAATAATGGCAATATAAATAGCAATAACAAAGGCAATAATAAAGACAATAACGTCAATAATAACTGCGATAATAAAGGCAATAACGGCCTTAATAATGGCAATAATAAAGGCAATAATAACGCTAATTATTATGGCAATAATATGGGCAATTATAACATCAATAAAGTCAATAATATCTGCAATAATAAGGGCAATAGTAAGTGCAATAATAATGGCAATAATAAATGCAATAATAAAGACAATATCGGCAATAATAACGGCAATAATTACGGCAATAATCATTCCAATAACGGCAGTAACAACGACAAAAATAAAGTTTATAATAATGGTAATAATAACAATAATAATAATAACAGTAATAATAATGGTACTAATAATAAAGGTAATATCGGCTATAAAAATAGCAATAATAATGGAGAGAACAACGGCAATAATAATTACAATAACGTTAATAATAACTGCAATAATTACGGCAATAACCACGGCAATAACGGCATTCATAACAACAGGCAATAAAGGCAATAATAACGCTAATATTAAAGATAATAAGGGCAATAATAACTACAATAATCACGGCAAAAATAATGGCAATAATAATGGTAATAATAATCACAATAACAACGGCAATAATAAAGACAATAACGTCATTAATAACTGTTATAATAACGGCAATAACGGCTTTAATAATGGCAATAATAAAGCCAATAAAAAGGCCAGTAATAACTGCAATATAGGCCTACATAATGGCAATAATAACTGCAATATAACGGGAATAAAGGCATTCATAACGGCAATAATAAAGGCAATTTCAACGGTAATAATAAAGGCAATAACGGCAATAATTATGACAATAATAACGATAATAATAAAGGCGATATCGGCAATGATAATGGCGATAATACAGCAATAATAAAGACAATAACGGCAATAATAACTGCAATAATAATGGCAATAATAACGGCAATAACTGCCTTAATAATGGCCATAACAACGGCAATTACAAAAACAATACAAAGGACGATAGCGTCAATAATAATGGGAATAACAACGGCAATAGTAACCGCAATAATAAAGACAATAACGGCAATAATAACTGCTATAATTACGGCAATAACGGCCTTAATAATGACAATAATAAAGGCAATAATAACGGTAATAATAATGGCAATAATAACGGACTTAATAACGACAATATTTACTGCAATATTAACGAAAATAACAGCCTTAAAAACGGCAATAATAACGAAAATAATAACGACAATAAGGGCAATAATAACTGCAATAAAAACGGCAATAATAATGGCAATAACATCGACAATATTAAAGAAAAACGGCAATAATAACTGTGATATTAAAGGCAATAAAGGCAATAATAATGGCATTAACAACGGCAATAATAACGGCAATAATAAAGGTAATAATAATGGCAACATCGACTGCAATATTAAAGACAATAACGTCAATAATAACGGCAATAAAAACGGTAATAATAACTGCAATAACGGTCTTAATAACAGCAATAATAAAGGAAATAATAAAGGTAATAATGACGATAATAAGGGCATTAATCTCTGCAATAATAACTACTATAATAACTACTCTGCAAATAATAAAACAAATAACTACGGCAACAATAAAGACAATAACGTCAATAATAACTGTTATAATAACGGCAATAACGGCTTTAATAATGGCAATAATAAAGGCAATAATAACGCTAATATTAACCGGAATAAAAATGGCAATAATAAAGACAATAACGTCAATAATAACTGCAATAATAACGGCAATAACGACCATAATAACGGCAATAATAAAGGCAATTATAACGGTAATAATATAGAAAATAACGGCAATAATAACTGCTATAATTACGGCAATAACGGCATTAATAACGGCAATAATAAAGGCAATAATAACGGTAATAATAATGGCTATAATAACGGACTTAATAACGACAATGACGTCAATAATTACTGCAATATTAACGGCAATAATAAAGGAAATAATAATGGCAATATCCACGGCACTATTATTGCCAATAACGTCAATAATAACGGCAATAAAAACGGCAATAATAACTGCTATAACGGTCTTAAAAACGGCAATAATAAAGGAAATAATAAAGGTAATAATAACGATAAAAAGGGCAATAATATCTGCAATAAAAACGACAATAATAATGGCAATAACGACTGCAATAATAAAGAATATAAAATTAATAATAACTGCAATAACGAAATGAATAACAGCAAAAATAAAGGCAATAATAACGGCAATAATATCTGCTATAATTACGAAAATAACGGCCTTAATAACGACAATAACTTCAACAATATCCGCAATAATAACGGCAATATTAACTGCAATAACGGCCATAATAACGGCAAAAATAAAGACAATAAAAACGGTAATATTAACGATAATAAGGGCAAAAAGCTCTGCAATAATAACGGCAATAATAAAAGAAATAACAACGGCAATAATAAAGACAATAACGTCAATAATAACTGTTATAATAACGGCAATAACGGCTTTAATAATGACAATAATAAAGGCAATAATAACGCTACTAATAAACGGAATAAAAACTGGAATAATAAAGACAATAACGTCAATAATAACTGCAATAATTACGGCAATAATAATTGCAGTAACAACGGCAATGATAACTGCAATAATAACGGCAATAACGGCCTTGTATACGGCAATAATAAAGGCAATAAGGGCAATAATATTTGCAAAAACAACGGCAATATGAACGGTAATAATAAAGGCTATATCGACGGCAATATTAAAGACAATAACGTCAATAATAACTTCAATAATATCGGCAATAATAACTGCAATCACGGCCTTGATAACGGCAAAAATAAAGAAAATAAAAACGGTAATAATAACGATAAGGTAAGTAATCTCTGCAATAATAACGTCAATAATAACTTCAATAATAACGGCAATGATAACTGCAATAACGGTCTTATTAACGGCAATAATAAAGGAAATAATGAAGGTAATATTAACGATAATAAGGGCAATAATATAGAATATAAAATCAATAATAATTGCAGTAACGACATGAATAACAGCAAAAATAAATGCAATAACAACGGCAATAATAAAGACAATAACATCAAAAATAACTCCGATAATAACGGCAATAATGACGGCCTTAATAAAGACAATAACTTCAATAATAACTGCAACAATAACGGCAATAATATACAAAATATCGGCAATATCAACTGCAATAATTACGGCATTAACGGCCTTAGAAACGGCAATAATAACTGCAATATTAACGGCAATAGCGGCATTAATAACGGCAATAATAAAGGCAATTATAACGGTAATAATAAAAGTAATAACGGCAATAATTATGGCAATAATAAAAATAATAATAGTGGCAATAACGGCAATAATAACTGCAATAATGGTTGCAATAATAACGGCAATATCTTCAATAATAATGGCAATAATAAAAAAAATAATAATAGCAATAATAAGGCCAGTACTAACGGAAATATCGGGCTACATAACAGCAATAAAAAGGGACAATAATAACGGTAATAATAAAGACAATAACGGCAATAATGACTGCTATAATTACAGCAATAACGGCCTTAATAATGGCAATAATAAAGGCAATAATACCGGTAATAACAATGGCAAAAATAACGGACTTAACAACCACAATAACGTCAATAATTACTGCAATATTAACGGCTATAACGGCCTTAATAACGGCAATAATAACGATAATAATAACGACAATAAGGGCAATAATAACTGCAATAAAAACGGCAATAATAATGGCAATAACGTCGACAATAATACAGAAAAAAATGGCAATAATAACTGTGAAATTAAAGGCAATAAAGGCAATAATAATGGCTATAACATCGGCAATAATAACGGCAATAATAACTGCAATAACGGTCTTAATAACGGCAATAATAAAGGAAATAATAAACGTAATAATAACGATAATAAGGCCAATAATAACTGCAATAAAAACGACAATAATAATGGCAATAACGAGGGCAATAATAAAGAATATAAAATCAATAATAACTGCAATAACGACATGAAAAACAGCAAAAATAAAGGCAATGATAAAGACAATAACATCAAAAATAACTGCAATAATAACGGCAATAATAACGGCCTTAATAAAGTCAGTAACGTCAATAATAACTGCAATAATAACGGCAATAATAACTGAAGTGACGGCCATAATAACGGCGAAAATAAAGACAATAAAAACGGTAATAATAACTATGATAGGGGCAATAATCTCTGCAATAATAACAGCTATAATAATGGCAATAATAACGGCAATAATAAAGAAAATAACGTCAATAATAACTGTTATAATAACGGTAATAACGGCTTAAATAATGGCAATAATGAAGGCAATAAAAAGGCTAGTAATAACTGCAATATCGGCCTTCATAACGGCAATAATAACTGCAATAATAACGGCCCTAATAAAGACAATAATGTCAATAATATCTGCAATAATAACGGCAATAAAGGACTTAGCAAGGGCAATTATAAATGGATAAAAACGGCAATAATAAAAGCAATAATAACGGTAATAATAAAAGCATTAACGGCAATAATAACTGCAATAATGGTTGCAATAATAACGGCAATATCTTCAATAATAATGGCAATTATAAAGACAATAATAATAGCAATAATAAGGCCAATAATAACGGCAATATCGGGCTACATAACAGCAATAATAAGGGCAATAATAACGGTAATAATTAAGGCAATAACGGCAATAATAGTGGCAATAACAACGGCAATGAGAGCGTCAATAATAATTGCAATAATAACGGCAACAATAACGTTAATAATGTAGCAATAACGAGAATAAAAAAGGCAATATCAACGGTTATAATAACGGCAATACTAAAGAGAATAACGGCAATAATAATGGCAATAACAATGGCAATAATAAAGACAATACTAAAGACAATAGCGTCAATAATAATGGGAATATCAACGGCAATAGTAACCGCAATAATAAAGACAATAACGGCAATAATAACTGATATAATTACGGCAATAACGGCCTCAATAACGGCAATAATAACAATAATAATAACGACAATAAGGGCAATAATAACTGCAATAAAAACGACAATAATAATGGCAATTACGACGGCAATAATAAAGAATATAAAATCAATAATAATTGCAGTAACGACATGAATAACAGCAAAAATAAATGCAATAACAACGGCAATAATAAAGAAAATAACTTCAATAATAACTGCGATAATAACGGCAATAACGGCCTTTATAATGGCAATAATAAAGGCAATAATAACAGTAACAATAATGGCAATAATAACGGCCTTAATAACGACAGTAACGTCAATAATATCCGCAATAATAACGGCAATAATAACTGCAATAACGGCCTTAATAACGGCCAAAATAAATACAATAAAAACGGTAATAATAACGATAATTAGGGCAATAATCTCTGCAATAATAACGGAAATAATAATAGCAATAACAACGGGAATAATATAGAGAATAATGTCAATAATAACTGTTATAATAACGGCAATAACGGCTTTAATAATGGCAATAATAAAGGCAATAATAACGCTAATAATAATCGGAATATAAACGGCAATAATAAAGACAATAACGTCAATAATAAATGCAATAATACCGGAAATAACGAACATAATACCGCCAATAATTAAGACAATAATGGCAATAATAATTGCATTAACAACGGCAATGATAACTGCAATAATAACGGCAATAACGGCCTTGAATACTGCAATAAGAAAGGAATAATAACTGCAATAATAAAAGCAATAATAACGGTAATAATAACGTTAATAAGTGCAATAATATCTGCAATAATAACGGCAATGACGTACGTAATAATGCCAATTATAAAGGTAATAATAACGTTAATAATAATGGCTATAATAACTGCAATAACGGCCTGAATAACAGCTAAAATAAAGGCTATAATAACGGCAATAATAATTGCAATAACGGCCTTAATTACGGCAATAATAACTATAATAATAACGACAATAAGGGCAATAATAACTGATATAACAACGGCAATAATAATGGCAATAACGTCGACAATATTAAAGACAATAACGTCAATAATAACTGTTATAATTACGGCAATAACGGCTTTAATATGGCAATAATAAAGGAAATAAAATGGCCAGTAATAATTGCAATATCGGCCTACATAACGGCAATAATAACTGCAATATTAAGGGTTATAACGGCATTAATAACGGCAATAATACAGGCAATTTTAGCAGTAATAATAAAGGCAATAACGGCAATAATAGTAGCAATAACAACGGCAATGAGAGCGCCAATAATAATTGCAATTATAACAGCAACAATAACGTTAATAATGTTGTAATAACGAGAATAATAAAGGCAATATCAACGGTTATAATAACGGCAATACTAAAGAGAATAACGGAAATAATAATGGCAATAACAACGGCAATAATAAAGACAAAACTAAAGACAATAGCCTCAATAATAATGGGAATATCAACGGCAATAGTAACCGCAATAATAAAGACAAAAACGCCAATAATATCTGTGACATTAAAGGCAATAAAGGCAATAATAATGGCAATAACAACGGCAATAATAACGGCAATAATAAAGGTAATAATATGGCAATATCGACGGCAATATTAAAGACAATAACGTCAATAATAACTTTAATAATAACGGCAATAATTACTGCAATAACGGCCTTAATAACGGCAAAAATAAAGACAATTAAAACGGTAATAATATCGATAATAAGGGCAATAATCTCTGCAATAATAACAGCAATATTAATAGCAATAACAACGGCAATAATAAAGACAATAACGGCAATAACGGCTTTAATAATGGCAATAATAAAGGCAATAATAACGCTAATAATAATCGGAATAAAAACTGCAATAATAAAGACAATAACGTCAATAATATCTGCAATAATAACGGCAATAACGATCATAATAATGGCAATAATTAAGACAATAAAGGTAGTAATAACTGCAATAATAACGGCAATATAAACGACATTAATGTCAATTATAAATGCAATAATTACGGCAATAATAATTGCAATAACAACGGCAATGATAACTGCAATAATAACGGCAATAACGGCCTTGAATACGGCAATAATAAAGGCAATAACGGCAATAATATTGGCAAAAACAACGGCAATAAGAACGGTAATAATAAAGGCAATATCGACGGCAATATTAAAGACAATAACGTCAATAATAACTTCAATAATAACGGCAATAATAACTGCAATAACGGCCTTAATATCGGCAAAAATAAAGACAATAAAAACGGTAATAATATCGACAATAAGGGCAGTAATCTCTGCAATAATAACAGCAATAATAATAGCAATAACAACGGCAATAACAAAGACAATAACGTCAATAATAACTGTTATAATAACGGCAATAACGGCTTTAATAATGGCAATAATAAAGGCAATAATAACGCTACTAATAAACGGAATAAAAACTGGAATAATAAAGACAATAACGTCTATAATAACTGCAATAATAACGGCAATAACGACCACAATAACAGCAACAATTAAGACAGTAAAGGCAATAATAACTGGAATAATAACGGCAATATAAACGACATTAATGTCAGTAATAACTGCAATAATTACGGCAATAACGGCCTTGAATACGACAATAATAAAGTAATAATAACGGCAATAATAATGGCAATAACAACGGCAATAATAAAGACAATAACGGCAATAATAACTGCCATAATAATGGCAATATTGACGGCAATTATAAAGAAAATACAAAAGACAATAGAGTCAATAATAACGGGAATAACAACGGCAATATTAACCGCAATAATATAGACAATAACAGCAATAATAACTGCTATAATTACGGCAATAACGGCTTTAATAATGGCAATAATAAAGGCAATAATACCGGTAATAACAATGGCAAAAATAACGGACTTAACAACTACAATAACGTCTATAATTACTGCAATATTAACGGCAATAACGGCCTTAATAACGGCAATAATAACGATAATAATAACGACAATAAGGGCAATAATAACGATAATAATAACGACAATAAGGGCAATAATAACTGCAATAAAAACTACAATATTAACGGCAATAACGTAGACAATAATAAAGACAAAAACGGCTATAAAAACTGTGATATTAAAGGCAATAAAGGCAATAATATTGGCAATAACAACGGCAATAATAACGGCAATAATAAAGGTAATAATAAAGGCAATATCCACGGCACTAATAAAGACAATACCGTCAATATTAACTTCAATAATAACGGCAATAATAACTGCAATAACGGTTTTAATAACGGCAATAATAAAGGAAATAGTAAAGGTAATATTAACGATAATAAGGGCAATAGTAACTGCAATAAAAACGACAATAATAATGGCAATAACGACTGCAATAATAAAGAATATAAAATCAATAATAACTGCAATAACGACATGAATAACAGCAAAAATAGAGGCAATAATAACGGCAATAATAAAGACAAAAACGGCAATAATAACTGCAATAATAGTGGCAATACCGAAGAAAATAACGGCAATAACAATAGCAATAACAACGGCAATAATAACGGCAATAACAACGGCAATAATAAAGACAATAACGGCAATAATAACAGCAATAATAATGGCAATAATAACGGCAATAACTGCCATAATAATGACAATAACAACGGCAATTATAAAGACAATACAAAAGACAAAAGCGTCATTAATAATAGGAATAACGGCAATAGTAACCGCTATAATATAGAGAATAACAGCAATAATAACTGCTATAATTACGGCAATAACGGCCTTAAAAATGGCAATAATAAACGCAATAATAACGGTGATAATAAAGGCAATAAAAACGGCAATATTAACGATAATAATGGCAATAAAAACTGCAATAATGACGGCAAAAATAACGGCAATAATAATGGCAATAATAACGACAATAATAATGGCAATATCAACGGCAATAATAAAGACAATAACGGTAATAATAACTGCTGTATTTGCGGCAATAACAGCCTTAATAATGACAAAAATAAAGGCATTAATAACGGTAATAATAATGGCAATAATAACGGTAATAATAACGATAATAAGGGAAATAATAACTGCAATAATAACGGCAAAAATGAAGGCAATTATAACGGTAATAATAACGATAAGAAGGGAAATAATAACTGCAATAATGAAGGTAATAATAAAGGCAATAATAACGGCAATACTATAGACACTAACGGCAATAATAATGCCAATATCAGCGGCAGTAATAACGGCAATATTTCAGACAAAATCGGCTATAATATCGGCTTAACCGGCCATAATAATGGCAATAATATAGGCGGTAATAATAATGGTAATAATAATGGCAATAATAATGGCAATAATAAATGCAATAATAAAGACAATATCGGCAATAATAACGGCAATAATTACGGCAATAATCATTCCAATAACGGCAGTAACAACGACAAAAATAAAGTTTATAATAATGGTAATAATAACAATAATAATAATAACAGTAATAATAATGGTAATAATAATAAAGGTAATATCGGCTATAAAAATAGCAATAATAATGGAGAGAACAACGGCAATAATAATTACAATAACGTTAATAATAACTGCAATAATTACGGCAATAACCACGGCAATAACGGCATTCATAACAACAGGCAATAAAGGCAATAATAACGGTAATAATAAAGATAATAAGGGCAATAATAACTACAATAATCACGGCAAAAATAATGGCAATAATAATGGTAATAATAATCACAATAACAACGGCAATAATAAAGACAATAACGTCATTAATAACTGTTATAATAACGGCAATAACGGCTTTAATAATGGCAATAATAAAGCCAATAAAAAGGCCAGTAATAACTGCAATATAGGCCTACATAATGGCAATAATAACTGCAATATAACGGTAATAAAGGCATTAATAACGGCAATAATAAAGGCAATTTCAACGGTAATAATAAAGGCAATAACGGCAATAATTATGGCAATAATAACGATAATAATAAAGGCGATAACGGCAATGATAATGGCGATAATACAGCAATAATAAAGACAATAACGGCAATAATAACTGCAATAATAATGGCAATAATAACGGCAATAACTGCCTTAATAATGGCCATAACAACGGCAATTATAAAAACAATACAAAAGACAATAGCGTCAATAATAATGGGAATAACTACGGCAATAGTAACCGCAATAATAAAGACAATAACGGCAATAATAACTGCTATAATTACGGCAATAACGGCCTTAATAATGACAATAATAAAGGCAATAATAACGGTAATAATAATGGCAATAACAACGGCAATAATAACGGCAATAATAAAGGTAATAATAATGGCAACATCGACTGCAATATTAAAGACAATAACGTCAATAATAACGGCAATAAAAACGGTAATAATAACTGCAATAACGGTCTTAATAACAGCAATAATAAAGGAAATAATAAAGGTAATAATAACGATAATAAGGGCATTAATCTCTGCAATAATAACGGCAATAATAAAACAAATAACTACGGCAACAATAAAGACAATAACGTCAATAATAACTGTTATAATAACGGCAATAACGGCTTTAATAATGGCAATAATAAAGGCAATAATAACGCTAATATTAACCGGAATAAAAACGGCAATAATAAAGACAATAACGTCAATAATAACTGCAATAATAACGGCAATAACGACCATAATAACGGCAATAATTAAGACAATAAAGGCAATAATATCTGCAATAATAACGGCAATATAAACGACATTAATGTCAATAATAATTGCAATAATTACGGCAATAACGGCTTTAGCAACGGCGATAATAAAGGAATAATAACGGCAATAATAAAACCAATAATAACGGTAATAATAACGTTAATAAGTGCAATAATATCTGCAATAATAACGGCAATGACGTACGTAATAATGCCAATTATAAAGGTAATATAAACGTTAATAATAGTGGCTATAATAACTGCAAAAACGGCCTGAATAACAGCAAAAATTAAGGCAATAATAACGGTAATAATAAAGACAAAAACGACAATAATAACTGCTATAATTACGGCAATAACGGCATTAGTAACGGCAATAATAAAGGCAATAATAACGGTAATAATAATGGCTATAATAACGGACTTAATAACGACAATAACGTCAATAATATCCGCAATAATAACGGCAATAACGAAAATAATTACGACAATAATTAAGACAATAAGGGCAATAATATCTGTAATAATAACGGCAATATAAACGACATTAATGTCAGTAATAAATGCAATAATTACGGCAATAATAATTGCAATAAAAACGGCAATGATAACTGCAATAATTACGGCGATAACGGCCTTAGCAACGGCAATAACGGCGTTAATAACGGCAATAATAAAGGCAATTATAACGGTAAAAATAAGGGCAATAAAGGCAATAATTATGGCAATATTAACGGTAATAATAAAGTCGATAACAGCAATAATAATGGCAATAACAACGGCAATAATAAAGACAATAAAATCAATAATAACTGCAAAAATAATGGCAATATTGACGGCAATAACTGCCTTAATAATGGTAATAACAACGGCAATTATAAAGACAATACAAAAGACAATAGCGTCAATAATAATGGGAATAACAACGGCAATATTATCCGCAATAATATAGACAATAACGGCAATAATAACTGCTATAAATACGGCAATAACGGCTTTAATAATGGCAATAATAAAGGCAATAATAACGGTAATAATAATGGCAATAATAACGGACTTAATAACGACAATGACGTCAATAATTACTGCAATATTAACGGCAATAATAAAGGAAATAATAATGGCAATATCCACGGCACTATTAATGCCAATAACGTCAATAATAACGGCAATAAAAACGGCAATAATAACTGCTATAACGGTCTTAAAAACGGCAATAATAAAGGAAATAATAAAGGTAATAATAACGATAAAAAGGGCAATAATATCTGCAATAAAAACGACAATAATAATGGCAATAACGACTGCAATAATAAAGAATATAAAATCAATTATAACTGCAATAACGAAATGAATAACAGCAAAAATAAAGGCAATAATATCTGCTATAATTACGAAAATAACGGCCTTAATAACGACAATAACTTCAACAATATCCGCAATAATAACGGCAATATTAACTGCAATAACGGCCATAATAACGGCAAAAATAAAGACAATAAAAACGGTAATATTAACGATAATAAGGGGGAAAAAGCTCTGCAAGAATAACGGCAATAATAAAAGAAATAACAACGGCAATAATAAAGACAATAACGTCAATAATAACTGTTATAATAACGGCAATAACTGCTTTAATAATGGCAATAATAAAGGCAATAATAACGCTACTAATAAACGGAATAAAAACTGGAATAATAAAGACAATAACGTCAATAATAACTGCAATAATTACGGCAATAATAATTGCAGTAACAACGGCAATGATAACTGCAATAATAACGGCAATAACGGCCTTGTATACGGCAATAATAAAGGCAATAAGGGCAATAATATTTGCAAAAACAACGGCAATATGAACGGTAATAATAAAGGCTATATCGACGGCAATATTAAAGACAATAACGTCAATAATAACTTCAATAATATCGGCAATAATAACTGCAATAACGGCCTTAATAACGGCAAAAATAAAGACAATATAAACCGTAATAATATCGATAATAAAGGCAATAATCTCTGCAATAATAACAGCAATAATAATAGCAATAACAACGGCAATAATAAAGACAATATCGTCAATAATAACTGCAATATTAACGGCAATAACGGCTTTAGCAACGGCAATAATAAAGGAATAATAACGGCAATAATAAAGGCAATTTTAACGATAATAATAATGGCAATATGGACGGTAAATATTAAAGACAATAACGTCAATAATAACTGTAATAATGGTCTTAATTACGAGAATAATAAAGGAAATAATAAATGTAATAATAACGATAACAAGGGCAATAACAACTGCAATAAAAACGACAATAATAATGGCAATAACGACGGCAATAAAAAAGAATATAAAATCAATAATAACTGCAATAACGACATGAATAACAGAAAAAATAAAAGCAATAATAACGGTAATAATAAAGAAAAAAACGACAATAATAACTGTGATAATAATGGCAATAACGTCAATAATATCCGCAATAATAACGGCAAAAATAACTGCAATCACGGCCTTGATAACGGCAAAAATAAAGAAAATAAAAACGGTAATAATAACGATAAGGTAAGTAATCTCTGCAATAATAACGTCAATAATAACTTCAATAATAACGGCAATGATAACTGCAATAACGGTCTTATTAACGGCAATAATAAAGGAAATAATGAAGGTAATATTAACGATAATAAGGGCAATAATATAGAATATAAAATCAATAATAATTGCAGTAACGACATGAATAACAGCAAAAATAAATGCAATAACAACGGCAATAATAAAGACAATAACATCAAAAATAACTCCGATAATAACGGCAATAATGACGGCCTTAATAAAGACAATAACTTCAATAATAACTGCAACAATAACGGCAATAATATACAAAATATCGGCAATATCAACTGCAATAATTACGGCATTAACGGCCTTAGAAACGGCAATAATAACTGCAATATTAACGGCAATAGCGGCATTAATAACGGCAATAATAAAGGCAATTATAACGGTAATAATAAAAGTAATAACGGCAATAATTATGGCAATAATAAAAATAATAATAGTAGCAATAACGGCAATAATAACTGCAATAATGGTTGCAATAATAACGGCAATATCTTCAATAATAATGGCAATAATAAAAAAAATAATAATAGCAATAATAAGGCCAGTACTAACGGAAATATCGGGCTACATAACAGCAATAATAAGGGCAATAATAACGGTAATAATAAAGACAATAACGGCAATAATGACTGCTATAATTACAGCAATAACGGCCTTAATAATGGCAATAATAAAGGCAATAATACCGGTAATAACAATGGCAAAAATAACGGACTTAACAACCACAATAACGTCAATAATTACTGCAATATTAACGGCTATAACGGCCTTAATAACGGCAATAATAACGATAATAATAACGACAATAA
This sequence comes from Dolichovespula saxonica, assembly GCA_911387935.1. Classification (NCBI taxonomy): domain Eukaryota; kingdom Metazoa; phylum Arthropoda; class Insecta; order Hymenoptera; family Vespidae; genus Dolichovespula; species Dolichovespula saxonica. The sequence goes on along the minus strand of CAJVQX010000003.1, from coordinate 61,843 downwards.
GGGCAATAATAACTGCAATAAAAACGGCAATAATAATGGCAATAACGTCGACAATAATAAAGAAAAAAATGGCAATAATAACTGTGAAATTAAAGGCAATAAAGGCAATAATAATGGCTATAACATCGGCAATAATAACGGCAATAATAAAGGAAATAATAAACGTAATAATAACGATAATACGGGCAATAATAACTGCAATAAAAACGACAATAATAATGGCAATAACGAGGGCAATAATAAAGAATATAAAATCAATAATAACTGCAATAACGACATGAAAAACAGCAAAAATAAAGGCAATGATAAAGACAATAACATCAAAAATAACTGCAATAATAACGGCAATAATAACGGCCTTAATAAAGTCAGTAACGTCAATAATAACTGCAATAATAACGGCAATAATAACTGAAGTGACGGCCATAATAACGGCGAAAATAAAGACAATAAAAACGGTAATAATAACTATGATAGGGGCAATATTCTCTGCAATAATAACGGCTATAATAATGGCAATAATAACGGCAATAATAAAGAAAATAACGTCAATAATAACTGTTATAATAACGGTAATAACGGCTTAAATAATGGCAATAATAAAGGCAATAAAAAGGCTAGTAATAACTGCAATATCGGCCTTCATAACGGCAATAATAACTGCAATAATAACGGCCTTAATAAAGACAATAATGTCAATAATATCTGCAATAATAACGGCAATAAAGGGCTTAGCAAGGGCAATTATAAATGGATAAAAACGGCAATAATAAAAGCAATAATAACGGTAATAATAAAGGCAATAACGGCAATAATAACTGCAATAATGGTTGCAATAATAACGGCAATATCTTCAATAATAATGGCAATTATAAAGACAATAATAATAGCAATAATAAGGTCAATAATAACGGCAATATCGGGCTACATAACAGCAATAATAAGGGCAATAATAACGGTAATAATTAAGGCAATAACGGCAATAATAGTGGCAATAACAACGGCAATGAGAGCGTCAATAATAATTGCAATAATAACGGCAACAATAACGTTAATAATGTAGCAATAACGAGAATAAAAAAGGCAATATCAACGGTTATAATAACGGCAATACTAAAGAGAATAACGGCAATAATAATGGCAATAACAACGGCAATAATAAAGACAATACTAAAGACAATAGCGTCAATAATAATGGGAATATCAACGGCAATAGTAACCGCAATAATAAAGACAATAACGGCAATAATAACTGATATAATTACGGCAATAACGGCCTCAATAACGGCAATAATAACAATAATAATAACGACAATAAGGGCAATAATAACTGCAATAAAAACGACAATAATAATGGCAATTACGACGGCAATAATAAAGAATATAAAATCAATAATAATTGCAGTAACGACATGAATAACAGCAAAAATAAATGCAATAACAACGGCAATAATAAAGACAATAACTTCAATAATAACTGCGATAATAACGGCAATAACGGCCTTTATAATGGCAATAATAAAGGCAATAATAACAGTAACAATAATGGCAATAATAACAGCCTTAATAACGACAGTAACGTCAATAATATCCGCAATAATAACGGCAATAATAACTGCAATGACGGCCTTAATAACGGCAAAAATAAAGACAATAAAAACGGTAATAATAACGATAATTAGGGCAATAATCTCTGCAATAATAACGGAAATAATAATAGCAATAACAACGGGAATAATAAAGACAATAATGTCAATAATAACTGTTATAATAACGGCAATAACGGCTTTGATAATGGCAATAATAAAGGCAATAATAACGCTAATAATAATCGGAATATAAACGGCAATAATAAAGACAATAACGTCAATAATAAATGCAATAATACCGGAAATAACGAACATAATAACGCCAATAATTAAGACGATAATGGCAATAATAATTGCATTAACAACGGCAATGATAACTGCAATAATAACGGCAATAACGGCCTTGAATACTGCAATAAGAAAGGAATAATAACGTCAATAATAAAAGCAATAATAACGGTAATAATAACGTTAATAAGTGCAATAATATCTGCAATAATAACGGCAATGTCGTACGTAATAATGCCAATTATAAAGGTAATAATAACGTTAATAATAATGGCTATAATAACTGCAATAACGGCCTGAATAACAGCAAAAATAAAGGCTATAATAACGGCAATAATAATTGCAATAACGGCCTTAATTACGGCAATAATAACGACAATAAGGGCAATAATAACTGATATAACAACGGCAATAATAATGGCAATAACGTCGACAATATTAAAGACAATAACGTCAATAATAACTGTTATAATTACGGCAATAACGGCTTTAATATGGCAATAATAAAGGCAATAAAATGGCCAGTAATAATTGCAATATCGGCCTACATAACGGCAATAATAACTGCAATATTAAGGGTTATAACGGCATTAATAACGGCAATAATACAGGCAATTTTAGCGGTAATAATAAAGGCAATAACGGCAATAATTATGGCTATAATAACGGTAATAATAAAGGCAATAACGGCAATAATAGTAGCAATAACAACGGCAATGAGAGCGCCAATAATAATTGCAATAATAACAGCAACAATAACGTTAATAATGTTGCAATAACGAGAATAATAAAGGCAATATCAACGGTTATAATAACGGCAATACTAAAGAGAATAACGGAAATAATAATGGCAATAACAACGGCATTAATAAAGACAAAACTAAAGACAATAGCCTCAATAATAATGGGAATATCAACGGCAATAGTAACCGCAATAATAAAGACAAAAACGCCAATAATATCTGTGACATTAAAGGCAATAAAGGCAATAATAATGGCAATAACAACGGCAATAATAACGGCAATAATAAAGGTAATAATATGGCAATATCGACGGCAATATTAAAGACAATAACGTCAATAATAACTTTAATAATAACGGCAATAATAACTGCAATAACGGCCTTAATAACGGCAAAAATAAAGACAATTAAACGGTAATAATATCGATAATAAGGGCAATAATCTCTGCAATAATAACAGCAATATTAATAGCAATAACAACGGCAATAATAAAGACAATAACGGCAATAACGGATTTAATAATGGCAATAATAAAGGCAATAATAACGCTAATAATAAACGGAATAAAAACTGCAATAATAAAGACAATAACGTCAATAATATCTGCAATAATAACGGCAATAACGACCATAATAATGGCAATAATTAAGACAATAAAGGCAATAATAACTGCAATAATAACGGCAATATAAACGACATTAATGTCAATAATAAATGCAATAATTACGGCAATAATAATTGCAATAACAACGGCAATGATAACTGCAATAATAACGGCAATAACGGCCTTGAATACGGCAATAATAAAGGCAATAACGGCAATAATATTGGCAAAAACAACGGCAATAAGAACGGTAATAATAAAGGCAATATCGACGGCAATATTAAAGACAATAACGTCAATAATAACTTCGATAATAACGGCAATAATAACTGCAATAACGGCCTTAATATCGGCAAAAATAAAGACAATAAAAACGGTAATAATATCGACAATAAGGGCAGTAATCTCTGCAATAATAACAGCAATAATAATAGCAATAACAACGGCAATAACAAAGACAATAACGTCAATAATAACTGTTATAATAACGGAAATAACGGCTTTCATAATGGCAATAATAAAGGCAATAATAACGCTACTAATAAACGGAATAAAAACTGGAATAATAAAGACAATAACGTCTATAATAACTGCAATAATAACGGCAATAACGACCACAATAACAGCAACAATTAAGACAGTAAAGGCAATAATAACTGGAATAATAACGGCAATATAAACGACATTAATGTCAGTAATAACTGCAATAATTACGGCAATAACGGCCTTGAATACGACAATAATAAAGTAATAATAACGGCAATAATAATGGCAATAACAACGGCAATAATAAAGACAATAACGGCAATAACGGATTTAATAATGGCAATAATAAAGGCAATAATAACGCTAATAATAAACGGAATAAAAACTGCAATAATAAAGACAATAACGTCAATAATATCTGCAATAATAACGGCAATAACGATCATAATAATGGCAATAATTAAGACAATAAAGGTAATAATAACTGCAATAATAACGGCAATATAAACGACATTAATGTCAATTATAAATGCAATAATTACGGCAATAATAATTGCAATAACAACGGCAATGATAACTGCAATAATAACGGCAATAACGGCCTTGAATACGGCAATAATAAAGGCAATAACGGCAAAAATATTTGCAAAAACAACGGCAATAAGAACGGTAATAATAAAGGCAATATCGAAGGCAATATTAAAGACAATAACGTCAATAATAACTTCGATAATAACGGCAATAATAACTGCAATAACGGCCTTAATATCGGCAAAAATAAAGACAATAAAAACGGTAATAATATCGACAATAAGGGCAGTAATCTCTGCAATAATAACAGCAATAATAATAGCAATAACAACGGCAATAACAAAGACAATAACGTCAATAATAACTGTTATAATAACGGCAATAACGGCTTTCATAATGGCAATAATAAAGGCAATAATAACGCTACTAATAAACGGAATAAAAACTGGAATAATAAAGACAATAACGTCTATAATAACTGCAATAATAACGGCAATAACGACCACAATAACAGCAACAATTAAGACAGTAAAGGCAATAATAACTGGAATAATAACGGCAATATAAACGACATTAATGTCAGTAATAACTGCAATAATTACGGCAATAACGGCCTTGAATACGACAATAATAAAGTAATAATAACGGCAATAATAATGGCAATAACAACGGCAATAATAAAGACAATAACGGCAATAATAACTGCCATAATAATGGCAATATTGACGGCAATTATAAAGAAAATACAAAAGACAATAGAGTCAATAATAACGGGAATAACAACGGCAATATTAACCGCAATAATATAGACAATAACGGCAATAATAACTGCTATAATTACGGCAATAACGGCTTTAATAATGGCAATAATAAAGGCAATAATAACGGTAATAATAATGGCAATAATAACGGACTTAATAACGACAATAACGTCAATAATTACTGCAATATTAACGGCAATAACGGCCTTAATAACGGCAATAATAACGATAATAATAACGACAATATGCGCAATAATATCTGCAATAAAAACGGCAATAATAATGGCAATAACGTCGACAATAATAAAAGAAAAAAACGGCAATAATAACTGTGATATTAAAGGCAATAAAGGCAATAATAATGGCAATATCAACGACAATAATAACGGCAATAATAAAGGTTATAATAATGGCACTAATAACGGACTTAATAACGACAATAACGTCAATAATATCCGCAATAATAACGGCAATAACGAAAATAATAACGACAATAATTAAGACAATAAGGGCAATAATATCTGTAATAATAACGGCAATATAAACGACATTAATGTCAGTAATAAATGCAATAATTACGGCAATAATAATTGCAATAACAACGGCAATGATAACTGCAATAATTACGGCGATAACGGCCTTAGCAACGGCAATAACGGCGTTAATAACGGCAATAATAAAGGCAATTATAACGGTAAAAATAAGGGCAATAAAGGCAATAATTATGGCAATATTAACGGTAATAATAAAGTCGATAACGGCAATAATAATGGCAATAACAACGGCAATAATAAAGACAATAAAATCAATAATAACTGCAAAAATAATGGCAATATTGACGGCAATAACTGCCTTAATAATGGTAATAACAACGGCAATTATAAAGACAATACAAAAGACATTAGCGTCAATAATAATGGGAATAACAACGGCAATATTATCCGCAATAATATAGACAATAACGGCAATAATAACTGCTATAAATACGGCAATAACGGCTTTAATAATGGCAATAATAAAGGCAATAATAACGGTAATAATAATGGCAATAATAACGGACTTAATAACGACAATGACGTCAATAATTACTGCAATATTAACGGCAATAATAAAGGAAATAATAATGGCAATATCCACGACACTATTAAAGCCAATAACGTCAATAATAACGGCAATAAAAACGGCAATAATAACTGCTATAACGGTCTTAAAAACGGCAATAATAAAGGAAATAATAAAGGTAATAATAACGATAAAAAGGGCAATAATATCTGCAATAAAAACGACAATAATAATGGCAATAACGACTGCAATAATAAAGAATATAAAATCAATTATAACTGCAATAACGAAATGAATAACAGCAAAAATAAAGGCAATAATATCTGCTATAATTACGAAAATAACGGCCTTAATAACGACAATAACTTCAACAATATCCGCAATAATAACGGCAATATTAACTGCAATAACGGCCATAATAACGGCAAAAATAAAGACAATAAAAACGGTAATAATAACTATAATATAGGCAATAATCTCTGCAACAATAACGGCAAAAATAAAGACAATAAAAACGGTAATAATAACTATAATAGGGGCAATAATCACTGCAATAATAACGGCAATAATAATGGCAATAACAACGGCAATAATAAAGACAATAACGTCAATAATAACTGTTATAATTACGGCAATAACGGCTTTAATAATGGCAATAATAAAGGCAATAAAATGGCCAGTAATAACTGCAATATCGGCCTACATATCGGCAATAATAACTGCAATATTAACGGGAATAACAGCATTAATAACGGCAATAATAAAGGCAATTATAACGGTAATAATAAAGGCAACAACGCCAATAATTATGGCAATAATAACGGTAATAATAAAGGCAATAACGGCTATAATAATGGCAATAACAAGGGCAATGAGAGCGCCAATAATAATTGCAATAATAACGGCAACAATGACGTTAATAATGTAGCAATAACGAGAAAAAAAGCCAATATCAACGGTTATAATAACGTTAATAAGTGCAATAATATCTGCAATAATAACGGCAATGTCGTACGTAATAATGCCAATTATAAAGGTAATAATAACGTTAATAATAATGGCTATAATAACTGCAATAACGGCCTGAATAACAGCAAAAATAAAGGCTATAATAACGGCAATAATAATTGCAATAACGGCCTTAATTACGGCAATAATAACGACAATAAGGGCAATAATAACTGATATAACAACGGCAATAATAATGGCAATAACGTCGACAATATTAAAGACAATAACGTCAATAATAACTGTTATAATTACGGCAATAACGGCTTTAATATGGCAATAATAAAGGCAATAAAATGGCCAGTAATAATTGCAATATCGGCCTACATAACGGCAATAATAACTGCAATATTAAGGGTTATAACGGCATTAATAACGGCAATAATACAGGCAATTTTAGCGGTAATAATAAAGGCAATAACGGCAATAATTATGGCTATAATAACGGTAATAATAAAGGCAATAACGGCAATAATAGTAGCAATAACAACGGCAATGAGAGCGCCAATAATAATTGCAATAATAACAGCAACAATAACGTTAATAATGTTGCAATAACGAGAATAATAAAGGCAATATCAACGGTTATAATAACGGCAATACTAAAGAGAATAACGGAAATAATAATGGCAATAACAACGGCATTAATAAAGACAAAACTAAAGACAATAGCCTCAATAATAATGGGAATATCAACGGCAATAGTAACCGCAATAATAAAGACAAAAACGCCAATAATATCTGTGACATTAAAGGCAATAAAGGCAATAATAATGGCAATAACAACGGCAATAATAACGGCAATAATAAAGGTAATAATATGGCAATATCGACGGCAATATTAAAGACAATAACGTCAATAATAACTTTAATAATAACGGCAATAATAACTGCAATAACGGCCTTAATAACGGCAAAAATAAAGACAATTAAACGGTAATAATATCGATAATAAGGGCAATAATCTCTGCAATAATAACAGCAATATTAATAGCAATAACAACGGCAATAATAAAGACAATAACGGCAATAACGGATTTAATAATGGCAATAATAAAGGCAATAATAACGCTAATAATAAACGGAATAAAAACTGCAATAATAAAGACAATAACGTCAATAATATCTGCAATAATAACGGCAATAACGATCATAATAATGGCAATAATTAAGACAATAAAGGTAATAATAACTGCAATAATAACGGCAATATAAACGACATTAATGTCAATAATAAATGCAATAATTACGGCAATAATAATTGCAATAACAACGGCAATGATAACTGCAATAATAACGGCAATAACGGCCTTGAATACGGCAATAATAAAGGCAATATCGGCAATAATATTTGCAAAAACAACGGCAATAAGAACGGTAATAAAAAAGGCAATATCGACGTCAATATTAAAGACAATAACGTCAATAATAACTTCAATAATAACGGCAATAATAACGGCAATAATAACTGCAATAACGGCCTTAATATCGGCAAAAATAAAGACAATAAAAACGGTAATAATATCGACAATAAGGGCAGTAATCTCTGCAATAATAACAGCAATAATAATAGCAATAACAACGGCAATAACAAAGACAATAACGTCAATAATACATGTTATAATAACGGCAATAACGGCTTTAATAATGGCAATAATTAAGGCAATAATAACGCTACTAATAAACGGAATAAAAACTGGAATAATAAAGACAATAACGTCTATAATTACTGCAATAATAACGGCAATAACGACCACAATAACAGCAACAATTAAGACAGTAAAGGCAATAATAACTGGAATAATAACGGCAATATAAACGACATTAATGTCAGTAATAACTGCAATAATTACGGCAATAACGGCCTTGAATACGACAATAATAAAGTAATAATAACGGCAATAATAATGGCAATAACAACGGCAATAATAAAGACAATAACGGCAATAATAACTGCCATAATAATGGCAATATTGACGGCAATTATAAAGAAAATAGAAAAGACAATAGAGTCAATAATAACGGGAATAACAACGGCAATATTAACCGCAATAATATAGACAATAACAGCAATAATAACTGCTATAATTACGGCAATAACGGCTTTAATAATGGCAATAATAAAGGCAATAATAACGGTAATAATAATGGCAATAATAACGGACTTAATAAAGACAATAACGTCAATAATTACTGCAATATTAACGGCAATAACGGCCTTAATAACGGCAATAATAACGATAATAATAACGACAATATGCGCAATAATATCTGCAATAAAAACGGCAATAATAATGGCAATAACGTCGCCAATTATAAAAGAAAAAAACGGCAATAATAACTGTGATATTAAAGGCAATAAAGGCAATAATAATGGCAATATCAACGACAATAATAACGGCAATAATAAAGGTTATAATAATGGCTATAATAACGGACTTAATAACGACAATAACGTCAATAATATCCGCAATAATAACGGCAATAACGAAAATAATAACGACAATAATTAAGACAATAAGGGCAATAATATCTGTAATAATAACGGCAATATAAACGACATTAATGTCAGTAATAAATGCAATAATTACGGCAATAATAATTGCAATAACAACGGCAATGATAACTGCAATAATTACGGCGATAACGGCCTTAGCAACGGCAATAACGGCGTTAATAACGGCAATAATAAAGGCAATTATAACGGTAAAAATAAGGGCAATAAAGGCAATAATTATGGCAATATTAACGGTAATAATAAAGTCGATAACGGCAATAATAATGGCAATAACAACGGCAATAATAAAGACAATAAAATCAATAATAACTGCAAAAATAATGGCAATATTGACGGCAATAACTGCCTTAATAATGGTAATAACAACGGCAATTATAAAGACAATACAAAAGACAATAGCGTCAATAATAATGGGAATAACAACGGCAATATTATCCGCAATAATATAGACAATAACGGCAATAATAACTGCTATAAATACGGCAATAACATCCTTAATAATGGCAATAATAAAGGCAATAATAACGGTAATAATAATGGCAATAATAACGGACTTAAGAACGACAATAACGTCAATAATTACTGCAATATTAACGGCAATATTAAAGAAAATAATAATGGCAATATCCACGACACTATTAAAGCCAATAACGTCAATAATAACGGCAATAAAAACGGCAATAATAACTGCTATAACGGTCTTAAAAACGGCAATAATAAAGGAAATAATAAAGGTAATAATAACGATAAAAAGGGCAATAATATCTGCAATAAAAACGACAATAATAATGGCAATAACGACTGCAATAATAAAGAATATAAAATCAATTATAACTGCAATAACGAAATGAATAACAGCAAAAATAAAGGCAATAATATCTGCTATAATTACGAAAATAACGGCCTTAATAACGACAATAACTTCAACAATATCCGCAATAATAACGGCAATATTAACTGCAATAACGGCCATAATAACGGCAAAAATAAAGACAATAAAAACGGTAATAATAACTATAATATAGGCAATAATCTCTGCAACAATAACGGCAATAATAATGGCAATATCAACGGCAATAATAAAGACAATAACGGTAATAATAACTGCTGTATTTACGGCAATAACAGCCTTAATAATGACAAAAATAAAGGCATTATTAACGGCAATAATAAAGGAAATAATGAAGGTAATATTAACGATAATAAGGGCAATAATAAGTGCAATAAAAACGACAATAATAATGGCAATTACGACGGCAATAATAAAGAATATAAAATCAATAATAATTGCAGTAACGACATGAATAACAGCAAAAATAAATGCAATAACAACGGCAATAATAAAGACAATAACATCAAAAATAACTCCAATAATAACGGCAATAATGACGGCCTTAATAAAGACAATTACTTCAATAATAACTGCAACAATAACGGCAATAATATACAAAATATCGGCAATTGCAACTGCAATACTTACGGCATTAACGGCCTTACAAACGGCAATAATAAAGGAATAATGACGGAAATAATAAAACCAATAATAACGGTAATAATAAGGTTAATAAGTGCAATAATATCTGCAATAATAACGGCAATGACGTACGTAATAATGCCAGTTATAAAGGTAATAATAACGTTAATAATAATGGCTATAATAACTGCAATAACGGCCTGAATAACAGCAAAAATAAAGGCAATAATAACAGCAATAATAAAGACAAAAACGACAATAATAACAGCTATAATTACGGCAATAACGTAAATAATATCCGCAATAATAACGGCAATAATAACTGCAATAACGGCGCTAATAACGGCCCTAATAACGGCAAAAATAAAGACAATAAAAACGGTAATAATAACTATAATAGGGGCAATAATCTCTGCAATAATAACGGCAATAATAATGGCAATAACAACGGCAATAATAAAGACAATAACGTCAATAATAACTGTTATAATTACGGCAATAACGGCTTTAATAATGGCAATAATAAAGGCAATAAAATGGCCAGTAATAACTGCAATATCGGCCTACATAACGGCAATAATTACTGCAATATTAACGGCAATAACGGCATTAATAACGGCAATAATAAAGGCAATTATAGCGGTAATAATAAAGGCAATAACGGCAATAATTATGGCAATAATAACGGTAATAATAAAGGCGATAACGGCTATAATAATGGCAATAACAAGGGCAATGAGAGCGCCAATAATAATTGCAATAATAACGGCAACAATGACGTTAATAATGTAGCAATAACGAGAAAAAAAGCCAATATCAACGGTTATAATAACGGCAATAATAAAGACATTAACGTCAATAATTATGGCAATAATAACGGTAATAATAAAGACAATAACGTCAATAATAACGGCAATAATAACGGCAATGACGTACGTAATAATGCCAATTATAAAGGTAATATAAACGTTAATAATAATGGCTATAATAACTGCAAAAACGGCCTGAATAACAGCAAAAATTAAGGCAATAATAACGGTAATAATAAAGACAAAAACGACAATAATAACTGCTATAATTACGGCAATAACGGCATTAATAACGGCAATAATAAAGGCAATAATAACGGTAATAATAATGGCTATAATAACGGACTTAATAACGACAATAACGTCAATAATATCCGCAATAATAACGGCAATAACGAACATAATAACGACAATAATTAAGACAATAAGGGCAATAATATCTGTAATAATAACGGCAATATAAACGACATTAATGTCAGTAATAAATGCAACAATTACGGCAATATTAATGGTAATAATAAAGTCGATAACGGCAATAAAAATGGCAATAACAACGGCAATAATAAAGACAATAAAGGCAATAATAACTGCAAAAATAATGGCAATATTGACGGCAATAACTGCCTTAATAATGGTAATAACAACGGCAATTATAAAGACAATACAAAAGACAATAGAGTCAATAATAATGGGAATAACAACGGCAATATTATCCGCAATAATATAGACAATAACGGCAATAATAACTGCTATAATACGGCAATAACGGCTTTAATAATGGCAATAATAAAGGCAATAATAACGGTAATAACAATGGCAAAAATAACGGACTTAATAACGACAATGACGTCAATAATTACTGCAATATTAACGGCAATAATAAAGGAAATAATAATGGCAATATCCACGGCACTATTAATGCCAATAACGTCAATAATAACGGCAATAAAAACGGCAATAATAACTGCTATAACGGTCTTAAAAACGGCAATAATAAAGGAAATAATAAAGGTAATAATAACGATAAAAAGGGCAATAATATCTGCAATAAAAACGACAATAATAATGGCAATAACGACTGCAATAATAAAGAATATAAAATTAATAATAACTGCAATAACGAAATGAATAACAGCAAAAATAAAGGCAATAATAACGGCAATAATATCTGCTATAATTACGAAAATAACGGCCTTAATAACGACAATAACTTCAACAATATCCGCAATAATAACGGCAATATTAACTGCAATAACGGCCATAATAACGGCAAAAATAAAGACAATAAAAACGGTAATATTAACGATAATAAGGGCAAAAAGCTCTGCAAGAATAACGGCAATAATAAAAGAAATAACAACTGCAATAATAAAGACAATAACGTCAATAATAACTGTTATAATAACGGCAATAACGGCTTTAATAATGGCAATAATAAAGGCAATAATAACGCTACTAATAAACGGAATAAAAACTGGAATAATAAAGACAATAACGTCAATAATATCCGCAATAATAACGGCAAAAATAACTGCAATCACGACCTTGATAACGGCAAAAATAAAGAAAATAAAAACGGTAATAATAACGATAAGGTAAGTAATCTCTGCAATAATAACGGCAATAATAATAGCAATAAAAACGGCTATAATAAAGACAATAACGTTAATAATAACTGCAATAATAACGGCAATAACGACCATAATAACGGCATTAATTAAGACAAAAAGGCAATAATAACTGCAATAATAACGGCAATATAAACGACATTAATGTCAATTATAAATGCAATAATTACGGCAATAATAAATTCAATAATGGCAATAATATTGGCAAAAACAACGGCAATAAGAACGGCAATAATGAAGGCAATATCGACGGCAATATTAAAGATAATAACGTCAATAATAACTTCAATAATAACGGCAATGATAACTGCAATAACGGTCTTATTAACGGCAATAATAAAGGAAATAATGAAGGTAATATTAACGATAAAAAGGGCAATAATATAGAATATAAAATCAATAATAATTGCAGTAACGACATGAATAACAGCAAAAATAAATGCAATAACAACGGCAATAATAAAGACAATAACATAAAAAATAACTCCAATAATAACGGCAATAATGACGGCCTTAATAAAGACAATAACTTCAATAATAACTGCAACAATAACGGCAATAATATCTAAAATATCGGCAATAGCAACTGCAATAATTACGGCATTAACGGCCTTAGAAACGGCAATAATAAAGGAATAATAACGGCAATAATAAAAGCAATAATAACGGTAACAATAACGTTAATAAGTGCAATAATATCTGCAATAATAACGGCAATAACGGCTTTAATAATGGCAATAATAAAGGCAATAAAAAGGCCAGTAATAACTGCAATATCGGCCTACATAACGGCAATAATAACTGCAATATTAACGGCAATAACGGCATTAATAACGGCAATAATAAAGGCAATTATAACGGTAATAATAAAAGTAATAAAGGCAATAATTATGGCAATAATAAAAATAAAAATAGTAGCAATAACGGCAATAATAACTGCAATAATGGTTGCAATAATAACGGCAATATCTTCAATAATAATGGCAATAATAAAAATAATAATAATAGCAATAATAAGGCCAGTACTAACGGAAATATCGGGCTACATAACAGCAATAATAAGGGCAATAATAACGGTAATAATAAAGACAATAACGGCAATAATAACTGCTATAATTACAGCAATAACGGCCTTAATAATGGCAATAATAAAGGCAATAAAATGGCCAGTAATAACTGCAATATCGGCTTACATAACGGCAATAATTACTGCAATATTAACGGCAATAACGGCATTAATAACGGGAATAATAAAGGCAATTATAACGGTAATAATTAAGGCAATAACGGCAATAATTATGGCAATAATAACGGTAATAATAAAGGCAATAACGGCAATAATAACTGCAATAATTGTTGCAATAATAACGGCAATATCTTCAATAATAATGGTAATTATAAAGACAATAATAATAGCAATAATAAGACCAATAATAACGGCAATATCGGGCTACATAACAGCAATAATAAGGGCAATAATAACGCTAATAATAAAGGCAATAACGGCAATAATAATGGCAATAACAACGGCAATGAGAGCGCCAATAATAATTGCAATAATAACGGCAACAACAACGTTAATAATGTAGCAATAACGAGAATAAAAAAGGCAATATCAACGGTTATAATAACGGCAATACTAAAGAGAATAACGGCAATAAAAATGGCAATAACAACAGCAATAATAAAGACAATAATGTCAATAATAACTGTTATAATAACGGCAATAACGGCTTTAATAATGGCAATAATAAAGGCAATAAAAAGGCCAGTAATATCCGCAATATCGGCCTACATAACGGCAATAATAACTGCAATATTAACGGCAATATCCGCATTAATAACGGCAATAATAAAGGCAATTATAGCGGTAATAATAAAGGCAATAACGGCAATAATTATGGCAATAATAACGGTAATAATAAAGGCAATAACGGCTATAATAATGGCAATAACAACTGCAATGAGAGCGCCAATAAAAATTGCAATAATAACGGCAACATTAACGTTAATAATGTAGCAATAACGAGAATAAAAAAGGCAATATCAACGGTTATAATAACGGCAATAATAAAGAAAATAACGTCAATAATAACTGTTATAATAACGGGAACAACGGCTTTAATAATGGCAATATTAAAGGCAATAAAAAGGCCAGTAATAACAGCAATATCGGCCTACATAACGGCAATAATAACTGCAATATTAACGGCAATAACGGCATTAATAACGGCAATAATAAAGGCAATTATAACGGTAATAATAAAGGCAATAACGGCAATAATTATGGCAATAATAACGGTAATAATAAAGGCGATAACGGCTATAATAATGGCAATAACAAGGGCAATGAGAGCGCCAATAATAATTGCAATAATAACGGCAACAATGACGTTAATAATGTAGCAATAACGAGAAAAAAAGCCAATATCAACGGTTATAATAACGGCAATAATAAAGACATTAACGTCAATAATTATGGCAATAATAACGGTAATAATAAAGACAATAACGTCAATAATAACTGTTATAATAACGGCAATAACGGCTTTAATAATGGCAATAATAAAGGCAATAAAAAGGCCAGTAATAACTACAATATCGGCCTACATATCGGCAATAATAACTGCAATATTAACGGGAATAACAGCATTAATAACGGCAATAATAAAGGCAATTATAACGGTAATAATAAAGGCAACAACGCCAATAATTATGGCAATAATAACGGTAATAATAAAGGCAATAACGGCTATAATAATGGCAATAACAACGGCAATGAGAGCGCCAATAATAATTGCAATAATAATGGTAACAATAACGTTAATAATGTAGCAATAACGAGAATAAAAACGGCAATAACAACGGTTATAATAACGGCAATACTAAAGAGAATAACGGTAATAATAATGGCAATAACAACGGCAATAATAAAGACAATAACGGCAATAATAACTACAATATTAATGGCAATAATAACGGCAATAACTGCCTTAATAATCTCAATGACAACGGCAATTATAAAAACAATACTAAAGACAATAGCGTCAATAATAATGGGAATAACAACGGCAATAGTAACCGCAATAATAAAGTCAATAACGGCAATAATAACTGCTATAATTACTGCAATAACGGCCTTAATAACGGCAATAATAAAAATAATAATAACGACAATAAGGGCAATAATAACAGCAATAAAAACTACAATAATAACGGCAATAACGTAGACAATAATAAAGACAAAAACGGCAATAATAATGGCAATAATAACGGCAATAACTGCCTTAATAATGGCAATAACAACGGCAATTATAAAAACAATACTAAAGACAATAGCGTCAATAATAATGGGAATAACAACGGCAATAGTAAACGCAATAATAAAGACAATAAAGGCAATAATAACTGCAATAATAATGGCAATATAAACGACATTAATGTCAATAATAAATGCAATAATTAAGGCAATAATAATTGCAATAACAATGGCAATGATAACTGCAATAATAACGGCAATAACGGCCTTGAATACGGAAATAATAAAGGAATAATAACGGCAATACTAAAAGCTATAATAACGGTAATAATAACGTTAATAAGTGCAATAATATCTGCAATAGTAACGGCTATGACGTACGTAATAATGCCAATTATAAAGGTAATAATAACGTTAATAATAATGGCTATTATAATTGCAATAACGGCATGAATAACAGCAAAAAGAAAGGCAATAATAACGGCAATAATAACGATAATAATAACGACAATAAGGGCAATAATAACTGCAATAAAAACGGCAATAATAATGGCAATAACGTCGACAATAATAAAGAAAAAAACGGCAATAAAGACTGTGATATTAAAGGCAATAAAGACAATAATAATGGTAATAACAACGGCAATAATAAAGGTAATATTAAAGGCAATATCGACGGCAATATTAAAGACAATAACTTCAATAATAACTTCAATAATAACGGCAATAACGACCATAATTACGGCAATAATTAAGACAATAAAGGCAATAATGATTGCAATAATAACGGCAATATAAACGACATTAATGTCAATAATAAATGCAATAATTACGGCAATATTAATTGCAATAACAATGGCAATGATAACTGCAATAATAACGGCAATATCGGCCTTGAATACGGCAATAATAAAGTAATAATAACGGCAATAATAAAAGCAATAATAACGGTAATATTAACGTTAATAAGTGCAATAATATCTGCAATAACAACGGCAATGACGCAAGTAATAATGCCAGTTATAAAGGTAATAATAACGTTAATAATAATGGCTATAATAACTGCAATATCGGCCTGAATAACAGCAAAAATAAAGGCAATAATAACGGCAATAATAAAGACAAAAACGGCAATAATAACTGCAATAATAGTGGCAATACCGAAGAAAATAACGGCAATAACAATAGCAATAACAACGGCAATAATAACGGCAATAACAACGTCAATAATAAAGACAATAACGGCAATAATAACTGCAATAATAATGGCAATAATAACGGCAATAACTGCCTTAATAATGACAATAACAACGGCAATTATAAAGACAATACAAAAGACAAAAGCGTCAATAATAATGGGAATAACGGCAATAGTAACCGCTATAATATAGAGAATAACAGCAATAATAACTGCTATATTTACGGCAATAACGGCCTTAAAAATGGCAATAATAAACGCAATAATAACGGTGATAATAATGGCAATAATAACGGAATTTATAACGACAATAATAGCGATAATAATAGCGAAAATAAGGGCAATCATAACTGCAATAAAAACGGAAATAATAAAGGCAAAAACATCGATAATAATAAAGACAAAAACGGCAATAATAAATTATGATAATAAAGGCAATAACGGCAATAATAATGGCAATAACAACGGCTATAATAACGGCAATAATAAAGACAATAACGGCAATAATAAGTGAAAAAATAAGGCCAATAACGGCATTAATAATGGCAATAATAATGGCAATAATAAAGGAAATAATAATGGTAATATCGACAGCAATAATATAGCCAATAACTGCAATAATAACTGCAATAATAACGGCAATAATAACTGCAAAGACGGCATTACCAACGGCAACAATAAAGGCAATAATAACGGTAATATTTAATATATAACGGCAATAATAACGGGAATAATTTCTGCTATAACAGCCATAATAATGGCAATAATATAGGCAATAATAACGGTAATATTAATGGCAATAACAACGACAATAATAAAGACAGTAACGATAATTATAACTGCAATAACAGACTTAATTGCGGCAATACTAATGGCAATAATAACGGTTATATTAAAGACGATAACGGCAGTAATAACGGCAATAATAGCGGCTATAACGGTAATAATATAGGCCATAACGGCAATATCAATGGCAATAACAACGGCAATAAGAATGGCAATAATAAAGACAATAACGGAATAATAACTGCAATAATAATGGCAATCATAAGGACAGTAATAACGGCAATATCGGCCTACATAATGGCAATAATAACTGCAATAATAACGGCAATAACGGCCTTAATAACGGCAATAATAAAGGCAATAATAACGGCAATAATAACGGCAATGACGTACGTAATAATGCCAATTATAAAGGTAATATAAACGTTAATAATAATGGCTATAATAACTGCAAAAACGGCCTGAATAACAGCAAAAATTAAGGCAATAATAACGGTAATAATAAAGACAAAAACAACAATAATAACTGCTATAATTACGGCAATAACGGCATTAATAACGGCAATAATAAAGGCAATAATAACGGTAATAATAATGGCTATAATAACGGACTTAATAACGACAATAACGTCAATAATATCCGCAATAATAACGGCAATAACGAACATAATAACGACAATAATTAAGACAATAAGGGCAATAATATCTGTAATAATAACGGCAATATAAACGACATTAATGTCAGTAATAAATGCAACAATTACGGAAATATTAACGGTAATAATAAAGTCGATAACGGCAATAAAAATGGCAATAACAACGGCAATAATAAAGACAATAAAGGCAATAATAACTGCAAAAATAATGGCAATATTGACGGCAATAACTGCCTTAATAATGGTAATAACAACGGCAATTATAAAGACAATACAAAAGACAATAGAGTCAATAATAATGGGAATAACAACGGCAATATTATCCGCAATAATATAGACAATAACGGCAATAATAACTGCTATAAATACGGCAATAACGGCTTTAATAATGGCAATAATAAAGGCAATAATAACGGTAATAACAATGGCAAAAATAACGGACTTAATAACGACAATAACGTCAATAATTACTGCAATAAAAACGGCAATAATACTGGCAATAACGTCGACAATAATAAAGAAAATTCGGCAATAATGACTGTGATATCAAAGGCAATAAAGACAATAATAATGGCAATAACAACGGCAATAATATAGGTAATATTAAAGGCAATATCGACGGCAATTTTAAAGACAATAACTTCAATAATAACTGCAATAATAACGGCAATAACGACCATAATAACGGCAATAATAAAGACAATAAAGGCAATAATAACTGCAATAATAACGGCAATATAAACGACATTAATGTCAGTAATAAATGCAATAATTACGGCAATATTAACTGCAATAACGGTATTAATAACGGCAATAATAAAGGAAATTTAAAGGTAATAATAAAAGCAATAGTAACGGTAATAATAAAGACAATAACGTCTATAATAACTGCAATAATAACGGCAATAACGACCACAATAACAGCAACAATTAAGACAGTAAAGGCAATAATAACTGGAATAATAACGGCAATATAAACGACATTAATGTCAGTAATAACTGCAATAATTACGGCAATAACGGCCTTGAATACGACAATAATAAAGTAATAATAACGGCAATAATAATGGCAATAACAACGGCAATAATAAAGACAATAACGGCAATAATAACTGCCATAATAATGGCAATATTGACGGCAATTATAAAGAAAATACAAAAGACAATAGAGTCAATAATAACGGGAATAACAACGGCAATATTAACCGCAATAGTATAGACAATAACAGCAATAATAACTGCTATAATTACGGCAATAACGGCTTTAATAATGGCAATAATAAAGGCAATAATAACGGTAATAATAATGGCAATAATAACGGACTTAATAACGACAATAACGTCAATAATTTCTGCAATATTAACGGCAATAACGGCCTTAATAACGGCAATAATAACGATAATAATAACGACAATATGCGCAATAATATCTGCAATAAAAACGGCAATAATAATGGCAATAACGTCGACAATAATAAAAGAAAAAAACGGCAATAATAACTGTGATATTAAAGGCAATAAAGGCAATAATAATGGCAATATCAACGACAATAATAACGGCAATAATAAAGGTTATAATAATGGCTATAATAACGGACTTAATAACGACAATAACGTCAATAATATCCGCAATAATAACGGCAATAACGAAAATAATAACGACAATAATTAAGACAATAAGGGCAATAATATCTGTAATAATAACGGCAATATAAACGACATTAATGTCAGTAATAAATGCAATAATTACGGCAATAATAATTGCAATAACAACGGCAATGATAACTGCAATAATTACGGCGATAACGGCCTTAGCAACGGCAATAACGGCGTTAATAACGGCAATAATAAAGGCAATTATAACGGTAAAAATAAGGGCAATAAAGGCAATAATTATGGCAATATTAACGGTAATAATAAAGTCGATAACGGCAATAATAATGGCAATAACAACGGCAATAATAAAGACAATAAAATCAATAATAACTGCAAAAATAATGGCAATATTGACGGCAATAACTGCCTTAATAATGGTAATAACAACGGCAATTATAAAGACAATACAAAAGACAATAGCGTCAATAATAATGGGAATAACAACGGCAATATTATCCGCAATAATATAGACAATAACGGCAATAATAACTGCTATAAATACGGCAATAACGGCTTTAATAATGGCAATAATAAAGGCAATAATAACGGTAATAATAATGGCAATAATAACGGACATAATAACGACAATGACGTCAATAATTACTGCAATATTAACGGCAATAATAAAGGAAATAATAATGGCAATATCCACGACACTATTAAAGCCAATAACGTCAATAATAACGGCAATAAAAACGGCAATAATAACTGCTATAACGGTCTTAAAAACGGCAATAATAAAGGAAATAATAAAGGTAATAATAACAATAAAAAGGGCAATAATATCTGCAATAAAAACGACAATAATAATGGCAATAACGACTGCAATAATAAAAAATATAAAATCAATTATAACTGCAATAACGAAATGAATAACAGCAAAAATAAAGGCAATAATATCTGCTATAATTACGAAAATAACGGCCTTAATAACGACAATAACTTCAACAATATCCGCAATAATAACGGCAATATTAACTGCAATAACGGCCATAATAACGGCAAAAATAAAGACAATAAAAACGGTAATAATAACTATAATATAGGCAATAATCTCTGCAACAATAACGGCAATAATAATGGCAATATCAACGGCAATAATAAAGACAATAACGGTAATAATAACTGCTGTATTTACGGCAATAACAGCCTTAATAATGACAAAAATAAAGGCATTATTAACGGCAATAATAAAGGAAATAATGAAGGTAATATTAACGATAATAAGGGCAATAATAAGTGCAATAAAAACGACAATAATAATGGCAATTACGACGGCAATAATAAAGAATATAAAATCAATAATAATTGCAGTAACGACATGAATAACAGCAAAAATAAATGCAATAACAACGGCAATAATAAAGACAATAACATCAAAAATAACTCCAATAATAACGGCAATAATGACGGCCTTAATAAAGACAATTACTTCAATAATAACTGCAACAATAACGGCAATAATATACAAAATATCGGCAATTGCAACTGCAATACTTACGGCATTAACGGCCTTAGAAACGGCAATAATAAAGGAATAATGACGGAAATAATAAAACCAATAATAACGGTAATAATAAGGTTAATAAGTGCAATAATATCTGCAATAATAACGGCAATGACGTACGTAATAATGCCAGTTATAAAGGTAATAATAACGTTAATAATAATGGCTATAATAACTGCAATAACGGCCTGAATAACAGCAAAAATAAAGGCAATAATAACAGCAATAATAAAGACAAAA
Organism: Dolichovespula saxonica; assembly: GCA_911387935.1. Taxonomy (NCBI): domain Eukaryota; kingdom Metazoa; phylum Arthropoda; class Insecta; order Hymenoptera; family Vespidae; genus Dolichovespula; species Dolichovespula saxonica. Next base: position 39,039 of record CAJVQX010000003.1, on the reverse strand, counting down.
ACGACAATAATAACAGCTATGATTACGGCAATAACGTAAATAATATCCGCAATAATAACGGCAATAATAACTGCAATAACGGCGCTAATAACGGCCCTAATAACGGCAAAAATAAAGACAATAAAAACGGTAATAATAACTATAATAGGGGCAATAATCTCTGCAATAATAACGGCAATAATAATGGCAATAACAACGGCAATAATAAAGACAATAACGTCAATAATAACTGTTATAATTACGGCAATAACGGCTTTAATAATGGCAATAATAAAGGCAATAAAATGGCCAGTAATAACTGCAATATCGGCCTACATAACGGCAATAATTACTGCAATATTAACGGCAATAACGGCATTAATAACGGCAATAATAAAGGCAATTATAACGGTAATAATAAAGGCAATAACGGCAATAATTATGGCAATAATAACGGTAATAATAAAGGCGATAACGGCTATAATAATGGCAATAACAAGGGCAATGAGAGCGCCAATAATAATTGCAATAATAACGGCAACAATGACGTTAATAATGTAGCAATAACGAGAAAAAAAGCCAATATCAACGGTTATAATAACGGCAATAATAAAGACATTAACGTCAATAATTATGGCAATAATAACGGTAATAATAAAGACAATAACGTCAATAATAACTGTTATAATAACGGCAATAACGGCTTTAATAATGGCAATAATAAAGGCAATAAAAAGGCCAGTAATAACTACAATATCGGCCTACATATCGGCAATAATAACTGCAATATTAACGGGAATAACAGCATTAATAACGGCAATAATAAAGGCAATTATAACGGTAATAATAAAGGCAACAACGCCAATAATTATGGCAATAATAACGGTAATAATAAAGGCAATAACGGCTATAATAATGGCAATAACAACGGCAATGAGAGCGCCAATAATAATTGCAATAATAATGGTAACAATAACGTTAATAATGTAGCAATAACGAGAATAAAAACGGCAATAACAACGGTTATAATAACGGCAATACTAAAGAGAATAACGGTAATAATAATGGCAATAACAATGGCAATAATAAAGACAATAACGGCAATAATAACTACAATATTAATGGCAATAATAACGGCAATAACTGCCTTAATAATCTCAATGACAACGGCAATTATAAAAACAATACTAAAGACAATAGCGTCAATAATAATGGGAATAACAACGGCAATAGTAACCGCAATAATAAAGTCAATAACGGCAATAATAACTGCTATAATTACTGCAATAACGGCCTTAATAACGGCAATAATAAAAATAATAATAACGACAATAAGGGCAATAATAACAGCAATAAAAACTACAATAATAACGGCAATAACGTAGACAATAATAAAGACAAAAACGGCAATAATAATGGCAATAATAACGGCAATAACTGCCTTAATAATGGCAATAACAACGGCAATTATAAAAACAATACTAAAGACAATAGCGTCAATAATAATGGGAATAACAACGGCAATAGTAAACGCAATAATAAAGACAATAAAGGCAATAATAACTGCAATAATAATGGCAATATAAACGACATTAATGTCAATAATAAATGCAATAATTAAGGCAATAATAATTGCAATAACAATGGCAATGATAACTGCAATAATAACGGCAATAACGGCCTTGAATACGGAAATAATAAAGGAATAATAACGGCAATACTAAAAGCTATAATAACGGTAATAATAACGTTAATAAGTGCAATAATATCTGCAATAGTAACGGCTATGACGTACGTAATAATGCCAATTATAAAGGTAATAATAACGTTAATAATAATGGCTATTATAATTGCAATAACGGCATGAATAACAGCAAAAAGAAAGGCAATAATAACGGCAATAATAACGATAATAATAACGACAATAAGGGCAATAATAACTGCAATAAAAACGGCAATAATAATGGCAATAACGTCGACAATAATAAAGAAAAAAACGGCAATAAAGACTGTGATATTAAAGGCAATAAAGACAATAATAATGGTAATAACAACGGCAATAATAAAGGTAATATTAAAGGCAATATCGACGGCAATATTAAAGACAATAACTTCAATAATAACTTCAATAATAACGGCAATAACGACCATAATTACGGCAATAATTAAGACAATAGAGGCAATAATGATTGCAATAATAACGGCAATATAAACAACATTAATGTCAATAATAAATGCAATAATTACGGCAATATTAATTGCAATAACAATGGCAATGATAACTGCAATAATAACGGCAATATCGGCCTTGAATACGGCAATAATAAAGTAATAATAACGGCAATAATAAAAGCAATAATAACGGTAATAATAACGTTAATAAATGCAATAATATCTGCAATAACAACGGCAATGACGCAAGTAATAATGCCAGTTATAAAGGTAATAATAACGTTAATAATAATGGCTATAATAACTGCAATATCGGCCTGAATAACAGCAAAAATAAAGGCAATAATAACGGCAATAATAACGACAAAAACGGCAATAATAACTGCAATAATAGTGGCAATACCGAAGAAAATAACGGCAATAACAATAGCAATAACAACGGCAATAATAACGGCAATAACAACGGCAATAATAAAGACAATAACGGCAATAATAACTGCAATAATAATGGCAATAATAACGGCAATAACTGCCTTAATAATGACAATAACAACGGCAATTATAAAGACAATACAAAAGACAAAAGCGTCATTAATAATGGGAATAACGGCAATAGTAACCGCTATAATATAGAGAATAACAGCAACAATAACTGCTATATTTACGGCAATAACGGCCTTAAAAATGGCAATAATAAACGCAATAATAACGGTGAAAATAATGGCAATAATAACGGAATTTATAACGACAATAATAGCGATAATAATAGCGAAAATAAGGGCAATCATAACTGCAATAAAAACGGAAATAATAAAGGCAAAAACATCGATAATAATAAAGACAAAAACGGCAATAATAAATTATGATAATAAAGGCAATAACGGCAATAATAATGGCAATAACAACCGCAATAATAACGGCAATAATAAAGACAATAACTGCAATAATAAGTGAAAAAATAAGGCCAATAACGGCTTTAATAATGGCAATAATAAAGGCAATAATAACGGTAATAATAATGGCAATAATAACGGACTTAATAACAACAATGACGTCAATAATTACTGCAATATTAACGGCAATAATAAAGGAAATAATAATGGCAATATCCACGACACTATTAAAGCCAATAACGTCAATAATAACGGCAATAAAAACGGCAATAATAACTGCTATAACGGTCTTAAAAACGGCAATAATAAAGGAAATAATAAAGGTAATAATAACGATAAAAAGGGCAATAATATCTGCAATAAAAACGACAATAATAATGGCAATAACGACTGCAATAATAAAGATATAAAATCAATAATAACTGCAATAACGAAATGAATAACAGCAAAAATAAAGGCTATAATATCTGCTATAATTACGAAAATAACGGCCTTAATAACGACAATAACTTCAACAATATCCGCAATAATAACGGCAATATTAACTGCAATAACGGCCATAATAACGGCAAAAATAAAGACAATAAAAACGGTAATATTAACGATAATAAGGGCAAAAATCTCTGCAATAATAACGGCAATAATAAAAGAAATAACAACGGCAATAATAAAGACAATAACATCAATAATAACTGTTATAATAACGGCAATAACGGCTTTAATAATGGCAATAATAAAGGCAATAATAACGCTACTAATAAACGGAATAAAAACTGGAATAATAAAGACAATAACGTCAATAATAACTGCAATAATTACGGCAATAATAATTGCAATAGCAACGGCAATGATAACTGCAATAATAACGGCAATAACGGCCTTGTATACGGCAATAATAAAGGCAATAACGGCAATAATATTTGCAAAAACAACGGCAATAAGAACGGTAATAATAAAGGCAATATCGACGGTAAATATTAAAGACAATAACGTCAATAATAACTTCAATAATAACGGCATTAATAACTGTAATAATGGTCTTAATTACGAGAATAATAAAGGAAATAATAAATGTAATAATAACGATAACAAGGGCAATAACAACTGCAATAAAAACGACAATAATAATGGAAATAATGACGGCAATAATAAAGAATATAAAAGTAATAATAACTGCAATGACGACATGAAAAACAGCAAAAATAAAGGCAATAATAACGGTAATAATAAAGATAAAAACGACAATAATAACAGTGATAATAATGGCAATAACGTCAATAATATCCGCAATAATAATGGCAAAAATAACTGCAATCACGACCTTGATAACGGCAAAAATAAAGAAAATAAAAACGGTAATAATAACGATAAGGTAAGTAATCTCTGCAATAATAACGGCAATAATAATAGCAATAACAACGGCTATAATAAAGACAATAACGTTAATAATAACTGCAATAATAACGGCAATAACGACCATAATAACGGCATTAATTAAGACAAAAAGGCAATAATAACTGCAATAATAACGGCAATATAAACGACATTAATGTCAATTATAAATGCAATAATTACGGCAATAATAAATTCAATAATGGCAATAATATTGGCAAAAACAACGGCAATAAGAACGGCAATAATGAAGGCAATATCGACGGCAATATTAAAGATAATAACGTCAATAATAACTTCAATAATAACGGCAATGATAACTGCAATAACGGTCTTATTAACGGCAATAATAAAGGAAATAATGAAGGTAATATTAACGATAAAAAGGGCAATAATATAGAATATAAAATCAATAATAATTGCAGTAACGACATGAATAACAGCAAAAATAAATGCAATAACAACGGCAATAATAAAGACAATAACATAAAAAATAACTCCAATAATAACGGCAATAATGACGGCCTTAATAAAGACAATAACTTCAATAATAAATGCAACAATAACGGCAATAATATCTAAAATATCGGCAATAGCAACTGCAATAATTACGGCATTAACGGCCTTAGAAACGGCAATAATAAAGGAATAATAACGGCAATAATAAAAGCAATAATAACGGTAACAATAACGTTAATATGAGGAATAATATCTGCAATAATAACGGCAATAACGGCTTTAATAATGGCAATAATAAAGGCAATAAAAAGGCCAGTAATAACTGCAATATCGGCCTACATAACGGCAATAATAACTGCAATATTAACGGCAATAACGGCATTAATAACGGCAATAATAAAGGCAATTATAACGGTAATAATAAAAGTAATAAAGGCAATAATTATGGCAATAATAAAAATAAAAATAGTAGCAATAACGGCAATAATAACTGCAATAATGGTTGCAATAATAACGGCAATATCTTCAATAATAATGGCAATAATAAAAATAATAATAATAGCAATAATAAGGCCAGTACTAACGGAAATATCGGGCTACATAACAGCAATAATAAGGGCAATAATAACGGTAATAATAAAGACAATAACGGCAATAATAACTGCTATAATTACAGCAATAACGGCCTTAATAATGGCAATAATAAAGGCAATAAAATGGCCAGTAATAACTGCAATATCGGCTTACATAACGGCAATAATTACTGCAATATTAACGGCAATAACGGCATTAATAACGGGAATAATAAAGGCAATTATAACGGTAATAATTAAGGCAATAACGGCAATAATTATGGCAATAATAACGGTAATAATAAAGGCAATAACGGCAATAATAACTGCAATAATTGTTGCAATAATAACGGCAATATCTTCAATAATAATGGTAATTATAAAGACAATAATAATAGCAATAATAAGACCAATAATAACAGCAATATCGGGCTACATAACAACAATAATAAGGGCAATAATAACGCTAATAATAAAGGCAATAACGGCAATAATAATGGCAATAACAACGGCAATGAGAGCGCCAATAATAATTGCAATAATAACAGCAACAACAACGTTAATAATGTAGCAATAACGAGAATAAAAAAGGCAATATCAACGGTTATAATAACGGCAATACTAAAGAGAATAACGGCAATAAAAATGGCAATAACAACAGCAATAATAAAGACAATAATGTCAATAATAACTGTTATAATAACGGCAATAACGGCTTTAATAATGGCAATAATAAAGGCAATAAAAAGGCCAGTAATATCCGCAATATCGGCCTACATAACGGCAATAATAACTGCAATATTAACAGCAATAACCGCATTAATAACGGCAATAATAAAGGCAATTATAGCGGTAATAATAAAGGCAATAACGGCAATAATTATGGCAATAATAACGGTAATAATAAAGGCAATAACGGCTATAATAATGGCAATAACAACTGCAATGAGAGCGCCAATAAAAATTGCAATAATAACGGCAACATTAACGTTAATAATGTAGCAATAACGAGAATAAAAAAGGCAATATCAACGGTTATAATAACGGCAATAATAAAGAAAATAACGTCAATAATAACTGTTATAATAACGGGAACAACGGCTTTAATAATGGCAATATTAAAGGCAATAAAAAGGCCAGTAATAACAGCAATATCGGCCTACATAACGGCAATAATAACTGCAATATTAACGGCAATAACGGCATTAATAACGGCAATAATAAAGGCAATTATAACGGTAATAATAAAGGTAATGACGGCAATAATTATGGCTATAATAACGGTAATAATAAAGGCAATAACGGCAATAAGAACTGCAATAATTGTTGCAATAATAACAGCAATATCTTCAATAATAATGGTAATTATAAAGACAATAATAATAGCAATAATAAGACCAATAATAACGGCAATATCGGGCTACATAACAACAATAATAAGGGCAATAATAACGCTAATAATAAAGGCAATAACGGCAATAATAATGGCAATAACAACGGCAATGAGAGCGCCAATAATAATTGCAATAATAACAGCAACAACAACGTTAATAATGTAGCAATAACGAGAATAAAAAAGGCAATATCAACGGTTATAATAACGGCAATACTAAAGAGAATAACGGCAATAAAAATGGCAATAACAACAGCAATAATAAAGACAATAATGTCAATAATAACTGTTATAATAACGGCAATAACGGCTTTAATAATGGCAATAATAAAGGCAATAAAAAGGCCAGTAATATCCGCAATAACGGCCTACATAACGGCAATAATAACTGCAATATTAACGGCAATAACCGCATTAATAACGGCAATAATAAAGGCAATTATAGCGGTAATAATAAAGGCAATAACGGCAATAATTATGGCAATAATAACGGTAATAATAAAGGCAATAACGGCTATAATAATGGCAATAACAACTGCAATGAGAGCGCCAATAAAAATTGCAATAATAACGGCAACATTAACGTTAATAATGTAGCAATAACGAGAATAAAAAAGGCAATATCAACGGTTATAATAACGGCAATAATAAAGAAAATAACGTCAATAATAACTGTTATAATAACGGGAACAACGGCTTTAATAATGGCAATATTAAAGGCAATAAAAAGGCCAGTAATAACAGCAATATCGGCCTACATAACGGCAATAATAACTGCAATATTAACGGCAATAACGGCATTAATAACGGCAATAATAAAGGCAATTATAACGGTAATAATAAAGGTAATGACGGCAATAATTATGGCTATAATAACGGTAATAATAAAGGCAATAACGGCAATAATAATGGCAATAACAACTGCAATGAGTGCGCCAATAAAAATTGCAATAATAACGGCAACATTAACGTTAATAATGTAGCAATAACGAGAATAAAAATAGGCAATATCAACGGTTATAATAACGGCAATACTAAAGAGAATAACTGCAATAATAACGGCAATAACGACCATAATAACGGCAATAATTAAGACAATAAAGGCAATAATAACTGCAATAATTACGGCAATAACGGCCTTAGCAACGGCAATAATAAAGAGATAATAACGGCAATAATAAAAGCAATAATAACGGTAATAATAACGTTAATAAGTGCAATAATATCTGCAATAATAACGGCAATGACGTACGTAATAATACCAATTATAAAGTTAATAATAACGTTAATAATAATGGCTATTATAACGGCAATAACGGCATGAATAACAGCAAAAATAAAGGCAATAATAACGGCAATAATAAAGACAAAAACGACAATAATAACTGCTTTAATTACGGCAATGACGGCCTTATTAATGGCAATAATAAAGGCAATAATAACGGTAATAATAATGGCAATAATAACGGACTTATTAACGACAATAACGTCAGAAATTACTGCAATATTAACGGCAATAACGGCCTTAATAACGGCAATAATAACGATAATAATAACGAAAATAAGGGCAATAATAACTGCAATAAAAACGGCAATAATAATGGCAATATCGTCGACAATAATAAAGAAAATTCGGCAATAATGACTGTGATATCAAAGGCAATAAAGACAATAATAATGGCAATAACAACGGCAATAATATAGGTAATATTAAAGGCAATATCGACGGCAATTTTAAAGACAATAACTTCAATAATAACTGCAATAATAACGGCAATAACGACCATAATAACGGCAATAATTAAGACAATAAAGGCAATAATAATTGCAATAATAACGGCAATATAAACGACATTAATTTCAATAATAAATGCAATAATTACGGCAATATTAACTGCAATAACGGTATTAATAACGGCAATAATAAAGGAAATTTAAAGGTAATAATAAAAGCAATAGTAACGGTAATAATAACGATAATAAGGGCAATAATCTCTGCAATAATAACGGAAATAATAATCGCAATAACAACAGCAATAATAAAGACAATTACGTCAATAATATCTGTAATAATAACGGCAATAACGACTTTTATAATGGCAATAATAAAGGCAATAAATAGGCCAGTATTAACTGCAATATAATGATAATTAGGGCAATTATAACTGCAATAATAACAGCAATATTAACGGCAATTATAATGCAATAACAACGTCAATAATAACGACAATTCTAAAGATAATAACGGCAATAATAATGGCAATAACAACGGCAATATTAAAAAAATATCGGCAATAATAGTGGCAAAGATTATGGCAATAAGATTGGCAAAAATAACGGTAATACTAAAGAAAATAACTGCAATAATAATAATAATATTAACGGCAATAATAAAGATATTAACGCCAATAATAACTGCAGTAACAATAGCAATAACAACTGCAATAACGGCATTAATAACGACATTAATAAAGGGAATAATAGCGGTAATAATTACGAAAATGCGGGCAATAATAACTGCAATAATAACGGTAATAATAATAGCAATAACAACGGTAACATTAAAGACATTAACGGTAATAGTAACTGAATATTAATGGCAATAATAACGGCAATATTTTCAATAATAATGGCAATAATAATGGCAATAATAATGGCAATAATAACGGCAATATTTAGGAATAACAGCAATATTAATGGCAACAATTATGGCAATAAGATTGGCAATAATAACAGCAATAGTAAAAATAACGTTAATAATAACTGCAATAATAATGGCAATAAAAACGGCAATAATAAAGATATTAACGCCTATAATAACTGCAATAATAATAGCAATAACAACTGCAATAACGGCATTAATAACGACATTAATAAAGGGAATAATAGCGGTAATAATAACGAAAATAAGGACAATAATAACTGCAATAATAACGGTAATAATAATGGCAATAATAACGACAATAACGACAAAAATAACGGCAATAATATAGGCAATATCGGTCTAAATAACGGCCATATTAACTGCAAAAATAACGGCAATGATTTCCTTATTAACGGCAATAATAACTGCAATAATAACGGCAATAACAGCCTGATTAATGGCAATAATATAGGCAATAATAAGCATAATAATAATGGCAATATCAACGGGCATAATGAGGACAATATCGGCAATAATAACTGCATATTAATGACAATAATAACGGCAAAATCTTCAACAATAATGGCAATAATAAAGGCAATAATAACGCCAAAATAATGGCAAAAATGAGGCAATAATATTGGCAAATATAACGGCAATAAAGCAGAAAATAACGGCAATAATAACTGCAATAATTATGGCAATAATAACGGCAATAATAAAGATATTAACACCTATAATAACAGCAATAGTAATAGAAATAACAACTGCAATAACGGCATTAATAACGACATTAATAAAGGGTATAATAGCGGTAATAATAACGAAAATAAGCGCAATAATAACTGCTATAATAACGGTAATAATAATGGCAATAACAACGGCAATAATAAAGACAATAACTGCAATAATAATGGCAATAACAACTACAATAATAACGGCAATACTAAAGACAATACCGGCAATAATAATGGCAATAATAAAGACAATAACGACAATAAGTTCTGTAATAATAACGGTAATAACAAAGGTAATAGCGGCAGTAGAAATGGCAATATCAACAGCTATAATAACGTCAATAATATAGACAATAACGGCAATAATATCTGCAATAATAACGCCAATAGCGGCCTTAATAATGGCATTTATAAAGGCAATAATAACGGCAATATTTACGAAATAACGGCAATAATAACTGCAATAATAATGGCCATAAAAATGGCAATAATAACGGCAATAACGGCATCAACAATGGCAATCATAAAGACAATATTTACGGCAATAATAAAGACAATAAAGACAATAATAACTGCAATAATAGCGGCAATAATAATATTAATAACAATGGCAATGATATACACAATATCCGCAAAAATAACTGCAATATTAACAACAATAACGGCCTTAATAACGGCAATAATAACGATAATAATAACGACAATAAGGGCAATAATAACTGCAATAAAAACGGCAATAATAATGGCAATAATGACGGCAATAATAAAGAATATAAAATTACTAATAACTGAAATAACGACATGAATAACAGCAAATATAAAAACAATAATAACGGCAATAATAAATAAAATAACAGCAATAATAACTGCTACAATTACGGCAATAACGGCCTTAATAATGGCAATAAATAAGACAATAAAGGCAATAATAACTGCAACAATAACGGCAATATAAACGACATTAATATCAACATTAAATGCAATAATTACGGCAATAATAATTGCAATAACAACGGCAATAATAAAGGTAATATTAAAGGCAATATCGACGGCAATATTAAAGACAATAACTTCAATAATAACTGCAATAATAACGGCAATAAGGACCATAATAACGGCAATAATTAAGACAATAAAGGCAATAATAACTGCTATAATTACGGCAATAACGGCCTTAATAATGGCAATAATTAATGCAATAATAAAGGTAATAATAATGGCAATAATAACGGAATAATAACGACAATAACGTCATAAATTACGGCAATATTAACGGCAATAACGGCCTTAATAACGGCAATAATAACGATAATAATAACGAAAATAAGGGCAATAATAACTGCAATAAAAACGGAATTAATAATGGCAATAACTTCGACAATAAAAAAGACAAAAACGGCAATAATAACTGTGATATTAAAGTCAATAAAGGCAATAATAATGGCAATAACAACGGCAATAATAACTGCAATAACGGTTTTAATAACGGCAATAATAAAGGAAATAGTAAAGGTAATATTAACGATAATAAGGGCAATAATAACTGCAATAAAAACGTCAATAATAACTGCAATAATAACGGCAATATAAACGACATTAATGTCAATAATAAATGCAATAATTACGCAATAATAACTGCAATAACAACGGCAATGATAACTGCAATAATAACGGCAATAACGGCCTTGAATACGGCAATAATAAAGGAATAATAACGTCAATAATAAAAGCAATAATAACGGTAATAATAACGTTAATAAGTGCAATAATATCTGCAATAATAACGGCAATGACGTACGTAATAATGCCAATTATAAAGGTAATAATAACGTTAATAATAATGGCTATAATAACTGCAATAACGGCCTGAATAACAGCAAAAATAAAGGCAATAATAACGGCAATAATAAAGACAAAAACGGCAATAATAACTGCTATAATTACGGCAATAACGTCAATAATATCCGCAATAATAACGGCAATAATAACTGCAATAACGGCCTTAATAACGGCAAAAATAAAGACAATAAAAACGGTAATAATAACGATAATTAGGGCAATAATCTCTGCAATAATAACGGCAATAATAACAGCAATAACAACGGCAATAATAAAGACAATAACGTCAATAATAACTGTTATAATAACGGCAATAACGGCTTTAATAATGGCAATAATAAAGGCAATAATAACGCTAATAATAATCGGAATAAAAACGGCAATAATAAAGACAATAACGTCAATAATAACTGCAATAATAACGGCAATAACGACCATAATAACGGCAATAATTAAGACTATAATGGCAATAATAACTGCAATAATAACGGCAATATAAACGATATTAATGTCAATAATAAATGCGATAATTACGGCAATAATAATGGCAATAACAACGGCAATAATAAAGACAATAACGTCAATAAGAAGTGTTATAATTACGGCGATAACGGCTTTAATAATGGCAATAATAAAGGCATTAAAATGGCCAGTAATAACTGCAATATCGGCCTACATAACGGCAATAATTACTGCAATATTAACGGCAATAACGGCATTAATAACGGCAATAATAAAGGCAATTATAACGGCAATATTAACGGCAATAACGGCCTTAATAACGGCAATAATAACGATAATAATAACGAAAATAAGGGCAATAATAACTGCAATAAAAACGGAATTAATAATGGCAATAACTTCGACAATAAAAAAGACAAAAACGGCAATAATAACTGTGATATTAAAGGCAATAAAGGCAATAATAATGGCAATAACAACGGCAATAATAACGGCAATAATAACTGCAATAACGGTTTTAATAACGGCAATAATAAAGGAAATAGTAAAGGTAATATTAACGATAATAAGGGCAATAATAACTGCAATAAAAACGTCAATAATAACTGCAATAATAACGGCAATATAAACGACATTAATGTCAATAATAAATGCAATAATTACGCAATAATAACTGCAATAACAACGGCAATGATAACTGCAATAATAACGGCAATAACGGCCTTGAATACGGCAATAATAAAGGAATAATAACGGCAATAATAAAAGCAATAATAACGGTAATAATAACGTTAATAAGTGCAATAATATCTGCAATAATAACGGCAATGACGTACGTAATAATGCCAATTATAAAGGTAATAATAACGTTAATAATAATGGCTATAATAACTGCAATAACGGCCTGAATAACAGCAAAAATAAAGGCAATAATAACGGCAATAATAAAGACAAAAACGGCAATAATAACTGCTATAATTACGGCAATAACGTCAATAATATCCGCAATAATAACGGCAATAATAACTGCAATAACGGCCTTAATAACGGCAAAAATAAAGACAATAAAAACGGTAATAATAACGATAATTAGGGCAATAATCTCTGCAATAATAACGGCAATAATAACAGCAATAACAACGGCAATAATAAAGACAATAACGTTAATAATAACTGTTATAATAACGGCAATAACGGCTTTAATAATGGCAATAATAAAGGCAATAATAACGCTAATAATAATCGGAATAAAAACGGCAATAATAAAGACAATAACGTCAATAATAACTGCAATAATAACGGCAATAACGACCATAATAACGGCAATAATTAAGACTATAATGGCAATAATAACTGCAATAATAACGGCAATATAAACGATATTAATGTCAATAATAAATGCGATAATTACGGCAATAATAATGGCAATAACAACGGCAATAATAAAGACAATAACGTCAATAAGAAGTGTTATAATTACGGCGATAACGGCTTTAATAATGGCAATAATAAAGGCATTAAAATGGCCAGTAATAACTGCAATATCGGCCTACATAACGGCAATAATTACTGCAATATTAACGGCAATAACGGCATTAATAACGGCAATAATAAAGGCAATTATAACGGTAATAATAAAGGCAATGACGGCAATAATTATGGCTATAATAACGGTAATAATAAAGGCAATAACGGCAATAATAATGGCAATAACAACTGCAATGAGAGCGCCAATAAAAATTGCTATAATAACGGCAACATTAACGTTAATAATGTAGCAATAACCAGAATAAAAAAGGAAATATCAACGGTTATAATAACGGCAATACTAAAGAGAATAACGGCAATAATAATGATAATAACAACGGCAATAATAAAGACAATAACGGCAATAATAACTGCAATATTAATGGCAATATTAACGGCAATAACTGCCTCAATAATGGCAATAACAACGGCAATTATAAAGACAATACTAAAGACAATAGCGTCAATAATAATGGGAATATCAACGGCAATAGTAACCGCAATAATAAAGACAATAACGGCAATAATAACTGCTATAATTACGGCAATAACGGCCTTAATAACGGCAATAATAACAATAATAATAACGACAATAAGGGCAATAATAACTGCAATAAAAACTACAATAATAACGGTAATAACGTAGACAATAATAAAGACAAATCGGCAATAATAACAGTGATATTAAAGGCAATAAAGGAAATAATAATGGCAATAACAACGGCATTAATAACGGCAATAATAAAGATAATAATAATGGCAATGTCCACGGCACTATTAAAGACAATAACGTCAATATTGACTTCAATAATAACGGCTATATAACTGCAATTACGTTTTAATAACGGCAATAATAAAGGAAATAGTAAAGGTAATATTAACGATAATAAGGGCTATAATAACTGCAATAAAAACGGCAATAATAATGGCAATAACAACGGTAATAATAACGATAATAAGGGCAATAATCTCTGAAATAATAACGGCAATAATAATAGCAATAACAATTGCAATAATAAAGACAATAACGTTAAAAATAACTGCAATAATAACGGCAATATAAAAGACATTAATGTCAATAATAAATGCAATAATTACCGCACTAATAATTGCAATAACAACGACAATGATAACGTCAATAATAACTGTTATAATAACGGCAATAACGGCTTTAATAATGGCAATAATAAACACAATAAAAAGGCCAGTAATGACTGCAATATCGGCCTACATCACGTCAATAATAACTGTTATAATAACGGTAATAACGGCTTTAATAATGGCAATAATAAAGGCAACAACGGCAATAATTATGGCAATAATAACGGTAATAATAAAGGCAAAAACGGCAATGATAACTACAATAATAACGGCAATAACGGCCTTGAAGACGGCAATAATAGAGGCAATAACGGCAATAAATTTGGCAAAAACAACGGTAATAACAAAGGTAATAATAAAGGCAATATCGACGGCAATATTAAAGACAATAACGTCAATAATAACTTCAATAATAATGGCAATAATAACTGCAATAACGGTCTTAATAACGGCAATAATAAAGCAAATAATAAAAGTAATATTAACGATAATAAGTGCAATAATAACTACAATAAAAACGAAAATAATATTGGCAATAACGAGGGCAATAATAAAGAGTATAAAATCAATAATAACTGCAATAACGACATGAATAACGGCAAAAATAAAGGCAATAAAAACGTTAATAATAACGATAATAAGGGCAATAATCTCTGCAATATTAACAGCCATAATAATACCAATAACAACGCCAATAATAGAGACAATAACGTCAAAAATAACTGTTATAAAAACGGCAATAACGGCTTTAATAATGGCAATAATAAAGACAATAATAACTGCAATAATAACGGCAATATAAACGACATTAACGTCAATAATAAATGCAATAATTACCGCAATAATAATTGCAATAACAACGACAATGATAACGTCAATAATAACTGTTATAATAACGGCAATAACGGCTTTAATAATGGCAATAATAATGGCAATAACGGCAATAATTATGGCAATAATAACGGTAATAATAAAGGCGATAACGGCAATAATAACTGCAATAATGGTTGCAATAATAACGGCAATATCTTCAATAATAACGGCAATAATAAAGACAATAATAATAGCAATAATAAGGCCAGTAATAACTGCAATATCGGCCTACATAACGGCAATAATAACTACAATAATAGGGACATTAAGGGCAATAATAACTGCAATAAAACCGGCAATAATAATGGCAATAACGTCGACAATAATAAAGACAAAGACGGCAATAATAACTGCGATATTAAAGGCAATAAATGCAATAATAATGGCAATAACAACGGCAATAATAACTGCTATAATTAAGGCAATAACGGCCTTAATAATGGCAAAAATAAAGACAATAAAAACGGTAATAATAACGATAATACGGGCAATAAACTCTGCAATCATATATATACTCTGCAATAATAATAGCAATAACAACGGCAATAATAAAGACAATAACGTGAATAATAACTGCAATAATAACGGCAATATAAACGACATCAATATCAATAATAAATGCAATAATTACGGCAATAATAATTGTAATAACAACGGCAATGATAACTGGAATAATAACGGCAATAACGGCCTTGAATACTGCAATAATATTGGGAAAAACAACGGCAATAAGAACGGTAATAATAAGGGCAAGTTCGACGGCAATATTAAAGACAATAACGTCAATAATAACTTCAATAATAACGGCAATAATAAAGACAGAACGACAATAATAACTGCTATAATTACGGCAATATCGTCGATAATATCCGCAAAAATAACGGCTATAATAACTGCAATAACGGCCATAATAATGGCACTAATAAAGGCAATAATAACGGTAATAATAATGGCAAAAATAACGTAATTAATAACGACAATAACATCAATAATCACTGCAATATTAACGGCAATACCGGCCTTAATATCGGCAATAATAACGATAATAATAACGACAATAAGGGCAATAATAACGATAATAATAACGACAATAAGGGCAATAATAACTGCAATAAAAACGGCAATAATAATGGCAATAACGTCGACAATAATAAAGACAAAAACGGCAATAATAACAGTGATATGAAAGGCAATAAAGGCAATAATAACTGAGATAATGGTTGCAATATTAACTGCAATATCTTCAATAATACTAGCAATAATAAAGACAATAATAACGCTATTAATAATCGGAATAAAAACGGCAATAATAAAGACAATAACGTCAATAATAACTGCAATAATAACGGCTATAATATACACAATATCGGCAATACCAACTGCAATAATTACGGCAATTACGGCTTTAGCAACGGCAATAATAAAGGAATAATAACGGCAATAATAAAAGCAATATTAACGGTAATAATAACGTTAATAAGTGCAATAATATCTGCAATAATAACGGCAATGACGTACGTAATAATGCCAAATATAAAGGTAATAATAACGTTAATAATAATGGCTATAGTAACTGCAATAACGGCCTGAATAACAGCAAAAATAAAGGCAATAATAACGGCAATAAAAAAGGCAATAATAAATATAATAATTACGAAAGTAAGAGCAATTTTAACTGCAGTAAAAACGGCAATAATAACTGCAATTATAACTGCAAAAACGACCCTAATATCAGCAAAAATAAAGGTAATTATACCGGTAATAATAGCGATAATAATGGCAATAATAACTACTAAAATAACGGCAATAATATTGGCAATATCGACGGCAATATTCAAGAAAATAACGATAATAATAACTCAATAATAATGGCTATAAGAACCGCAATAATTTCAATAATAATGCAATAATAACGACAATAATAATGGCAATAACTAAGACAATAATAAAGACAATAACGTCAATAATAATTGCAATAATAACGGCAATAAAGGCCTACACAAGGGCAATAATAAATGCAATAAAAACGGTAATAATGAAGGCAATAACGACAATAATAATTGCAATTCAACGGCAATAATAACAGCCTAAATAATGGTAAAAATAAAGGCAATATTAACGGTAATAATAATGGCTCTAACAACTGCTATGACAAAGAGAGTAACAGCAATAATAACTGAATAATAATGGCTATAATAACGGCAATAACGGCAATAAAAATGGCAATAACAACGTCAATAACAAAGGCAATAACTTAGACAATAACGAGAATAATAACTGAAATAATAACAGCAATAACAGCATTAATTACGGCAATAATAAAGGCAATAATAACGGAAATAATAACGTAAATGATAATGGCAATGATGAAGACAATAATGGCAATAATTTCAGCAATATAGTCCTTTATAACGGCTATAATAAAGGCAAGAACAACGGTAATAATAACAATAATATCGGCAATAGCATTGGCAAGAATAATGTTATTAATAACTGCAATAACTTCAATAATAATGGCAATTGCTACGGCATTAATATTGGCAATAATCAGAGCAATAATAAGGGCAATTAGAACAATAACGTCAATAATGACGGCTATAGTAACGGTAATAATAAGAGCAATAACGACAATAATAATGGCAATAACAACGGCAATAATAACGGCAAGAATAAAGACGGTAACGGTAATAATAGCGGACATAATAACTGCAATATTAACGGTAATATTAACGATAATAAGGGCAATATTAACTGCAATAAAAACGGCAATAATAACTGCAATAACAACGGCATTACTAAACACAATAACGGCCATAACAATGGCATTATTATCAAGCAATATTGGCCTTATTAACGGCAATAATGAAAGCAATAAAACAGTAATAATAAAGGCAATAACTGCCATAATAAGGGCAATAATCAAAACAATTATGACGGTAATAATAAAGGCAATAACTTCAATAAAAATGACAATATCTACGGCAATAATAACGGCAATAACGGCCTTGATAGCGGTAATAATATAGGTAATAATAAGGATTATAAGGACAATAACAACAGCAATAATAACGGCAATACTAAATACAATAACGACAATAACAATGGCTATAACAACGGCAATAATAAAGACAATCACGTTAATAATAACTGCAATAATAACGGCAATAATTTACACAATATCGGCAATAGCAACTGCAATAATTGCGGCAATAACGGCCTCAGAAACGGCATTAATAAAGGAATAATAACGGCAATAATAAAAGTAATAATAACGGTTATAATAACGTTAATAAGTGCAATAATATCTGCAATAATAACGGCAATGACGTACGTAATAATATCAATTATAAAGGTAATAATAACGTTAATAATAATGGCTATAATAACTGCAATAACGACCTGAATAACAACAAAAATAGAGGCAATAATAACGGCAATAATAAAGACAAAAATGACAATAATAACTGCTACAATTACGGCAATAATAACGATAATAATAACGACAATAAGGGCAAAAATAACTGAAAAAAAGGGGCAATAATAATGGCAATAACGTCGACAATAATAAAGCCAAGACGGCAATAATAACTGTGATATTAAAGGCAATAAAGGCAATTATAACGTCAATGATAACTTCAATAATAACGGCAATAATAACTGCAATATCGGTCTTAATAACGGCAATAATAAAGGAAATAATAAAGGTATTTATAACCATAATAAGGGCAATAATAACTGCAATAAAAACGACAATAATAATGGCAATAACGACGGCAATAATAAAGAATATAAAATCAATAATAACTGCAATAACGACATGAATAACAGCTAAAATAAAGGAAAAAATAACGTCAATAATAACTTCAATAATTACGGCAATAACGGCCTTAATAATGGCAATAATTAAGGGAATAATAACGATAATAATAATGGCAATAATAATGGCCTTAATAACGACAATATCGTCAATAATATCCCCAATAATAACGTCAATAATAACTGCAATATCGGCCTTAATTAAGGCAATAATAAAGGAAATAATAAAGGTAATAATAACGATAATAATGGTAATAATAACTGTAATAAAATTACAGTTAATACAATAATAACTGCAATAAAAACGACAATAATAAAGGCAATAACGACGGCAATAATAAAGAATATATAATCAATAATAACTGCATTAACGACATGATTAACAGCAAAAATAAAGGCAATAATTACTGCAATAATAACTGCGATAACAACGGCAATGATAACTGCAATAATAACGGCAATAACGGCCATCAATACGGTAATAATAAAGGCAATATCGACGGCAATATTAAAGACAATAACGTCAATAATATCTTCAATAATAACGGCAATAATAACAGCAATAACGGTCTTAATAACGGCAATAATAAAAGAAATAATAAATGTAATAATAACGATAAAAAGGGCAATAATAACTGCAATAAAAACGACAATAATAATGGCAATAACGACGGCAATAATAAATAATATATAATCAATAATAACTGCATTAACGACATGATTAACAGCAAAAAAAAGGCAATAATTACTGCAATAATAACTGCAATAACATCGGTAATAACGGTCTTAATAACGGTAATAATAATGACAATAATGATGGTAATAATAAATTAAATAACGGCAATAATAATCGCAAAAAATTCAATAATAATAGCAATAATAAGGGCAATAATAAAGATAATAACGGCAGTAATGATGACAATAATAACTGCAATAATGTCATTGATTACGACAATTTTAAAGGGAATAATAACAGTAATAATAAAGGCAAAAACGGTAATAATACCTGCAGTAATAATGGTAATAATAACGGAAGTAACGACAATAATAATGGAAATAAGAACGGATATAATATTGGCAATAATAAAGAAGATAACGTAATATTAACTGCAATAATAATGGCATTAGAACGGTAATAATAATGGCCATAATAACGGACTTAATAACGAAGGTAACGTCAATAATTACTGCAATATTAAACGCAATAACGGCCTTAATAACGGCAATAATAACGATGATAATAACGACAATAAGGGCGATAATAACGACAATAATAATGGCAAGAAAGACGGCAATAATAAATAATATAAAATCAATAATAACTGCAATACTGACATGAATAACAGCAAAAATAAAGGCAAAATCGACGGCGATAATAAAGACAATAACATCAAAAATAACTGCAATAATAATGGAAATAATAACGGCCTTAATAATGGCAATAATAAAGGCAATAATAACGGTAATAATAATGGCAATAATAACGGCCTTAATAACCACAATAACGTCAATAATAAATTCAATAATAACGGCAATAATATACACAATATCAGCAATAGCAACTGCAATAATTACGGCAATAACGGCCTTAGTAACGGCATTAATAAAGAAATAATAACGGCAATAATAAAGGTAATAATAACGTTAATATGTGCAATATTATCTGCAATAATAACGGCAATGATGTACGTAATAATGCCAATTATAAAGGAAATAATAATGGCTATAATAACTGCAATAACGGCCTGAATAACAGCAAAAATAAAGGCAAAAATAACGGAAATAATAAAGATAAAAACGACAATAATAACTGCTATTACTACGGCAATAACGGCCTTAATATTGGCAATACTAAAGGCTGTAATAACGGTAATAATAATGGCAATAATAACGGCCTTAATAACTACAATAACGTCAATAATATCCGCAATAATAACGGCAATAATAACTGCAATAACGGTCTTAATAACGGCAATAATAAAGGAAATAATAAAGGAAATAACAACGATAATAAGGGCAATAATAACTGCAATAAAAACGACAATAATAGTGGCAATAACGACGGCAATAAGAAAGAATATAAAATCAATAATAACTGCTATAACGACATGAATAACAGCAAAAATAAAGGCAATAACAACGGCAAAAATAAAGACAATAACATCAAAAATAACTGCAATAATAACGGCAATAACGGCCTTGAATACGGCAATAATAAAGTCAATAACGGCAATAATATTGGCAAAAACAACGGCAATAATAACTGCAATAACGGTCTTAACAACGGCAATAATAAAGGAAATAATAAAGGTAATAATAACGATAATAAGGGCAATACTATCTGCAATAAAAACGACAATAATAATGGCAATAACGACGGCAATATTAAAGAATATAAAATCAATAATAACTGCAATAACGACATGAATAACAGCAAAAATAAAGACAATAAAAACGGTAATAATAACTACAATAGGGGCAATAACCTCTGCAATAATAACGGCAATAATAATGGCAATAACAACGGTAATAATAAAGACAATAACGTCAATAATAACTGTTATAATAACGGCAATAACGGCTTTAATAATGGCAATAATAATAGCAATAAAAAGGCCAATAATAACTGCAATATCGGCCTACCTAACGGCAATAATAACTGCAATATTAACGGCAATAATAACTGCAATATTAACGGCAATAACGGCATTAATAACGGCAATAATAAATGCAATTATATCGGTAATAATAAAGACAATAACGACAATTATAACTGCTATAATCACGGCAATAACGTCAATAATATCCGCAATAATAACGGCAATAATAACTGCAATAACGGCCTTAATGACCGCAAAAGTAAAGACAATAAAAACGGTAATAATAACTATAATAAGGACAATAATCCCTGCTATAATAACGGCAATAATAATAACAATAACAACGGCAATAATAAAGAATATAAAATCAATAATAACTGGAAAGTTAAGAAATAACGGCTTTAATAATGGCAATAATAAAGGCAATAATAACGCTAATAATAATCGAAATAAAAACGGCAATAATAAAGATAATAAGGTCAATAATAACTACAATAATTACGGCAATAACGACCACAATAACGGAATACTAAAGGCAATTATAACGGTAATAATAAAGGCAATAACGGCAATAATAACTGCAATATTGGTTGCAATATTAACTGCAATATCTTCAATAATAATAGCAATAATAAAGACAATAATAATAGCAATAATAAGGCCAGTAATAACGGCAATATCGGGCTTCATAACAGCAATAATAAGGGCAATAATAACGGTAATAACTGCCTCAATAATGGCAATAACAACGGTAATTATAAAGACAATACTAAAGATTATAGCGTCAATAATAATGGGAATAACAACGGCAATAGTAACCGCAATAATAAAGACAATAACGGCAATAATAACTGCTATAAATACGGTAATAAAGGCTTTAATAATGGCAATAATAAAGGGAATAATAACGCTATTAATAATCGGAATAAAAACGGCAATAATAAAGACAATAAAGTCAATAATAACTGCAATAACAACGGCAATAATAATGGCAATAACCACGGCATTATTAGCGGCAATAATAAAGAAAATAAAGGCAATAATAACTGCAATAATAACGGTAATAATGACGATATTATTTGCAATAATAACTGCAATATAAAGGCAATAATAATGGCAATATCGACGGCAATAATAACGATAATAACCTCAATATTAACTGCAATAATAACAGCAATAATAACTGCAATAATAAAGGCAATAACGGCAATACTACCTGCAGTAATAATGGCAATAATAAGGGCATTAATAACGACAATAATAAAGAGAATAATAACGGTAATAATAATGATTATGAGGACAATAATAACTTCAATAATAACGGCCATAATAATGGCAATAACAAAGACAATACTAAAGACAATAACGTCAATAATAACTGCAATAATAACGGCAATATTAACTGCAATATCGGCCTTAAAAACGGCAATAATAAAGGCAATATTAACGGTAATAATATCGATAATAAGGCCAATAATATCTACGATAATAACGCAATAATAATAGCAATAAAAGCGGCAATAATAAAGACAATAGCGTCAATAATAACTGCAATAACGGCCTTAATAATGGCAATAATAAAGGCATTAATACGAGAATAAAAGCGATAATATGGGAAATAATAACTGCAATAATAACGGCAATAATACTGGCAATAACAAATACAATTATAAAGACAATAACGTCAGTAATATCTGCTATAATAACGGCAATAATAACTGCCATATCGGCCTTAAAAACGGCGATAATATAGGCAATAATAACGGTAATAATAACGATAATAGGCCAATAATAACTGCATTAATAACGGCAATAATAAATGCAATATTCGCAGCAATAGTAAGGACAATATCAACGGCTATATTAACCGCAATAATAAAGACACTAACGGCAATAATAACTTCAATAATAAAGGCAATAACGGCCTTAATAATGGAAATAATTAATACAAAAATAACAGCAATATTAAATACAACAACGGCTATAATAACTGCAATATTAACGGCAATAATTAGGGCAATAACATCGGCAATAATAGCCACAATAATAAAGACACTAACGGCAATAATAACTGCAATAATAACTGCTATAATGACATGAATAACAGCAAAAATAAAGGCAATAACAACGGCAATAATAAAGACAATAACATCAAAAATAACTGCAATAATAACGGCAATAACGGCCTTGAATGCGGCAATAATAAAGGCAAAACGGCAATAATATTGGCAAAAACAACGGCAATAATAACTGCAATAACGGTTTTAATAACGGCAATAATAAAGGAAATAATAAACGTAATAATAACGATAATAAGGGCAATACTAACTGCAATAAAAACGACAATAATAATGGCAATAACGACGGCAATATTAATGAATATAAAATCAATAATAACTGCAATAACGACATGAATAACAGCAAAAATAAAGACAATAAAAACGGTAATAATAACTATAATAGGGGCAATAACCTCTGCAATAATAATGGCAATAATTATGACAATAACAACGGTAATAATAAAGACAATAATGTCAATAATAACTGTTATAATAACGGCAATAACGGCTTTAATAATGGCAATAATAAAGGCAATAAAAAGGGCAGTAATAACTGCAAAAGCGGCCTACATAACGGCAATAATAACTGCAATATTAACGGCAATAACGGCATTAATAACGGCAATAATAAATGAAATTATAACGGTAATAATAAAGGCGATAACGGCAATAATTATGGCAATAATAACGGTAATAATAAAGTCAATAACAGCAATAATAACTGCAATAATGGTTGCAATAATAACGGCAATATTTTCAATAATAATGGCAATAATAAAGACAATAATAATAGCAATAATAAGGCCAGTAATAACGGCAATATCGGGCTATATAACAGCAATAATAAGGGCAATAATAACGGTAATAATAAAGGCAATAACGGCAATAAATATGGGATTAAAACGGTAATAATACAGGCGATAACGGCAATAATAACTGCAATAATGGTTGCTATAATAACGGCAATATCTTCAATAATAAAGGCAATAATAAAGACAATAATAGTAGCAATAATAAGGCCAGTAATAAAGGCAATATCGGGCTACATAACAGCAATAATAAGGGCAATAATAACGGTAATAATAAAGGCAATAACAACGGCAATAAGAGCGCCAATAATAATTGCATTAATAACGGCAACAATAACGCTAATAATGTAGCAATAACGAGAATATAAAAGGCAATATCAACGGTTATAATAACGGCAATATTAAAGAGAATAACGGCAATAATAATGGCAATAACAACGGCAATAATAAAGACAATAACGGCAATAATAACTGCTATAATAACGGCAATTACGGCCTTAATAATGGCAATAATAAAGGCAATAGTAACGCTAATAATAATCGGAATAAAAACGGCAATAATAAAGACAATAACGTCAATAATAACTGCAATAATAACGGCAATAACTACCATAAGAACGGCTATAATTAAGACAATAAAGGCAATAATAACTGCAATAATAACCGCAATATATACGACATTAATGTCAATAATATATGCAATAATTACGGCAATAATAATTGCAATAACAACGGCAATGATAACTGCAATAATCACGGCCTTAAATACAGCAATAATAAAGGCAATAACGGCAATAATATTGATAAAAACAACGGTAATAAGAACGGTAATAATTAAGGCAATATCGGCAAAAATATCTGCAATAATAATGGCAATTATAACGGCAATAACTGCCTTAATAATGGCAATAACAACGGCAATAATAACGGCAATAATAAAGACAATAATGTCAATAATAACTGTTATAATAACGGCAATAACGGCTTCAATAATGGCAATAATAAAGGCAATAAAAAGGGCAGTAATAACTGCAAAAGCGGTCTACATAACGGCAATAATAACTGCAATATTAACGGCAATAACGGCATTAATAACGGCAATAATAAAGGCAATTGTAACAGTAATAATAAAGGCAATAACGGCAATAATAACTGCAATAATGGTTGCAATAATAACGGCAATATTTTCAATAATAATGGCAATAATAAGGCCAGTAATGACGGCAATATCGGGCTACATAACAGAAATAATAAGGGCAATAATAACGGCAATAATAATGGCAATAACAACGGCAATATAAATCGCCGTCATATAAAAAATAACGTCAATATTATCTGCAATAATAACGGCAATAATAACTGCAAAAACGGTCTTAATAACGGCAATAATAAAGGAAATAATAAAGGTAATAATAACGATAATAACGGCAATAATAACTGCAATAATAACTGCAATAATAACTGCAATAACGGTCTTAATAAAGGCAATATTAATGGCTATAACAACGGCAATTATAAAGAAAATACAAAAGACAATAGCGTCAATAATAATGGGAATAACAACGGATATAGTTACCGCAATAATAAACACAATAACGACAATAAGAACTGCAATAACGGTCTTAATAACCGCAATAATAAAGGCAATAATAACGGTAATAATAATGGCAATAATAACGGACTTAATAACGACAATAAAGTCAATAATTACTGGAATATTAACTGCAATAACGGCCTTAATAACGGCAATAATAACGATAATAATAGCGACAATAAGGGAAATAATAACTGCAATAAAATCGGCAATAATAATGGCAATAACGTCGACTATAATAAAGACAAAGACGGCAATAATAACTGTGTTATTAAAGGCAATAATAACTGCAAAAACGGCCATAATATTGGCAATAATAAAGACAATAATAACGGCAATAATAAAGAAAATAACGGCAATAATAACGGCCATAATCACTGCAATAACGCCCATAATAATGGCAAAAATAAAGACAATAAAAACGGTAATAATAACGATAATAAGCGCAATAATCTCTGCAATAATAACGGCAATAATAATAGGAATAACAACGGCAATAATAAAGACAATAACGTCAATAATAACTGTTATAATAACGGCAATAACGGCTTTAATAAAGGCAAAAATAAAGGCAATATTAACGCTAATAATAATCGGAATAAAAACGGCAATAATTAAGCCAATAACGTCAATAATAAATGCAATAATAACGGCAATAACGACCATAATAACGGCAATAATTAAGACAATAAAGGCGATAATATCTGCAATAATAACGGCAATATATACTACATTAATATCAATAATAAATTCAATAATTACGGCAGTAATAATGGCAATAACAACGGCAATGATAACTGCAATAATAACGGCAATAAAGGCCTTGAATACGGCAATAATAAAGGCAATAACGGCAATAATATTGGCAAAAACAACGGCATTAAGAACGGTTATAATAAAGGCAATATTGACGGCAATATTAAAGACAATAACGTAAATAACTTCAATAATAACGGCGATAATAAAGACAAGAACGACAATAATAACTGCTATATTTACGGCAATAACGTCGATAATCTCTGCAATAATAACGGCAATAATAATGACAATAACAACGGCAATAATAAAGACAATAACGTCAACACTAATTGCATAATAACGGCAATAACGGCTATAATGGCAATAATAATGCAGAATAAATAACTGCAATAATAATGGCAATAACGTCGACAATAATAAAGACAAAGACGGCAATAATAACTGCGATATTAAAGGCAATAAAGGCAATAATAATGGCAATAACAACGGCAATAATAACTGCTATAATTAAGACAATAACGGCCTTAATAAAGGCAATAATAAAGGCAATAACGGCAATAATATTGGCAAAAACAACGGCAATAATAACTGCAATAACGGTCTTAACAACGGCAATAATAAAGGAAATAATAAAGGTAATAATAACGATAATAAGGGCAATACTATCTGCAATAAAAACGACAATAATAATGGCAATAACGACGGCAATATTAAAGAATATAAAATCAATAATAACTGCAATAACGACATGAATAACAGCAAAAATAAAGACAATAAAAACGGTAATAATAACTACAATAGGGGCAATAACCTCTGCAATAATAACGGCAATAATAATGGCAATAACAACGGTAATAATAAAGACAATAACGTCAATAATAACTGTTATAATAACGGCAATAACGGCTTTAATAATGGCAATAATAATAGCAATAAAAAGGCCAATAATAACTGCAATATCGGCCTACCTAACGGCAATAATAACTGCAATATTAACGGCAATAATAACTGCAATATTAACGGCAATAACGGCATTAATAACGGCAATAATAAATGCAATTATATCGGTAATAATAAAGACAATAACGACAATTATAACTGCTATAATCACGGCAATAACGTCAATAATATCCGCAATAATAACGGCAATAATAACTGCAATAACGGCCTTAATGACCGCAAAAGTAAAGACAATAAAAACGGTAATAATAACTATAATAAGGACAATAATCCCTGCTATAATAACGGCAATAATAATAACAATAACAACGGCAATAATAAAGAATATAAAATCAATAATAACTGGAAAATTAAGAAATAACGGCTTTAATAATGGCAATAATAAAGGCAATAATAACGCTAATAATAATCGAAATAAAAACGGCAATAATAAAGATAATAAGGTCAATAATAACTACAATAATTACGGCAATAACGACCACAATAACGGAATACTAAAGGCAATTATAACGGTAATAATAAAGGCAATAACGGCAATAATAACTGCAATATTGGTTGCAATATTAACTGCAATATCTTCAATAATAATAGCAATAATAAAGACAATAATAATAGCAATAATAAGGCCAGTAATAACGGCAATATCGGGCTTCATAACAGCAATAATAAGGGCAATAATAACGGTAATAACTGCCTCAATAATGGCAATAACAACGGTAATTATAAAGACAATACTAAAGATTATAGCGTCAATAATAATGGGAATAACAACGGCAATAGTAACCGCAATAATAAAGACAATAACGGCAATAATAACTGCTATAAATACGGCAATAAAGGCTTTAATAATGGCAATAATAAAGGGAATAATAACGCTATTAATAATCGGAATAAATCGGCAATAATAAAGACAATAAAGTCAATAATAACTGCAATAACAACGGCAATAATAATGGCAATAACCACGGCATTATTAGCGGCAATAATAAAGAAAATAAAGGCAATAATAACTGCAATAATAACGGTAATAATGACGATATTATTTGCAATAATAACTGCAATATAAAGGCAATAATAATGGCAATATCGACGGCAATAATAACGATAATAACCTCAATATTAACTGCAATAATAACAGCAATAATAACTGCAATAATAAAGGCAATAACGGCAATACTACCTGCAGTAATAATGGCAATAATAAGGGAATTAATAACGACAATAATAAAGAGAATAATAACGGTAATAATAATGATTATGAGGACAATAATAACTTCAATAATAACGGCCATAATAATGGCAATAACAAAGACAATACTAAAGACAATAACGTCAATAATAACTGCAATAATAACGGCAATATTAACTGCAATATCGGCCTTCAAAACGGCAATAATAAAGGCAATATTAACGGTAATAATATCGATAATAAGGCCAATAATATCTACGATAATAACGCAATAATAATAGCAATAAAAGCGGCAATAATAAAGACAATAGCGTCAATAATAACTGCAATATCGGCCTTAATAATGGCAATAATAAAGGCATTAATACGAGAATAAAAGCGATAATATGGGAAATAATAACTTCAATAATAACGGCAATAATAACTGCAATAAAGGTCTTAAAAACAACAATAATAAAGGAAATAATAAAGGTAATAATTACGATAATAAGGGCAATAATAACTGCAATAAAAACGACAATAATAATGGCAATATCGACGGCAATAATAAAGAATATAAAATCAATAATAACTGCAATAACGACATGAATAACAGCAAAAATAAAGGCAATAATAACGCCAATAATATAGAAAATAACGGCAATAATAACTGCTATAATTACGGCAATTACGGCCTTAATAATGGCAATAATAAAGGCAATAATAACGATAATAATAATGGCAATAATAACGACCTTAATAACGACAATATCGTCAATAATATCCGCAATAATAACGGCAATTATAACTGCAATAACGGCTTTAATAACGTTAAAAATAAAGACAATAAAAACGGTAATAATAACGATAATAAGGGCATTAATATCTGCAATAATAAAAGCAATAATAATAGCAATAACAACGGCAATAATAAAGACAATAACGTCAATAATATCTGCAATAATAACGGCAATAACGACCATAATTACGGCAAAAATTAAGACAATAAGGGCAATAATAACTTCAATAATAACGGCTATAATAAGTGCAATGACGGTCTTAATAACGGCAATAATAAAGGAAATAATAAATGTAATAATAACGATAATAAGGGCAATCATAACTGCAATAAAAACGACAATAATAATGGCAATAACGACGGCAATAATAAAGAATATAAACTCAATAATAAATGCAATAACGACAAGAATAACAGCAAAAATAATGGCAATAACAACGGCAATAATAAAGACAATAACGGCAATAATAACTGCAATAATAACTGCAATAATAACGGCAATAACAGCCTTAATAACGGCAATAATAACTGCAAAATTAACGGCAAAAACGGCCTAATTAAAGGCAATAATAAAGGCAATAATAACGGTACTAATAACGATAATAAGGGCAATATTAACTGCAATAATAATGGCAATAATAATGGCAATAACAACGACAAGAATAAAGGAAATAACTGCAATAATAATGGAAATAACGACGGCAATAATATTGGCAATAATAAAGACAATAACGGAATATTAACTGCAATAATAATGGCATTAGAACGGTAATAATAACTGCAATAACATCGGTAATAACGTTTTTAATAACGGTAATAATAATGACAATAATGATGGTAATAATAAATTAAATAACGGCAATAATAATGGCAATAAATTCAATAATAATAGCCTTAATAACGGCAATAATAAATGCAATAATAACTGCAATAATGTCATTGATAACGACAATAATAAGTGGAATAATAACGGTAATAATAAAAGCAATAACGGTAATAATAACTGCTATAATTACGGCAAATAACGGTCTTAATATCGGCAATAATAAAGGAAATAATAAAGGTATTAATAACGATAATAAGGGCAATAATAAGTGCAATAAAAACGACAATAATAATGGCAATAACGACGGCAATAATAAAGAATATAAAATCAATAATAACTGCAATAACGACATGAATAACAGCAAAAATAAAGGCAATAATAACGGCAATAACGATCTTAATAACGGCAATAGTAACGACAATAACTGCCGTATAACGGAAATAATAAAGGAAATAATATCCATAATAATGACGACAATAACTTCAATAATAATGGCAATATTAACGACAATAATATTGGCAATAATACGGCCAGTAATAACGGCAATATCGGTTTACATTACGACAATAATAACAGCAATATTATCGGCAATAAAAGCATTAATAACGGCAATAATAAAGGCAATAATAACGGTAATAATAATGGCAATAACGGTGTACATTACGACAATAATAACAGCAATATTAACGGCAATAAAAGCATTAATAACGGCAATAATAAAGGCAATAATAACGGTAATAATAATGGCAATAACCACGGAAATAATAAAGACAATAACGTCAATATTAACTGCAATAATAACAGCAATAATTATGGCAATAACAATGGCAACAATAAAGACAATAACGTCAATAATAACTGCAATAATAACGGCGATAATTTCAATACAAATGGCAACAATAACGGCAATAACAATGCCAATTACAACGGCAATAATGACGGCAATAATAAAGACAATAAGGGCAATAATAACTTCAATAATGATGGCAAAAATAACGACAATAATATTGGCAATAATAAGGGCAATAATAACGGCGATAACGATCTTAATAACGGCTATAATAACGGCAATAATAAAGACAATAACGGCAATAATAACTGTTATAATAACGGCTTTAATAACGGCAATATTAAAGGCAATTATAACGGTAATAATAAAGCCAATAACGGCAATAATAACTGCAATAATGGTTGCAATATCAACTGCAATATCTTCAATAATAATAGCAATAATAAAGACAATAATGATTGCAATAATAACGGCAACAATAACGTTAATAATGTAGCAATAATGAGAATAAAAAAGGCAATATCAACGGTTATAATAACGGCAATACTAAAGGGAATAACGGTAATAAAAATGGCAATAATAACGGCAATAATATACACAATATCGGCTTTAGCCACTGCAATAATTACGGCAATAACGGCCTTAGCAACGGCAATAATAAAGGAATTATTATGGCAAAAATAAAAGCAATATTAGCGGTAATAATAACGTTAATAAGTGCAATAATATCAACAATAATAACGGCAATGACGTACGTAATAATGCCAATTATAAAGGTAATAATAACGTTAATAATAAAGGCTATAATAACTACAATAACGGCCTGAATAAAAGCATAAATAAAGGCAAGAATAACGGAAATAATAAAGACAAAAACGACAATAATATCTGTTATAATTACGGCAATAACGTCAATAATATCCGCAATAATAACGGCAATATTAACTGCAATAACGGCCACATAACGCAATAATATCGGTAATAATAAAGGCAAAAACGGCAATAATAACTGCAATAATTACGGCAATATTATCTGCAATAATAACGGCAATCATAACTGCAATAACAACGACAATAATAAAGACAATAACCTCAATAATAACTGCAATAATAACGACAATAACAAGTGCAATTACGGCCTAATAACGACAATAATAAAGGTAATAATAACGGTAATAATTACGATAATAAGGGCAATAATAACTGAATATTAATAGCAATAACGGCCTGATTAATGGCTATAATAAAGGCAATTATAACCATAAAAATAATGGCAATATCAACGGCAATAATGAAAACAATAACGGCAATAATAACTGAATATTAATCGCAATAATAACGGCAATATCTTCAATAATAATGGCAATAATAAAGAAAATAGTAACGGCAATATTTAAGAAATAACGGCAATAATAATGGCAAAAATTATGGCAATGAGATTGGCAAAAATAAGGGTAATAATAAAGAAAATAGCGACAATAATAACTGCAATAATAATGGCAATAATAACGGCAATAATAAAGATATTAACGCCAATAATTACTGCAATAATAATAGCAATAACAACTGCAATAACGGCATTAATAACGACATTAATAAAGGGAATAATAGAGGTAATAATATCGATAATAAGGCCAATAATAACTGCAATAATAACGGCGATAATTTCAATAAAAATGGCAACATTAACGGCAATAATAAAGGCAATTATAACGCTAATAATAATCGCAATATCAACGTCAATAATAAAGACAGTATCGGCAATAATAAATACAATAATAACGGAAATAACGGCATTAATAACGGCAAAATTAAAGGTAATAATAACGGTAGTAATGACGATAATAAGAGTGATAATAAAGAATATATCGTCACTAATAACTACAATATATTGCAATAAGTATTGCAATGATATCAGTAATAATAAAGAAATAACGGCAATATTAATGGCAGTAACAACGACAATAATAACGGCAATACTAAAGACAAGAACTGCAATAATAACGGCAATAACAACAACAATAATAAAAAAAATAACGGCAATAATAGCAGCGATAATAATTGCAAAAACGGCCTTAATAATGGCAATTATAAAGGCAATAATAACGCTAATAATAATGGCAATTACAACAGCATTAAGAAAGGCAATAATAAAGACAGTAACGGCAATAATATTGCAATAATAACAGCAGCTATAACGGTAATAATAAAGGCAATAACGACAATAAAAAGGCAATATCAACGGTTATAATAACAGCAATACTAAAGGTAATAACGACAATAGTAATGGCAATAACAACGGGAGTAAAAACGGCAATAATAAAGACAGTAACGTCAATAATAACTGCAATAATAACGACAATAATAAAAGCAATAATAACGACAATAATAAATGCAATAATAACGGTAATAATAACGATAATAATAGCACTAATATCTGCAATAATAGCGGCAATAATAATAGCAATAATAACGACAATATTAAAAATAATAACGACAATAACATTGCAATAATAATGGCAATAATAACTGCCTCAACGGCATTAATAAAGACCATAATAAAGGGAATAATAATGGTAATAATAACGAAAATAAGGACAACATTAACTGTAATAATAACGCCAACAATAACGGCAATAATAAGGGTAATCATTATGGCAAAAATAACTGCAATAATAACGGCAATGCCGGTCTTAATGACGGTATCCGTCATGGCAATAATATCGGCGATAATAAGGGCAATAAAGGCAACAATAACGGCAACAATAACGGCAATAATGATTGTAAAAAGAAGGCCAACAATAACGACAATAATAACTACAAAATCGTCGAAAATAACGGTAAAAAAAGGCCAACTATTATGGCAATAATAAGGGTGATCATAACGACAATAATAAGGGCAATAGTAACGATGATAATAGCGGCACTAACGGCAATAATGACGGCAATAACAATGGCAATAAAACTGACAATAATAACGGCAATAATATAGGCAATAACAGCAAGAATAAGGGCAATAATAACGGCGATAATAAAGGTAATAACAGCAAAAATATCGCCAACAATACAGGCAATATCGGCAACAATAACGGCAATAATAAGAGTAATAATTAGGGCAAAGGTAACTGCAATAATAACCGCAATGACGTGCTTAATTACAGCAATAACAAGGGCAATAATAACAGTGATGATAACGGCGCTAACAGCAATAATAACGGCAACACTAACGGCAATAATAATGGCAATAATAAGGGTAATAATAACGGCAATAATATCTGCAAGAATAACGGCGATGACGGTCTTAATAATAACGGCAATCATAAGGGTAATAGTAACGGCATTAATAATGGCATTAACGGCAATAATATCCGCAATAATAAGGGCAATAATAACGGCAATAATAAAGGTAATAACGGCTACAGTATCGGCAATAATAAAAGCAATAACGTCAATAATAATCGCAATAATAACGGCAATAATAATGGAAATAACGGCAACAATAACGTCAAAAATAGGGGCAATAACGGCAAAAATAAGGACAATAATAAGGGCATTAATAACTGCAATAATAACGGCAATGACGGTGTTATTGACAGCAATAATAAGGGCAAAAATAACGGCTATAATAACGGCACTAACGGAAATAATTTTGGCTATAATAATGGAAATAATAAAGGGAATAATATCGGCAATAATAAATGCAATAATAACGGCAATGACGGCCTTAATGACGACCTTAATAACGACATTAACAATGACAGTAATAACGGCGATAATAACTGCACTATCGGCTATAATATCTTCTATAATTAGGGAAATAATAACAGCAATAACGTCAATATAGCCGACAATAATAACGGCAAGAATAATGGCAATAATTAGGGCAGTAATAAAGGCAATAATAACGGCAACTATTACGCCAACAATATTGCCAATAATAGTGGTAATCATAACGGCAATAATAAATATAATAATAACGGAGAAAATAAAAGTAATAACATCAATAATAACGCCAACATTAATAACAATAATAAGGGTAATAATAACGGCAATAATAACTGCAATAATAACGGAAATGACGGCCTTAATGACGGTACTAATAACGGCAATAATAAATATAATATCGACAACAATAACGCCAACAATAATGGCAATAAAAATGGTAATCATAACGTCAAAGATAACTGCAAAAATAACGGTAACGACGGACTTAATAACGGCAATAATAAGGGCAACTATAACGGTGATAATAACGGCAATATCTGCAATAATATCGGCAATAATATTGGCAATAATAAGGGTAATAATATCAGCAATAACGTCAATATAGCCGACAATAATAATGGTATTAAAAGGACAATAATAACGGCAGTAATAATGGTAATAACGGCAACAATATCGGCAATAATAACGCCAATAATAACGGCAATATAGTCAAAAATAGCTCCAATAATAAGGACGACATAGACGACAATATCGGTAATAATAACGGCAATAATAAGGGCCATATTAACGGCAATAATAGCGTCAATATCGTCGATAATAACGAACATAATAAAGGCCATAATAACGGGAATAATAAAGGCAATAACGGCAACAATAACGGCAATAATAATGGCAATAATAACGGCAATTAAAATTGCAATAATAACGGCAATTAAAATTGCAATAATAACGGAAATAAAACTGGAATAATAAGAGCAATGACGGACTTAATAACTGCAATAATAATGACATTAATAAGGGTGAAAATAACGGCAATAATAACTGCAATACGAATGGCAATGGTGGCCTTAATAACGTGCATAATTAGGGCAATAATAACGGCAATAATAACGGCGAGAATAACGGCAATAATATAGGTTATATCGGTAAGAATACCGGCAATACTAAAGAAAATAGTGGCAAATATAACGGCAAAAATAATTGCAATTATAACGGCAATAATAACGGTAAAAATAATAGTAATAACGGTAACAACATCGGCATTAATAAAGGCAATAATAAGGGCAATAATAAGGACAATAATAACGGCAATACTAACGCCGTTAATAATAATAGCAATAATAAAGATAATATTAACGGCAATTATAACTGCAATAATAACGGCAGTGACGGCCTTAATAACGGCATTAATAAGGGCAATATAACGACGATAATAAAGGCAATAACAGCAATAATAACGGCAATTATAAGGGCAACAATTACGGCTATATTATGAGCAATAGTAACGGCAATGACGTCAATAATACGGGCAATAATAACGGCAATAAAGTCAAAAATAACGGCTATAATAGCGACAAGAACGTCGATAATAACGGCAATAATAACGGCAATATTAATGGCAATAGTTAATGCAATAATAACGGCAATAATAATTGAAAAAATAACAGCAATGACGGCCTTAATGCGGCAATAATAATGACAATAATAAGAGTGATAATAAAGGGAATAATAACTGCAATTATAACGGCAATGACTGCCTTAGTAATAACGGCAATAATAATGGCCATAACGGCAATAATAACGGCAATAATATGAGCAAAAATAACGGACTTAATAACAGCAATAATAAGGGCAATAATAACGGCGATAATAACGGCCTTAACGGCAATAATAACGACAATAATAATGGCAATAATAGGGGCAATAATAATGTAATAACGAAGGTAATAACGGCACCAATAACGGCAATAATAAAAGCAATAATGGCAATATTATTTGCACTCAAAGGGAATTTATTTATAACTTTTTAAATTAGTTGTTTTAAAATTATTATATATAAATGTTTTAATTAGTTATAACAAATTAATTGAAACTTCGATAATCTGGGTTGCGACTGGGTTGCGTCTGGGTTGCGTCTGGGTTGCGTCTGGTGCGTCTGGGTTGCGTCTGGGTTGCGTCTGGGTTGCGTCTGGGTTGCGTCTGGGTTGCGTCTGGGTTGCGTCTGGGTTGCGTCTGGGTTGCGTCTGGGTTGCGTCTGGGTTGCGTCTGGGTTGCGTCTGGGTTGCGTCTGGGTTGCGTCTGGGTTGCGTCTGGGTTGCGTCTGGGTTGCGTCTGGGTTGCGTCTGGGTTGCGTCTGGGTTGCGTCTGGGTTGCGTCTGGGTTGCGTCTGGGTTGCGTCTGGGTTGCGTCTGGGTTGCGTCTGGGTTGCGTCTGGGTTGCGTCTGGGTTGCGTCTGGGTTGCGTCTGGGTTGCGTCTGGGTTGCGTCTGGGTTGCGTCTGGGTTGCGTCTGGGTTGCGTCTGGGTTGCGTCTGGGTTGCGTCTGGGTTGCGTCTGGGTTGCGTCTGGGTTGCGTCTGGGTTGCGTCTGGGTTGCGTCTGGGTTGCGTCTGGGTTGCGTCTGGGTTGCGTCTGGGTTGCGTCTGGGTTGCGTCTGGGTTGCGTCTGGGTTGCGTCTGGGTTGCGTCTGGGTTGCGTCTGGGTTGCGTCTGGGTTGCGTCTGGGTTGCGTCTGGGTTGCGTCTGGGTTGCGTCTGGGTTGCGTCTGGGTTGCGTCTGGGTTGCGTCTGGGTTGCGTCTGGGTTGCGTCTGGGTTGCGTCTGGGTTGCGTCTGGGTTGCGTCTGGGTTGCGTCTGGGTTGCGTCTGGGTTGCGTCTGGGTTGCGTCTGGGTTGCGTCTGGGTTGCGTCTGGGTTGCGTCTGG
Organism: Dolichovespula saxonica; assembly: GCA_911387935.1. NCBI lineage: Eukaryota > Metazoa > Arthropoda > Insecta > Hymenoptera > Vespidae > Dolichovespula > Dolichovespula saxonica. Next base: position 171 of record CAJVQX010000003.1, on the reverse strand, counting down.
GTTGCGTCTGGGTTGCGTCTGGGTTGCGTCTGGGTTGCGTCTGGGTTGCGTCTGGGTTGCGTCTGGGTTGCGTCTGGGTTGCGTCTGGGTTGCGTCTGGGTTGCGTCTGGGTTGCGTCTGGGTTGCGTCTGGGTTGCGTCTGGGTTGCGTCTGGGTTGCGTCTGGGTTGCG